>OX104068.1:69505651-69546811 GCA_944474145.2 Dicrocoelium dendriticum | reverse complement strand
CACAAATGTCTGCTTATCAATACTGCGACGTGGCGGATGTGACTCGCCACTGAATAAAGTTACTGCCCACAGCTACATACTGGCAAATCGACTGGACTCATATTTCAACTCTACCCGAACCATGCAAGAATATGTTACTCTCCGTCTACATGTACCGTTTCATCGCACTTATATTGTCTTGACCGTTTCCACTACACACGATTGAACCCGAAGTATGGTCGTGATGCACAACCGCTTTTAAACCTTTATCACGCCTGATTTGATGTGTTTCCATGAATTTGTGAATAAACTATTAATGTATTTATTTATATGAAAAGTTTGCTACTGCCACTGTTACAGTTACCACGAAATGTCGGTACAGTTGCACATACCTGATCATGCCTCCATGGGCGTGCCTCGCATAGTCGAGAATAAAATATTTATTTATTTAATTAAGTAAATTTTACATGAAAGATACAGTTACATTTTTGGGCGCTACATAGCTCCCCTAGAAGAATAAATATAGAAATGCTACGATTTCGAAAAGGACTGTTGATTTAGGGTTCGTAAGGCAAAATGGTTCCGAGTAAAAATGGGCGAGCGTTCGTGCCAAATGGCGGTTCGCCGGAGTCCGCTGTGCCGTTTGTGGTTTAGTTATTGTTGGCAGTGCAGGGTGCATTTCAGCGAGCTGTTGGAGCAAGCTAGTCGGAATACAAAAAGCTGGCTAGCTCAGAAAAGGCCGGCAGAAACTCAACCTTTGCTGCTGCCAAACGATGCGCTTGGGAGTTGTCTCTCCCCCGTCCTGAGCCAAATCGATCCACGTCGCGCGAAGAAACGTCCAGCGTTCGCGTCAGGGTCTGCGGAAACATTTATCTTGTAGGCCAGTCGAACGAAGGAGCGGGTTGGGGCATGTAGAGACGAGAAAATGGAAACATATGCGCCAAAAGTGCCAAAAAGGATGAACGAATAATCTGCGTATTTAAATACTTTTGTTTTTAAATATTTTTAAAGGTCGTTCGGAGATTTTTGATATTTTTGTTTGTTTTCAAAACGTTAATCGACCAAACACGTGGCAAATATATACAATAACTACAAACCTAAACTTATTTACATTGTACCTTATCAGAGAAACGAACCGGCTTGCGCACCTCAGGACCACGGCGATGGGTTGTGGGAGGCGGCGGTATAGGTGCCAGGACGGCTGAGGCTTGTAGACCGAGATCGTATTATGGATGAGCTGCACTAGGATGCTGAAAACTAGTGCGCACAAGCACTACTAGACGAAGTAGGGGAGGTAGTTTTTTCCATAAACGCGGATTTTAGACGGTCGATGTTGACGAGTTTGCGTCGACCACCGCCGTCGATCTTGTACGTTTCATTCGCATGGTGTATCCATTTGAAAGGTTCGATGTACGGCAACTGAGGAGGCTGTCGAACACCGGCTGCGCGAAGAAGGGCGTGTTCACACGTAGACAACTTCACGGGCGCGTACACTGGTGTTTTCTGCTCTCTAGAAGCGGGTGGACGTAGCTTACACATCTAGTGAGCCAATAGATCAGTGTACGTTCCATAGTCAAAATTAGAAGTAGTTGGGGTGGTGCTACCGGCTGTGCAACCGTAGACTAGCTGCTCCGGTGTGGCATCGAAATCGGCTTTAACCATGTTTCATAAGCCTAGGAGGACGAGGGGAAGTGTTTCAGACCATGAAGGATCTGCGTTCGCACGTAGCGCTGCCTTTAACTGACAGTGAGAGCGCTCCACCATGCCGTTCGTGGACGGATGATACGCCGTCGCCTGAACTTGGCGACAGCATAAATCCTTAAGCAACGTGGCATATGTCGACGAGAAATTTGACCCTCTTTCGGTAGTCACGCTGGCGGGACAGGCGTATTGAACTACCCAGAGCTCCAGGAAAGCTTTCGCTACCGTTTCCGAAAAGCAGCTTTGTATGGGAATAGCTTCCGGCAACCTAGTGAACCGATCGACACAGGTCAGCAGACACACAGAGCCTTCCGAGGGCGGCTGAGGACATACATGGTCGACGTGCACGTGATAAAAACGTGCGTCTGGCGTTAGAAACGTGCCTAATGGGCTTTTCGTGTGCTTTTGCACCTTCGCGCGTTGACACGGAAGGCAAGCAGCTGCCCAAGTACGTACGTCCCGCTTGTCCTTGCGCCAAACGAATTGTGCGATTACTAGTTTGACCAATACACGAAAGCCTGGGTAAGCTAAGCCGTGCAACGTATCGAACACGGTTTGTCGAAGCTCACCCGGGACGACTGGGCGCCGCGTGCCCAGAGATAAATCGCAAAGTAAAGTGCCGTCTGTTGAAGTCAACGGAACGGGTTCTGTGTCCAATGAGGGAGACCTGTGTAGTAGATCAACCCCAGGATCGTTGAGTTCCGCTGTGGCGTGACGGACAAGTCGATTGCAGTTCCAGCGCCAGCGGGGATAACTTGGATGCGGGAAAGTGCATTGGCGACGGCGTTGTGCACACCTGAGACATGCCGTATATTGGTTGTAATCTGAGCGATATAGTCAAGGTGGCGCGACTCTCTAGGAGAGTATCGGTCGATAGTCGAGTCGAGCCGAGCACGTAAGTCAGGGGTATATGGTCGGTGAAGACGACAGAGGATTGGCCTTCTAGGACGTGTTGAAAGTGCCGTATCGCTAGATATACGTCTAGTAGTCCTCAACCGAACGTGCTGTAGCAAGATTCGGTAGGTTGCGGGCGTTTGAAGAAAAACGCTAAATGTTGTCACGTGTCAGCTACTCGTTGCTGCCAAACAGCGCCGACTGCCACGCCCGAGGCGTCAGTATTGAGGGACAGTGGAGCGACCGGATCGCGATGCGCTATGGAAGCTATGTTGGCGATGACCTCTTTCAGCAACTTAAAAGCGGCGCGTGCTACCGTGGGAAATTCGAAATGCTTGAGTTTCACCCGGAGGAGATCCGTGAGGGGTTGCATCAGCAAGGCGCAGTTGGGTATAACCCGTCGGCAAAAGTTGCCAAGCTCATCAAACGTCTGAGCTGTTTGAAGGAATGAGGCTCGGGGCAGTCGACGATAGCATGAATTTTATCCTGCAGTGACAAGACTCCTACAGAGGAAATACGGTGTCCGGGGAAGTTTACTGAGTCGACACCGAACGAATACTTTTCTGCGTTGATCGTTGCCCCGTGTTGAGCTAAATGATCAAAAGTGTTTACACGTAGCCCATGTGCTCTTCCCGTGAAGAGCTCGCAATGAAAATGTCATCCAGATAAGCGTAAGCAAAGTCTAAGCCGCGCCAAACTTGGTCGGTGAATCGTTGGAAAGTTTGCGCGGCATTCTTTAGACCAAATGGCATGCGCAGAAACTCGAACAACTCAAATAGAATGGTCACGGCAGTTTTAGTGATGTCCGTTTCGGCTACCGGAATTTGATTGCATGCACGTACTAAGACGATGTTGCTGAAGATAATTTTACCTGCCAGACTAGTGGTGAGCTCCACTATGTGTGTGCTTGGATAACGATCAAGCGTGGTAACCGTATTTAATGCTCGATAGTCATTGCAAGGACGTCAGTCCCCCATGACCTTCTTTGGGGCCATGTGCGGAGGCGAAGCCCATGGGCTTTTGGACGGTCTGAAGATACCGAGCTGAAGCATGTGGTCGAATTGGACTCGCGCTGCACCCAGTTTGTCTGGAACAAGCCGTCTTGGTCTTGCGCTAACTGACTGACCACGCGTGACAATATGATGAGCGACCTCTCTCGTGACTGGCGGAAGCTCTGCAGCTGGTCGTACCAATCGCGGGTATTCGGACAGTAGGTTCGCATAATCTGATGGTACATCGGCGATTCAAAAAACGGGACTGAGTATCGGAGCGTCCGTAAGAACGCTTCTGACCCCTAGTTTAGTACGGTCGTCTAAACGTCTGTGGCAAACGGTGTCAACTAACAACCCAAAATGTCGGAGGAAGTCGATACCGTTAATTTCCAAGGGTACAGACGCAACCATGAAAACCCACTGAAAACCTCGGCGAAGCTTGAGGTTCAGGTTCATCATGCGCTGATCGACTGAAGCTATCGGAGAACCGTTGGCCGCACGCAAATTGTACGTAAACTCTGAGTGCTTATCGTTAGCGATCGCTGGGGTGAAGCTGACTTCCGCTCCCGTGTCGATGAGAAACATAATGGAAGAACGTCGATCCTTAACGTAAAACAAGCGATTTGCTTGGTTATTGACCGGTACGTTTGTCGTGCTAGTATGCGGGCTATTCGCTTTCCCTGAAGCAGCTTAGTCGTGCATAACGCAGGGAGCCCGACACCTTCTAGCTTTTTCACCGTATTGGCGGTGATACCAATATCCTTCTTCGACGGGTTCGGTATTAGCTTACTGAGAACGTGCAGATAAAATGTTGCACTTTCGCGCCAAATGAGTCATACTCGGTGCAGGAAAAGACAGGCCGAAATGAACGGTATCCAAAAGGTGGTCAGCATTCGACCGTGGCACGCGCCGCTTCAAAGCCTTCCTTCCTGCTATCCTGCGGTAAAGTAGCGCCATTTCCTCGTAGTTTGGGTCAGATTGGCCTGACGACGGGGAGCAACTATTGGATTCGGTGTTCACCGGTGAGAATACGTCACCGGAGCTACTAATCGTCTGCTGCGGAAAATGTTTGAACGCAGCGTCTGCATTAGTAGCCCGTTTTTCAGGGGCTTGTCCAGAAACTCAGACAGCATTACCGGCACTGCGTCTGGGAGACGAGCAAGCCACAGTCCTTTTATCCCTTCTTCGATCAAGAATAAAGGACCGGCGATGCGCTGAAGTTCGCAGTGCAACGCCGACGGCTTGGGATCTCCAAGCTTGAGACCAACGAGCTGCTAAAATCGAGTTCGTGTGCTGGTCCGTAACTCTTTTAAAATCGCTTGCTTCATCGTTTCCTACTTTGCGTCATACGATGGGCAGAGTAGAAAGTCTTCAATCAGTGTCACAACCGACGAAGAAAGATGTGGAACAAGCTGATTTACCTCGGTCCGCCGTAATGCCTTTACTTTCTAGTTCGATCACCAATATCGGGAACACAACCTATGGGTTGTGTTCCATGACAATTGTAACAGCCAAACTAAGAATGTTTACGCTGCGAAACGACTCAGATCCTTCCCTCGACATGTGAGTCGAAAATATAAAGGAAGAACAAAAACCCGATGAAAGTACTTAAAGTACCCAAGTAACAAATGAATACAAGTATATAATCGAGAAAAAGGAACGGGCTCACCAAAAAATACGAATTTTAGCTTGCGGATCGGGGTCACCAATTTATAGGACTAGTTAATACTAGCCAAAGGCAGTGCGGGAAATTAAGCTCGGATATCAGAAGGCAATTGGAGTCGGACACAGCGAACTATATGCAAAGGGCTACAAGACGACGCGGACGGGTGAAACGAGAGGAGAGTGAAAACGTGAGCGCGAAGATTTACAAGGCGGTTGGTTATCGAGCAGGTTGTTAGGAAAATTACAACCAGAAGGAATAATATACAATCGGTCAACAATTAAATTGTACGTGAAAGGTAGCAGTCATCTTTTTGTGCGTTGCATGGCCAAGTGCACATTCTTATAGGCTTCATCTACACTGCCCTGCATCCGGCTAGTGCTGGGGATGACGAATTGAGTAAGCTCTTACACAACGATTCAGTCGCTCACGCCCAGCCCAAAATAATCGGCGGAGAATTCATTATGCCCCATATCTCGTGGCTTACTTAATCAGCACCATCCAGGGATGCCCTGATAGCACGCGACGAAGAACATTCTCCGTTACACTGAGCAACTCTTTGTTTTGCTTCGCCAATGGCGAATCTTTACGAAGGTTGGCCTTCGTTTTGCTCTGTCAGTTGCAGACCAATAAAAAGGCAGTCCTTCTTTTTCCTATGTACATATCTGTTGGTGTGAAATCATTACAAATGAAGTTGTTTGTCGAACAATTTAAACTTACGTATAATAGCCTAAAGCGATTATAAAAAAGTATATTGCGCAAATGTTGGCATATAGGGTAAGGTTGTGCGTTTGTTTGCATACATTTTTGTACTTGAAAGCGTGATGCGCAGTCATTTGCTTGCTTCCATGTTCCCTTGTTGCTTACCGTGTGGGTACGTCCGTTGTTTTCCTCATCAAGGTCTGCGTGTCTAACAACCATTACGTAAGCAATTGTCTTAAGTTTATGCTTGATGTTTTAAAGATGCGTAAACGTTTAACCTGGCGTCGTCGTTCGTATGCGTTGCGTTCGGCACGCACATTAAGAATGCGACTGCTTCTTTTGCATGCAGTTGCTGAGCGTGAAGCGGTCCCTGTGTGCGCAAATAGCGATATAAGTAACGTTGATGTTTCCTTAGGAGAAAGGTTTCCAACCACATTTTCATTTTGATGTTAGACACGGCATGACGCAACAGAGTAGCCCTCCGCATGCAGTCGACAATGGCGCTGTATTTGCATCAACCAATGTGCTTTCACTTCAGTCCTCACTGATGGAAACGGACAGTGAGGAGATGGAATCAACGACGTGCCACTCAGAGGAACAAGAATGCACAGCTTTAGACGTGACCACGTCACCATTGGGGTGTAATGAAGCATGAAAGTTTCTGGTAGCATGAGTGCTTAATACGAGCACTTTTGCTTTCGCTGTTAACAAGCTTCTTAAAGGCATGAGTACGTTTATACCGTCTTTACCAAATATGTACCGTACGTTTATGAGAACTCCAAGAACTACGAACGAGATCGATGTACATCCCGGTACGAATGGGCATACGGGGATCGCTTAAGGGCTTAACATGGCTTACCAAAGCAAAAGTGTGGATGAGTCCGAGAGCATTCACCTGAACTTGCACATGCATGGGTTTTCACCATTAATTCCTCTGGTGTGCAGGTGTGGCATATTTTGTGTAGGGTGGTGGCGCCCTTGTTGTCTGATCCCTTTATGGTTGGTGTGTATTCGGGGCCACGTAAACCCTAAATGTACATCATTTTTCCTCAGAGAAGTTGGCGCGGTCTTTCCCGCCTACTCGTAATTTTGCTGCTTTCGCGGAAAATACTGAACCGCCTAAGTTATTAAGGTGTATGAAAACATTAATGTGATGTGCAGGTTCCGCAGCTGGTCCTCCTAATCAAGTCAGCGTTCAAACTGAGACTGTCTCATGTTGTAAGCCTTAACGTTCGTTAATTTAGATACATGCCTTTGCAGACAGTTGTCATCACACGGATAACGTGGTTATTGAGACATTAACCGCTGTAGCAGGTACAGTTGCGCTTATTGCGTGCAACAACTTTGCTGCAGATGAACTTCGCATGAGCAAACAAGAACGCAAGCTGCTACTCGGTGTACTTGGTAGGTGCCGCTGTCATGCGCATGACTCAAACAATTATCAGCTTCATATAGGAGCGTGCAGGAGACATTGCATGTTTTAAAGGAAAGCCACGCCTCCATGAACCAAGCAATGTGGCATCTAAAGCCGATTCAACCTACCGATTAAACGTTATCAACCTCTAACATTAATGAGTTCCTCGAGTTGGAGGGCAAATAATGGATCCTGAACTCCGTCGAGAACTGGTAACACGTTAGGTGATTGCGCATTCATGACTTAGACTACGCACTTGCAGTCCACGCACTCCGGCACGGTATCCGAGGCCGTTCGGTACATGCTGGATAGGGTGATTAATCGCGAGTTGTTGCCTCAGAAAAACTTTGCTGATGCCAACAACGCCTTACCTTTCAAGAAGACGCATACTTTCAGCGCGCTTCAAGGTACCTCAGATGACTTTTTCACATGGCCTTGTTTCTCAGAAGTAATAGTTAACCGGTTTGGATGCAGGGGCAGCGCGGTTGCAAACTGTCAATGGTTGCAAATTGCCCGCAGCAACGTGCACCGACGGACAGCAGCACCATCAAGTAGTCAAAAATTTGTGTAGTATTCCTGTTGTACCTAACAATTTTCATTTCTGGCTTTAAAGATTATAGACTTGGCCAAGCAGTGCATCAATGAACCACCTACAACCATGTAGATATTTGTTTTCATTTTAATCTATGCATATTTGTACTATTTTCCCAATGTGCTTAAATTGTTCCCCGGTACATTGGCGTATCGCAAACTATCCCACCGCCTCGGCGCGTATCGTGGCCACGACGTTCGCATACCGTGTGGAGGGAAGGAAGGCAGCGGAAGTCATGGTCCTTTGTTTTTCCCAAGCCATAGAACACACTGTTCCCTGTTAACGTATTCCACAGTGGCTGCAAACGTATGGTTTTTCGACATCTCTTAAGATGGATGTCAGCATTGGCATTTGTGTAGAATTTAATGACCCACCAACCTGGTAGTTGCTCGGTGGCAACTTCGTAACATTTTCAAACGGCGACAAGTAAATGAAGCCAACAAATCCGCAGATGGTAAGCGCGTAGGTTACACATTACTGTAGTCTACTTATTTAATAGATTCACTTACGGTGTGTCGATAATTCGTATGGGGTTCACTGCACAGTCCACGCCAAATGTGCAACCCCTCCCAGTCACTTGGAAACTGCTAGATACTAAGAAGCGCTTCATTGTGATTACGAAATACTGTATCGCCTGCTTTATGCAAGGAACCCCTTCCTGTAGCCTAGGCAAACGCAATGCATTATGTCGTTCATAGTAGGGCAACCGTTTGTGTACACTAGCCGGGACATTCGTATCCTGACGTCCATACGCAGAAACGCCTTTATATGGACTGCGCGCAATCTTCGTATTGCCCCCTTCGTACGAGGAAACTTTTTGTATTGACTGCGCAAAACGTCTGTAATACTTCGTCATTACGAAAACCGTTGTTTTCACGAGGAACTCCCTTCGTAGCTACAACAAAAGCTTCAGTTAAGCTTCGTCAACACGAAGAACAGTCTTTTTGTTTACTAAGAAAAAGCTTCGTACCTACTAAGAGAAGCCTTAGTTTTGCTTCGTCGTTACGAAGAACAGCCTTCGTATTCACTAAGAAAAACCTTCGTATCGACTAAGAAAAGCCCCACAGTTTCTTCGTCAAAACGAAGGGCAGCCATCGTATTTACTAAGAAGAACCTTCTATCTACTAGGAAAAACCTTAGTATTGCTTCATCATTGCGGAGAACGGCCTTCGTAGTTACTAAGAAAAACCGTCGTATTTACTAAGAAAAACCTTGGTATTGTTTTGTCAGTACGAAGACTGCCCTTCGTATTTAATAAGAAAAATCTTCCTTTACCTTCGTAAGTGCGATTCATCTGTCATCTGATTGGTTGCGTACGCCGCACGCAATCGCCTGCGCAACGTTAACCGTGGTTATAGCCCTTCTTATGCACCGTGTCACCCAGCGGCAAAATCTCAGTTTACCTTCGTAAAACCTTCGTTTATCTTCTTACTCCGCCGTGCCATGTTTAACTAATAAGAAGCCTCGTTTACTTTCGTTTTTGCTAGCAGGGTAGGGCCTTCGCAGACACTGTCTTCACACATGACCGGACCCAGCGTGTGCGCGAGCCCACAAGACAGTCCAACAGCATGGACCTAATATTCACCAACGGTATCCCGCATGCAAATGGTAGCGTGTTGGATAACATTCCGGGCAGCGACCATAAGGTTGTGATGCTATCATTCAAGCTACCCAAATTCCGTCATCCACTTAGCCCGGTCTACGCTGCTTTCAGGCCTGTGCAGCGTATGCATTGAGCGTCCTTCTCCTCACTCTTCCGTGCCGCCCCTTGGGACAATTTCTTCCTAGCAACTAGTGCGGACACCGCGACCTCTGAACTTTACAATAACTTCACGAGTTGACTCGATATCCTAGCCCCACTGCTGCGCTCGATAAGGAGACATCAAAATCCCGATGACGCTCCCACGAGCAAAATTACTACTAAGCTTAAGAAAATGCGCTCTTGCTACAAAAATACTAATGGTTTTCACCTCAGCCTACGTATAAACTAAATATTGATGAATTGGAGAAACTGGCAAAGAGGTGTCATGTTTAGCTGAGCGCAAGGCGGTGCGCAGTTTAAACAAGGCTAGGTCACTTGTACGACTTATGAAGCATCGCAGTGGCCGCAACAACTTGCCGATTAATTCGCTCGTACTTCCAGATAATCTAGTTATTACTAACGCAGCAGCTTTGTGCGATTTCATTAACGCACGCTTTTGTAATGTTATCATTAGAACTAATGTGTTACGCCTAAATACGATTTCAAAGTTTACAGACAATCGCATTCACGCCATTGATTTCAACCTGAACAACAACAGTCGAGCTCTAGGCTCATTGAAGTTGACACACAACCCGGCTCTGACGGTGTTCCCTCTTTCTTACTGTTACCCGGTGGCTCGGATATTCCAATCCGTCTTCTCAACGTTTTCACGCTCTCACTAACGGGCGGAATCTACCCGACCGCATGCAAGCACTCCATAGTAAATTCCACGTCACAAACGAGGTTGCCGCCAAAATATCGACAGTTATTGTCCCATAAGCCATAAAACCTTTGTCTCCAGAGTTATGAAAATGATAGTCAAGGAAGGAATGCTTTATTTATTACTGCAGCGCTATCTAATAAATAGGTCCCAACACGGGCTTTTGCCTGCTAAATCTTGCCGAATATGCCAATTTGAATGCTTGAACCACGTGACGCAATCCGTTGACTCGGGGTGTAGCGCATGTAAAATTTAGTTGCTGACCGATTGTATGTTATTCTTCCAAGTTAATCTTCCTTACTGCCGGCTCGGTACTCAACCGTCTCGTAATTTTCCGCGATCAAGTGTTCGTTCTTGTCTCGCTTCTTCCGTCCGCGTTTGCTTGTAGCCCATCGACTTCAGTCCACTGTGTCCGATTCCAATTGCCTTCTAATATCCGCGCTCACTTTTGCGCACCGCCTTGAGCTAGTATTAACTAATTCTACGGAGGCAAGCGCTAGTCATTATCTTCTTGGACATGATAGAAAAGTTTGACCGGGTTCAACGCAATGGACTGCTAAAAATGCTGACTGCATTAGGTGTCTCTATTCATCTTCTTTCTTGGTTTTCGTACCTGTCTAACCAACCGCAGTCAGTAAAACTAGGCAATACACCTTCCAACAGAGCACCCGTAACTAGCGGAGTAATTTAAGCTAGTGTACTTGATCCTCTGCTGTTTCTGTTATACATTAATGACCCCTTCCACGTCTTTCGGTACGGCACTCCATACGTTTTGACGATGCTATCAAAGCTTACTTTCGTTCGAACCTAGCTGCATACAAAAGGGCCTGACAAATAGTCAGAACGCTCTTTGCGCTCTCAAACATTGGTGCAATATTAGGAGACTAAAATTCTCACCAATGAAATGCATGTTTCTCTTACCGTTGCACTATACGACACAACACACTAACACTTAACGGCACATCCTTAGGTAACAGCTTCACTGTGCGCGACCTCGATGTGCATTACCCTAGCTCGATAGCTTTTTCCGAACAAGCAAGCTATAGTTCTGCCAAAGCCAGATCTATTCTTGGATATATACTGAAGTCAGTAAGCCTGGCTAAGCCTCGGCTCACGCTCTACAAAGTATTGCTCGACCGATTTTAGAGTACTGCTCGATATTTAGCCCCAGTTAACGAAAGTTTGATAAATTGGGGATCGGGAAAGTCTATTGGTCTTTTGCTAAGCGCCAGCTTGGCCCATCTACCCTCAACTATTAAGAACGCTGCAAACTGCATGGCCTGGAGCGTCCCTGGCTGCGCAGGCTTAAAACCAAACTCTTATTTCTCTACATACTTCTCAAAACCTCTGACTCATGCATGGGCAAAGTTTTTCATCTGATGTGTGATACACGTTACCCCATACGCGAAAAGCCTCACTCATTTTCTCTCCCTGAGTCACGTTGCAACATTCGTTCAAACTGCTTCCTTTATAAATATGCACAAGTATGGAACAAGCTAGCAGAAATATTCAGAGCGCCAGAAACTGCAGTGCAATTCTCCTCGCAATAAAACGATTACTCTGCGTCCTAAAAGTGGCGGAACTTCTGGGCAGCTGCGGTGCTGAAGAAGAGTTCTGGCAACAAGGACCTGCTCACATATAAGACTTGTAACCACGCAGCCACCGCATACTCAATTGGACAGATAACTCTGCGGTCCTGGCTGTGACCTGCCCTCGTCTGACCAGCCTCCTGGTTTCTGACTGCTTCCAGACATCAGCGACACTAACGATTTAGTCACTGCAGTCCCAACACCCTGGTTCCCTTGTCTTCAGATCTTTGCCCGGCATGCTAACTGCCTTTTTATATAGTTACTTACGTCCGTAACTGCTTATTGTCTCATGACAGCCATTACCTTTGTTCTCGCATCAATTTGGTGGCATACCATCATCTTGCTGATTTACCCGGTTTTATCTGAAGAGGCTCCTGCTTTTTGACTTCTATCGGACTTTTGGGATTTAAATGAGTCACGCTCTAAAGAAGCACTGCACTGTAACTCTTACCTTAAGAGCATGGCTGATCACGAATCATCCTTATAAGTAAATCCTTACTTACTTAGCAGGTCTATTCTGCCGATGCTATCTGTTAGCATTCCGGCGTTAACAATACGACTTTCTCTCTATGAGCCGACATTCCGGTCTCATCTTAATGGTCTCCGGCTTTCCGAAGACTAAGAACTTACCGATGAATCATCGACAGATCCAAATGTCTGTTCACAACACCTGGCGAGCTTTGTAAGCCTTTCCACTTCTTCACAACTCTTTCCTTTTCGCGCTCTCTGCATTCCTTTATCGATTGGACAGATAACTCTTCGGGCCTGGCTCTAATATAGCCTCGTCTGAAGAAGCTCCTGCTTTCTGATCATTTCCAGACATTCGAGACCTAAACTATCTAGGCTGTGCTGTCGCAACGCAGTTCTCTCTTAGTCTTAGAGCTTCGCTCGACAGGTTAACTGCATTTCCATACTGCCAATTCGTCCCAACTCTTTCCTTCCTGAGGAAACACATTCCTTTTACTCATACCCTTACTTGGCGGCCTAACTTCATCTTGCTGGCTTATCCGAAATCGTCTGAACGATCTGCTGCTTTCTGACCCACCTGGGACTTCTGTGATCAGAATGACCTAGGCTCTGCCGACGTAACGTCATGTAACCCTCATCTCAACTGCATTGTTGGTCGTGATTCATCCTTATTACTATATCGGTTTTCCTCCTTTACATGCGTATACTGCCGATGCTCTCTGTTAATATTTAGACCTAAATTCTACAGCTTTCTCTTTTTGAGCTGACCTTCTAAGCTCGTCTCAATAGTCTGTTTCCTTCCAACTACTGTGACCCTATTGACCAGGGATGAGCAGAATTAACGCGCTGCTCCCAGCACCTCGGAAATATTTTTGGTTTTTCCACTTCTCCTCAACAGAGAAATTTCCTCCCTACCCATTCTTTCATTTTCGCGCTCTCTGTTTGCATTCCTGTTTCTAACAGACGGATAACACGGCGGGCCTGGCTTTATCTAGCCTCGGCTGACCAGTTTCCTGTTTCTGACTACTTACAGACCTCCTAGACGTAAACGACCTGGGCTCTTTATTACCAACACTGTTCCCCTGTTCCCGAGAACTTTTCTCGGCATGCTAACTGGCTTTTCATCTAGCCGCTGTCGTCCTAAAAGTTGCTTTTCTTATGACACTCGTTACTGTTACTCACACCTTATTTTGGAGGCCTAGCGTCATCTTGCCTACGTATCCGTTCTCGTTAGTACAGTCTCCTGCTTTCTGACTCACCTAGGACTTCTAAAATCTAAATGTGGTAGGCTCTGCCTACGTAACGCCCTGTAACCCCCACCTCAAGATCATGGTTGGTCAAGGTTCATCCTTATTATTGTATCCCACTTCTTCTTTAACATGTCTCTATGCTGGTGCTTTCTGTCAGTATTTAGATCTAAACTATACGGCCTTCTCTCTATGAGCTGACGTTCATTTCTCGTCTTAATCATCTCCTTCCTTTTGACTACTGTGATTATAATGATCAGGGATTGGCAGACTCGGCGTTCTGTTTAGATCACCCCGAGGATAACTGCCTTCTCATATAGTCGCTTTCGTCCCGAAGTGATTTTTACTGATGACAATCGTTACTTTCATTCCCGCTTTATTTGGCGGCCTAGCTTAAGGTGGCTGACGTAGCTGGTTACTTCCCAAATGTCTCTTGTTTTCTGAACTCTCTCGGACTTCTGCATTCTAAATGACCTTGTCTCTGTCTACGCAATGCCCTGTTACTCTCAACACAATAGCATAGCTGGTCGTGATTCATCCCCATTATCATATCCTTTCTCTTCCTTAACATGTCCGTTTCTGCCGATGCTCACCGTCAGCATTCAGCCCTTACTAATACGACTTTGTCCCTATGGACCGACGTTGTAGCCTCGTCTCAACGATCTCCTACCTTCCGACTCCGGTGGTCCTAGTGATCAGGAATCGGCAGACCCATAGGTCTGTTCGCCTCATTTCGAGCATACAGTTGGCTTTTCTTCTCAGCAATGACGACTTTTCATTTTCGCAATCTATGTCTGACTTATCTGGTTTTGTCTGAACCGTCTTCTGCCTTCTGACCACTCTCGGACTTCTGAACTCTAGACTCTGCAAAAGCAACGCTTTGTCTCCCTTGCCTCCAGTGCATTGCTGCTCATGATTCATCAGTATGATTTCCCCTTCCATCCTTAACTCATCTTTTCCGTTGACGCTCTGTTAGCCTTCCGACATTTAAAATACTGCTTTCTCTCTATGAGCCGATATCCTCCTCTCATCTCCATGGTCTCCTGCATTCCGACTACTGAGCCCATACTATTGAACCGTCGACAGATCTAAAGGTCTGTTCGCAATACCTCGTAGGCTTTTTCACTTCACTTCTTCTTAATAGCCTCCGCCTTCTCTCCCACCTTCTTACGTTTTCGCGCTCCCTGTTTGCGTTCCGTTATCACTTGGACGGATAATTCTTCGGACCTGGCTCTAATCTAGCTTCGTCTGACAAGTCTCCTACGTTCTGACTGTTTCCAGACAGCCGATCTGTAAACGATCTAGGCTGCGCAGTCACAACACACTCTCACCCTCAGCCTGAGAGCTTCGTTTGGCATGCTAACTGGCTTTTCATATAGCCTCTGTCGTTCCGCAATTTTTTATGGCACCCATAACTGTTATTCTCGACGTGATTTAGCAATCTAGTTTCACCTTACTAACTTATCCGGTCTCGTTTAAACGGTCACCTGCTTCCTGACTCCTCTTGGACGTCTGCGATCAAAATGAGTCAGGCTCTGCTCTGTGACACTTATCAAAAGAGCACTATTGGACATGATTTATCTTTTATATTCTATTCCCCTTACAAGCCTAACGTGTCTATTTCTGCCGACGCTTGGTCAGCATTCCGGCATTAATAATATTGCTTTCTCCCTATGGGCCAACATTGTAGTCTCCTCTCAACGGTCTCCTACTTGCTGACTGCTGTGGTGTTATCAATGAACCATCAACAGATCCAACGGTCTGTTCACAACGCCTCGAGATCATTGGCGGTTTGTCCGCTTCTCCCCAGTGGCTACTTTTCCTTCCAGACCTCATTCTTTCCATTACGCGCCCTTCGTTTACATTCCTGTTTGAATTGGACAGAGAACTTTCCGGGTTTGGCTCCAATCTATTCTCCTCTACTCATTCTTCTTCCTTCTGCTTACTTCCAGACATCCTAGACATAAACGGTTTAGGCTTTGTAGTCCCGACACTCTGCGCCTCTCATCCTTTGTGCTTTGCTTGCCATACTATCTACCCATTCCGGCGCAAAGCTTTGCCACCCTTACCTCAATTACATTGCTGGGCATTATTCATCCTACTGTGTTTTAACAAGGATGAATCATCACCTAAAGAACGTAGTCGGCTTTTCCACTGCTCCTCAAGAGAAACCTGTTTTACCGACCCTATTCTTTCTTTCCTGTGCTTTCTGTTGCATTCCTTCTTCATTCAACGCTAACTTACATGCGTTTGTCCTCCCTGACTTCTCACTTTTCTACCAATTTAGGACTGAGGCAACGCGTCCCTGTCGCTTCATCGGAGTGATATTCTTTCCTATAATCTGCACACCTCGTGCTTATTTCTCTGGTTCCCACAGATTGGGCATACGCGCATTAGGATTACTCAAACACACTTGGCTTCATCTTTATTCCTAAATTGGAGCAACCATTCATTCTCTACCGAACGGTGTTCTGCTCTCTTTTCGTCGTATTTCGCCACTTAGGCTACTTATGTGTATGGGATTTTTAAACAACAATTACATGTATGGGGTACAATGGTTCAGTCATCGTTGCAATTAATCGACCGCGTTCCAGAGGCATTCCTTTCTTCTCTCTGTGTGGCTGTCTCTGTTCTTTGCCTTTTTATCCGAGATTGTCACAGGTACGGCGTCAAGCACCCAAGGAATTGTCAATCGTTGCGACCCAAATAACACAAGGCACACAGTTCCTCTATCTGGACGCGAGCGGAAGATTATAAACCGATTTTAAAGCTAACTAACCGGACAAAGCATTCGTTATCTTGCACGGATACAATTTTTCGGAGGCTTGATTCATTGCGTTTAGTTTGTCTAACACCTTCTCTTCCAAACACCCCTGCCTGGAACAATCATTTTGACTTCAAAATGCACATTCTCCTGCTGATATAAAGCCAGAACAATTGGGCATCCTGAGCTCTTCAATCCGTTTTGACCACTCAATTGGCCATGGTTTCCTATATTTCCAATCAACTTTACTACATACCCCGGGGGACCTGCGATTTGATTTTCGAAACTATATCCCATCCATCAAGTCTTCAACATATTTCAATGGATATCCCTCTGAGACTTCACTTGGTTCTTCAGATGATCAAGACTATGTTTAAAATGAATATTTAGTTCCTGATCTACTGATCGGGCACAGCCATTCGTTCGAACTAGGACAGGACCCAGCAACGCAATAGGCCCTCGCTAACGCATCAGCCAACGGACAAATGGGACGCAACTTAACTGTGAATAACCCAGTAAACAAACGCTCAACGTGCAACAGCCAGTTACAACATGCCATTCGATGTATCGGCGGCGGGGTTTCAAGAACGTGGTGGGTTTTGCCTAGCAAGCCTTCTCCCTACAAAACGTCACAAATGTCCGTCTAACAACACTGCAACGTGGCGAAGGCGACTCGCCACCAAATATACTCTTAGCCCATAACTTCGCACTGGCAGGTCATCTAGCGTCGCCATTCTAGATAGGTTCGTTACGCTGGAACTTTAGACAACATAGTGTGTTGTCACTACTTTCTACGAGCTCACGCCTATACTGTCGTCTATTTACTTTCTACGACCTCACCGTTGAGCTTTGCGTTACATACGCATAAACATACTATATTTTCATACCGCTCTCGAGCATATTCTTCAATTTTCTAGTAATGGATCATTCAGGATTCTCAATCTAGTATTAGCCGAGGTATGACTGCAGACCCATTTTGTCCTAACAAACAGGTTCCGATCTCAAGACAGCCAAACTATTCTTTCACGTTTTTACGATTGTACAGTTCCAATCATAAACATATTAACAAATTTCTACTATCACTGTTACAGTTGCTATAAAATGTCTGTACCGTTGCAAATACCCGATCAAGCATCCATGGGCGTGCCTCGCAAAGTCAAGAATAAAATATTTATTTATTTAGAAATGTATGTATTCTATCTAAGTGTCATAAGCTACCACTGTAGCATGTCGACCTGTTTGGCGGGCAGACTTAAACGCAATGCGATAGAAACCTTCAGTTCTGCGTTACGCGATCACCGTGGCTGACACTTTAAGAAATCCTGGGAGAAATGTAAGGCGTACCTCATCGAGAGCGCTGCTCCCTACATCCCACTCATTGGTGGTGGGGGACACGAGCGCAACATCCTTGTATAAACCATACAGGTAAATAACTGTTCAGGGAGCACTCTAATTTCTGGCGGACTTGCCAAGCGGCTTCATCAAGCAGCACCTACGAAAGCCATCGAGCGGCTAGAAATAAATGTAAGCAACATCTTAAAATGCTTCATCTTCAGTGCGTGGAGCATTTAGCTAAAGCAGCAGCACCCAACCCGAAGTATTTACTTACGTAAAGAGACGCAGCAGCATATTGCTCTTAGTGAGCTTAAGTGATACGACGAATGGCTGGAGTACCCAGAATTCAACAACACAGCCATAAGATTGTCTTATCACTCCAATAGTTTCTGGTCGCCTATTTGTATGCTGTTCACGGTGCTAACGTTCAGCTCGTCGGTGGCGGCACCATGGAGCAGCTAATGATAAAATCAGTTGCCGAAAAGATCAATTACCCAGGAGCAGGAGTTTTGTTTGCATTCAGGCGAACGAACGTGAACGGCATTGTACAAGGTATTTTTGCATACAGTAATCCATAAAAACTACAAACGCATCATTCGGCAAAGTGTGGGTGATGCAGCCTCGGACGCTGACATTACACGCCACATCAAAGCCTGGTTACAGTCACCAAGGCACAAGAGACCGTCTGTTGAGCAAAGTAAAGAATGCAGTGTTACCGAGGTAGCCGCACTGCTTCATTATAAACAACTTTACCCTCCTACGTTGTCATTCGCCGAAGCGGATTAAACACCATGACAATGCCATTTGTGGCTACAAACCCGAGATTTGTAGTATACGCCTCTATGTACATAAACCATGCTTATACCCTGGTTGTGCTTTTTGTTTGCCTTGTGATGTTCTCAGGTGCAAGGCAAACACCAGGTAGCTTTCTGGACAGTGGTATGAAGCGCCGCCTAAGTGTGTTCCTACACACAGCAACTGCGGCAACACGAACTGCGTGAAACTTTGATGGGAACCGTCATAAGTTTCGGTAGATACTAAGTGCCCGGTAGTGTGATGTCCGTATTCGGATATCAATTGTAGACATGCAAGGTTTCTGGAGCAGCCGGACTGCCAGCCATGGCTGCGAATTTCCATTGGTCAAGGCTACCATTATTTTTATTGGTCCGCCGTAAACTGGATAAAATCCGTTTCAGCCGTCTCACGGTACAAGAACCTGTACAGTTCAGCCTAATGCTATAATACGAACATTTACGAGGCTAATCTGGACAGGACCCAGACCTGTGCTACCAGGGTAAAACTCGTCAGCCGGTGGCCGTGTGGTATGCGCCTGATTTGCAACCATAAGGTCACCGGTTCTAATCCGCGTAAGGACGGACCTCCAGGCAGTATACTCAGCCACGCGTTATAGCGCGTAAGTCTAAAGCCATATCCGATACGCTGATTTGTGTGGCCACCCAAAGGTTTGCGGCACAACACACTACAAAAACCTAGCTAAATGTTTCTTAACAGGTTGCTAAACATTAAGACTAAATATAAAGCACCGGAAGATGATTAGCTAGGGAGTATGTGGTAGGGTGCTGCGTGAGATCGGAGAACCGGCGTTCTTTTCGTAGTCCACGGACAAAGTCTGGATGTTTTCAGTGTGTCACATACAAACACGTGCGCCATACAAACATGCAAACTACTCACTTCACTACTACAGGTAAATACTGTGATTGCATAGTATTTAGGTTTGATTTACACACCAGTCGGGGGAATCTCCAGCCACTGCAAAGCTTTGCTCCTAGAAGGGAAATCGTTGGTGGCGCGGCGATCCGCAGGAGGACCGTCCTTTGTTGGCCAGACTTCTACGAACTAAGTGGCGAAACCTGAGGAGCTGCTGAGGCGCACTAGTGCTATCGGACTTTATCGGGCTCCCACCCATGTCCTCCCTAAAGGTGCCAGAAACACAAAATGTTGGCAGGTTCGTGAGAGTCAAATGTTTGCAACCTCGTGAAAGTCGAATGTTTGCTTGTGAACACAAATTGCTGGCTTTCAGCTCGTACACCCTGGTTCACACATGAAAGGAAAACAAAATTAGGCATCGTGACCATGGTGGCCAACAAACCGCAAAGTGGCACTTACCGAATGGCGGAGTAAAGATAAAAATATCTTTCTGCGTTTTCAGCACGTTTTGGACCTGTTTGTAATTTTCGTACCGGATTGTCCAGAAAGTTAAGGAAAGCGGGAAATGAGCAGCAGAAAAAAGCTAATAGTGCAAATACGCTGGCCAGTGAACTCGCCTACCTAACCTAGTCGACTTCTGCGGTTCTGGTGTCCATGTTGTCGGCTTAGACGGTATTTCGAATGGGTGGCTGGGGGATTGGATGATGATTTGCCGCTCGGCTCGGTGGGAATCCTTGGAGCCTCTGTATAATATTCAGGTGCGTCGTTATCCTTCTTGCCAGTAGCGTTAAGGGAAGACGTATCTTCTTTCATAGGCTACCCTGATTCTTCGGAACATGAGCAGACATCGTCGTTGAGCTCAGGTTCCATGCGGACTACCTTGGGGTGGTCAATGGTAACGACTTCACGCTTGCCGTATCGGTCGATAATAAATAGACGGCATTTACCTTGTAGAATCTTGAAAGGACCTTCATAGGGTTGCTCAATTGGTCTACAGTGACCATCAGCACGGAGGAAAGCAAGCGGACATTGCTAAACTTCTTGAGGCACGGATGACTTATGCTGTTGTTTTCTGGTGTCAGTAACCTTCACCTGACGCATGCATGTGGCTGGATGCCGAGCTTATTTTGCGTCATAACGTGGAACACTGGGACTCACAGCAAATGTTCACCAAGTGAACACAGTGGTCTTCCATATACCAGTTCGGCGTTGGACGTACACAGATTAGTCTTGAGGGACGATAGGACGCCAAAAAGTATCATGGGTATAGTTTCAGTCCAACGTAATGCATTGGCGGCGCTGGGTGAAGCTTTCAGTTGTCGGTAGCAACGTTTCACCACGCAGTTCGCCTGCGCATGGGCGGCGGTAGTACGAACCCTTCGGCATCCGATAACCTTAAGAAGATTGTTACAAGTCGTGGGTTTGAAGTACGGACCGCAGTCGGTAGACACTGTGGCTGGACAGCTATGTGAAGTGACCCAACGCACGACAAAAGCGCGTGGAACGGTTTCCCCAGCTACGTATGGAATGAGGAAGTCTTCGGGGTAACTGGTACAACAATTGATCATGGTGAAAATGTAGACCATTCTTTTGCACGGGGTCAACGATCCAACGAAGTAGAGATGGCTACATGCGCATTGCGTTGAAACTGGTAAAAAGCGGCCAAGTGGAGCGGACCCGTGCCGCTGGATCTTGGCTTGCTGGCAAGTGGGACAAGCGCGTGCTTAAAGCGTAAGATCACGTTTCATCCCAGACCAAACATATTGATCGGATATGAGTTTGACCGTGGCTTTAATGCCTAGATGAGCAATGTTGTGCAGCGTATCAAAAGCAAGCTGAGGAATTATTTCAGGAAGGACGGCCTGATGTAGTCCTGTAGAAGTGTCGCATAAGGTTATGCCAGCGAATGATGGCAGGTGGTGTGAGGATTTCATCAGGGAAAATCGAAAAGCTCTGTGGCAATTTGATCAATTGATTGCACAGTGGCCATGGCAGATAGCTCAATTACCTGCTGGGTGGGGCTAATGGTAAACACTCTGGACATAGCATCAGCGAAAATATTCTGTCGACCAGAAATGTGTAGAATATGGTTTGAAAATTAGGCTATGAAGTCCAGCTGAAGAACATCACGCGGTGAGTGTCGAGCGGATTGCTTCCAAAAGACGAATGTTAATGGCTTAAGGTCAGTGAAGATGACGGAGTGATTACTTAAGAAGACGTGTAGGAAATGCCGGATCGTCGAGTGAACAGCCAGCAGCTCTAGGCTGAATGTGCTGTATTTAAGTTCTGTTGATTGCAAGCCTCTCTAATAGAAAGAAATCGGCTTTTAAAATATATTAATCATCTACCGTAAGACCGCGCCAATAGAGGTGTTTGACGCATCGACGGCACTGCTAAGCGGCTCTTTGAAGTCAAAATGATAAAGCATAACTGAGGTGGCTAACGCATTTTACTGGCATTGAACGCTTTAATAGCGGCGTAGGTAAGTTCTACATCCTCTTTCTTGCCACCATTAAGTAAGTAGATTAGTGGGCTGGGTACATCAGCGCAATGCGGAAGAGATCGTAGGTAGTAATTTATCATGCATTTAAAACGGCGAATTGCATTCATAGTGTTCGGAAGCAGAAAGTCACGTACAACTTAGACCATGTCGTTTAAGGTCGTTTGTCATGTTGCTTATTGCGATGACCAAGGAACTCTATAGAGGGCTGCTGAAACGTACGCTGGTCTGGATTGACAGTGCAACTATTGGTGGCGAGTCTTGCAAAGAGGATTTTGAGATGCACCAGATGAGCATCCACGGATGCGCTGGCTACTAATGTATCGTCAATTTAAGGATAGAAAAATTCTAATCCACCGGTGACGGAAGCTATAATACACTGAAATGGTTGGGCTGCGTTGCATAAACCGAACGGCTAGCGTAGAAATTCGAGCAAACCAAAAGGGGTAAGGACAGCGGTTTTAACTAGGTCTTCGTCTGTGACCGGCAGCTGGTGGTAAACGCGTATCAGATCAATTTTCGAGAACACTTGGACACCTCGTAGGTTAGCTGGTATGTCCTGAATGTGCGGTCGGCCCAGCTCGCTACTAGTTTTCCATCACTTAACTTGCCAGTACCACTAACAAGTCGCAATGATCTTAGAATTAATAACCTTGCGCGACGCAGCACATTGGCAGTAAACAGCTGCCAACGGAACACCCACCCCACTTTGAATCCCCACGTTTTCTCCATTTTTTGTTCACACGTATTACAAGTTTTATGACACACAACGACCAAACTACAGTATTCATAGCATTTCCAGCCAGAACGTTCTGTTGCATTCCATTCGTTTCCTTGCATGCACTTTCATTTCATTTCTTACTTGGCCTGCTCCTGTCCGTTGCGCCTCTTTCCAGGTTTCCCACAAATAATTCCACTGGACTGGAACAATCGTTCATCGACTGAATTTTTGATAATTAGCAAATCGGATAATTATCTTCGCAAAGAACACATGGCTTGAGTGACCAGGACTGAAACCCAACCCGACCACAGAAAGCACCATAGGCTTCCGGATAGAAGCCGAATAACAGCTGACTGCGAGTAACAGCACAATTGGTCCGCTTCAAGCCATGTCAGTTTACTTGGGATTAATTCCAGTATCACATAACGTGCTTAAGAGCCATTTTTACATTGCAGTAACAATCTGTTTCAACTGTGCGGTCGAACACTTATCACAACCTTATATAACAATTTTCACTTTCCAATGGCAAGGACAAAGTTGATCACATCTGATCGTTACAGGTTTGATTGTACCAATTTGCTCATGCCGTGTTGGCGTGTCTCGCTCAACCTCGAGAATATAAATTTTGTTTATTTATTTACCTTTTTTAATTTGTTCTCACAACTTGGTTATATCAATAGCTAACTGACATTCCTCCATTTGTTCTCTTAGCTTACCCTCCGCTATCTTATTTCACATATACCGGCCTATAGCGCGATGATCTTGCGCTATATATTCGGCACCAGACTAGAAGACCAACCAAAAGCAATGGGTAGAACACACATAAGTAAGCTATGGAAAATGGTTACTGGAAGGAGGAGAATTAGTTAATGCTAAAAATAAGGCATTAGAATAGAGTTAGCTAGAGAGGATGTAGCTGGGCGTCAAGTGCGCGGACGGATCGTCGTTCGCAGTTGTGTTGCGCGCCAAAAGTGGATATCTTAAATGTGTTTAAAACAAACGGGAACAAGGTTCTAACAGTCAAACCGCTTAATTCCCTAATCCATAAGAAACTATTATTTGAATCTATTTTAGCATGTTTTACACAGTTATACGGGGGAATCTCTAGGTCATTACAAGCCCCATCCTAGAAGGGAAACCGTGCGGGGCCCTTCGATCTATCTGAGGACTGCCCATCGCGGGCCAGACTTCTGCGGGTCCAGGTAGTGAAACGTGATGTGGCTGCTGGGGAGAACAAGGCGATTAGACCCAAGCGGGCTCCAACCCTGTCCTCACTAACGGTGCCGAAAACACAAAGAGTGGAGAAGTTGGTAAGCGTCAAATCTTCGCCTCAGGCTCGTCATCCCCAGTTCATACATAGAGGATAAACGGAAACAGTGCAAGTGACGGTGGAGGCGAGGGCGAAAGTAAGTACCACTTACCGGATGAGGTAGGAGTCAAGCGAAAGGCAACTATCCTTTTTGTTTTCAAAACGTTTTTCGCTTTTTTGGGTCAACAAAGTTTTGCGTTTTTTGGTTTGCAATAACTTTTGTCGGTTTTTTGACGTTTTTAAAAGTTTCTGCCGATTTTTTGGGTTTTCGTACGTTGTTGGCCAAAAAAGAAAAGCAGGCAATAAAAGAAAGTTGAAAGGACCAGTAATCCTTTAATCGCGCTCGCCATATAATGCGTCTACCCAACCTAATCGACTTGTGCGAATCAGAGGATGACGGCGGCTTAGACTTCCTTTTGGATCGCAAAATTGGAGGAACTGCTGAAGATGTGGCGGTTGGTTCGATGGGAACCTGTGGAGCTGAAGTGCAAGGCTTGGATAGAGCGTGATGCTTGGGTTCAAGGACGCTGGAAGCATGCGAGTCTTCCATCATAGGCTGGGTGGATTCTTCAGAAGGCAAGCAAGGACATGGTCGAGCTCAGGTTGCACGTGGGCAACCTTAAGACGGTCAATCTTAACGGCTTATCTAGTTGTACGCCAACGACGGGAAGCTTGTAGTGACGCAGGCTCGTGGCTAGCTCAGGTGCATATGTCGCGTCGTAAAAAAGACTGCCAGGGCTATCGGAAAAGATATCGCCAGGTAAACACAGTGGTTGTCCAGATACTAAAGCGGCGCCAGACGTACGTAGATCAGTCGTTAAGGTTGATTGGATCCCAAGGAGGATCATAGGCAACAACTTGGTCCAACTCAGCGCACTGGCGGCGCTAACTGAGGCTTTCGACTGTCGGGGGAAACTTTCCACCATGCCGTTCGCTTGCGGATGATAGGCGGTCGTGCGAAGGCGTCGGCATCCAATGAGCTTAAGGAGATCGTTAATGGTCGAAGATTTGAATTACGGATGGCGGTCTGTCCGCACTGTGGCTGGACAGCCGTGTAAAGCGACCCGGCGGTCGACGCAAGAGCGCGTTACGGTTTCCGCAGCTACGTCAGGGATGGGAACGGCTTCGGGCCAACTGGTGCAACGATCGAGCATGGTAAAAATGTAGACCATGTCTTTGGACTGGTCAGTGTTTCCACTACGTCGAGATGGAAATAGACACATCGCGCTGAAACGGACGGAAAGCGAACAAGCGGCGCGGACACGTGTCGCTGAACCTTGGGTTGCTGACAAGTGAGACAGCTGCGTGCCCAGCGCATAGGATCGCGTTGCATCCCCGGCCAAACGCATTTCTCTGAGACAAGTTTGTCAGGAGCTATAATGCCTAGGTGAGCGGTATTGTGTCAGGTATCGAAAACTCTACGGCGAAATCCTTCTTTAACAACGCCTCGAGGTCGTTCGGTAGATGTGTCGCCTAAAATTGTATGATAAGACAACGGTAAAGTGTAGGAATGTCTTAAAATAAGTAGCATTGCGTGCCGAAAGCTTCGGTCGTTTGCTTGCGCGGCGGCTATAGCAGACCAATCAATTGCCTTCCCTGCAGGGCCGATCACAGATATTCTTGAAAGAGTATCAGCGAAGATGTTTTGCGGCCTAGAAGTGTGTCGGATGCCGGTCGAGGATTGCATAATGAAATCCAGCTGACGAATCCCAAGTGGTGAGAGTCGGGCTGATTGATTTCGGAATATGTAGACAAGCGGCTTGTGCTCGATGAAGAAAACGAAGGTGTTAACTACAACCACGTGTCGGAAATATCGAGCGGTAGAGCAAACGGCCAGCATATCGTGATAGAACGTACTGTACTTGACTTCAGCAGTTGTACGCGTCTAGAGTAGGAAGCAAGAGGTTTCCATCCCCTATTTGTACGTTGCTGTAGGACGGCGCCAATGGCGGTGTCAGATGCGTCAACAGCAAAGCTGAGCAGAGCGTTCGGATCGAATTGATGATGCATAGCGGCTTTGGATAAGGCCTCCTTGCCCGCCTTAAACGCTTCGGCAGCAGCAACAGTCAGTTACACTTGAGCGTTTTTACGTCCACGATGTATGTCGGTTAGTGGACTTTACGAATGGGCACATTGGGGAAAAGAACGTTGATAATAGTTGAGCATGCCGTTAAAACAACAAATAGCGGCCAACGGAGTCGGGCCGGAAAGGCTCTGACGAGGCGG
Source organism: Dicrocoelium dendriticum (assembly GCA_944474145.2). Lineage (NCBI taxonomy): Eukaryota > Metazoa > Platyhelminthes > Trematoda > Plagiorchiida > Dicrocoeliidae > Dicrocoelium > Dicrocoelium dendriticum. The sequence goes on along the minus strand of OX104068.1, from coordinate 69,520,585 downwards.
ACTCTGTTGTCTAGTGGCCGTATGCCATACTGAGCAATATGGTGGCCAAGAAACTCGACGGAAGGCTGCTGAAATACGCATTTATCAGCGGTGACAGTAATGTTATTAGCGGCCAGCCTATCTAAAAGGATTTTGAGATGTTCTGCTTGTTGTTCTTTAGCGGCGCTAACTACAAGCATATGGTCTATGTATGGATAGACAAACTGTAGACCTCTAGTGACTGAATCGATGAATCGTTGAAACTTCTGGACTGCATTACAAAATCCGAGGGGCATACGCGAAAAATCGAAGAGCACAAACGGCGTGATTACTGCGGTCTTCGGTATGTCTTCCTCGGCCACTGGAATATGGTGATAAGAGTGAACCAGCTTAATTTTTGATAACACCCGGGTACCGCGCAGGCTAGCCGAAATGTCCTGAATGTGTCGAATAGGATAGCGGTTGGGGACAGTGACGTTATTGAGTGTGTGGTAAGCACTACATGAACGCCAATCTCTTGACGTTTAGGCCACCGTGTGGAGCGGCGCCCAACGGGCTTTTATGTGGACGAAGGATGCCTAGTTCAAACGTGTGCTCGAATTATCCGCGAGCAATTTTAGCTTGGCAGGGGTCCTTCGCCTGGCTTCGGTGAAAACAAGCGGACCTTTGGTAATGATGTGGTGTTTCGCAGCATCAGTGGCGGATGGAAACGTTGCCATTGCACAGAAGACTTGCAGGAACTTGGTATTAGGCATCTGACAGATAGGTGAGCTTGACTGATTGACGTATACAGGACTGATTGTCTCAATATCGGCCAAAATACCTATAAGTTCCGGATTAGTTTGAAGATGGAGCAGACGATGTTGCTTCGCGTCAACAAGCAAATCAAGGTGCTGCAAAAATTCTAGGCCAATTATTGGCGTCTAGACATCTGCGGCGAGAAAGATCCGTTTAAAATTATGTCGTAGGTTTAAATTAGGCGTGCGTGACCGTGGACCAAACACGCAAATGGTGGTGCTATTTGCTGTGTGCAATGAACTAGTCGCCTCTTTGACAACACCATAAGAATCACGTGGGCTAACGCTGAATCCTGCGCCGGTGTCCGCAAGGTGGCGTGCTCCCGTACTGCGATCGGTAACAAAGAAAAGGTGACGGGGGCAGCCAGCAGCGTCCGTCGCCCTTACGTGCTGGCCGGCCTGTTTCCCTGTGCGTTGCGCTTGAAGGAACAAGGCGGGTGACACGATCTGGCTTGATACCAAATCGCTCGTGTTACCAACAATAGCTTTACCTTGGGCGACATTTCGAACGTGATCCAGGACGAGTGTGACTACTGGAAGGATTCCGTCGGTTACCTCCGGTCGGTGTTAGGTTCTCCAGTTGGTTGATGAGTGCCGCAACTTGCTCTCTTAGTTTTGCTACCTTTGTGCTGGCAGTAGACTGAACCTGAGATACTTGGGTGTTGGATACACATATAGGGTCGGCTTTGTCGGCGAGCTGAGAGAGGAGCATTATTTGCAAATAGGCGTTACGCGTGTCACGTGGCTGGCAAGGAAGTCACATCCCTTTAAGGGAAGCGTCGACAACATAGAGTGGCTTAGCTAGAGCCTGCATCTTGTACAGCAAGTGATAAGTTTTTCGATCACCTAGTCCGGTTATTTGAAGAAGCTGCTTCACGCGAATCTGGTCTGTTATGCCAAATCGCTTTAAGACTACGGCGTTAAGCACATCGTAGCTCTTCTGGTATTCGGGAAGCTCCAAGGTGTCTTCGAGGTCGTCGACGACTTACGGAGAAAGCGCTGCGACAACGCAGTGGAGCTAGACACTGTCAGACTTTACGCCATGCAACGAAACTATGGATACTAGCTGATTAAACCAAACCATAGGAGTAGTCTCTCGGAAAGGCAGGATAGTGAAACAGAACCCACTAACCTGCTCGTCAGAATCCTGGTGAATGACCTTCATGGTGAAAAATATGGGGCTTGTGAAAGTGAAATTAAATAGCAAAAGTGAAAGTAGTAGGGTAGACAGAATAAGTTACCGGATCTGAAAAGAAATATTAGTACCAAACGCAAAGAAAAGCATTTAGGGGTCATCAATTATAGCGCAATGATCGTGCGCTATATATTAAGCACCAGACTAGGCGGCCAAACAACTGCGATGGGCAGAACACCCAACGGTATGCAAAGGAAAATGTTTATTGGACAGGAGCAGATTTAGCTAATGCTAAAAATAGGACACCAGAATATAGGTAGCTAAGGAAGATGTGGCTGGGCGTCGAGTGTGTGAACAGAGCATCGTTCGTAGTCGAGTCAATTTGAAGTTCAAGTGAAACCAGAACAGTAGGAAAATCCCGCGTATGGTACACTTTCGGAAAGGTCGTTTGTCTAACAGGGGAACCGGTGCCTGGATGTGCCAAAGGAGAGCCAAATAAACGCACGTGATTCACATGGTCCACCAAAAATTGCCCAGGCGCCCTGCAATAGCAGTCACGCTGTGTCGGGCAAGTGAAGAATAAAAGAAGGCAGTAGTGTCAGTAAAGAGAAAGAAACAGAGAAGCCAAGCTTATCAAATATTGTTGGCAATACTAAGATGTAAGCTAAAATGAGTTAAAGAAGCGTTGGCCGTAGTAAACGAGTAAAGATTAAGCCATGACGGGGAATACTTTAAACTGCGGACTGAGAGTTTCAAGTCGATGCTCGAACTCTTTCGCCGTCACTGCCATCATGACGTCTGCAAACAATACGTCCCAATAAGCTATTATCCCACGTGCTAACCGAAGAGCTACCCAAAACTGGTAAGACCGGGGTTTCTGCAACTTTGTGGTGTGGCCACAACTGGTTGGCAAGCGAGTTGCGCGAAACGGTCCTGTCAAATCAGGACCAACCTGACCCTACAGTATACGATAAGTGAGGACCAAATCACTCCGAAGCCGCCTGCAATACATGGAAAACATATCCAACGTACGTAGCCTCTCCGGGTGCGTCAGCGTCATTAATCCATGCACCAGTTTCTTCCAGGATCGCAGGACTCGTTTTACTGCCATCTTATCACGATGCAGGCATAGAGGACAAGCCTGAACGCAATGTTCCTGGTGCGGCCTTAGAAAAGCCGAAAATAGTTTAACGAATATTTCGGTAATCATGATCCCGGATAACATGCGGATCATCCACAACATGTTGAAACCTTTGCGAGCAGATGTCGTCCAGTGCTGACTGGACTTAAATTCGGGTGCCAGAAGAACGCCGAGTTCAGATTGGAGTTGAACTCGCGGCACCTCCTTGCGGGCAAGCAAATAAGGCCTCGGCGGGTCATTCGGACCAAGGCGTAAAACTGAACACATTGCAAAATTAACGGGCAACTGACACAAAATTGACCAGGCCCAAAGTCTATACAGAGCCATCTGTAAGGTCAGTGGACCAATCGGATTGTCTATCGTGAACCGCCGTGTCAAGCCATCCGCAAACATTAGGGAGGGCACACCCAATTCAGCAGGTAGGTACTTAACGTTTAAAGTGAAGAGAAGGGGCCAAGGACCGAACCTTGCGGAATGCCACTGAGAACACCTTGGCGGAAGCACAGGCTTGGACTCACCCGCACACACATTTTTCTTTCGATTAGGAAAGCTGAAATCCAACCTCAGCCTCGTCCAGAAATACCATAGGCATACAGCTAGTACAAACGGCGCGAATGTGGAACGATGTCAAAAGCCCTGTAAAAGTCAATGCACGGCACGTCTACAGCCTTTCCGCAATCAGCGGCTTCGGTCCAGTGTTCACGAGCCTTTGACAAGTGAGTAAGGCAAGAATAGCCCTTACGAAAGCCGTGCTGAGAAGGATTAAGCAACTCAAACGCATTCCAGTGTCCTTTGAGAACGTCCCGCACGAGCTTCTCTAATAACTTGACAAGCACACTCATTAAATTGACCCGGTCTATAGTTATCAGAGAGGTGCTTATCACCTTTCTTAAAAGTGGGACTAACAATAGCCTCCTTCCAGTCCTTGGGTAGAGAGCAGCCTCGTAGAGACTTCACAAAAGGTTGCGTAATCAAACGGTAAATTTCATCAGCCAACTCGTAAAACAGTTTAGGATGAATAGCATCCCCACCGGCAGCTTTACTGGGAGTTAATTGCCTCAGAGTGCGGAGCACTTGAGCATCCGGTTTGGAAACCTCCTCCAAGTGGGAGCCCTTAGGAACGCTTGCCTGGAGGCTGATATGCAGCGGCCGTGCCTCTCGAACATAACCCACAGCATACTGTCCTCCGAGCAAACAAGCTTTGCAGTGCTCCGAGACAGCAGCAGTGCAGTCAGGGCCAAACAACACCGGGATGCAAAGGTTCATGTGGCTTCTCCTTTTGACATAAGCGAGGAATCGTTTCGGGTTTGATAAAGCTATACAAACAACCTCTACTTCATGCTTTGGACGAGCACCTCGTGGATGCTGCGTTCAGGCGTTTCAAGACTCACGATAGCGCTTGGAGGTGCATAATGAAGTAGCAAAAATGGAATGCTTCACGATTTTACGTGTCGTTCCTGCGCAGGGGCGATGCTAATCTTCTCTTTATCGTTCCAATTTGGTATATGTATCGCCGAAGCGAGTCGGGCTCCAGAGGCGCGTAGTATTTTCGTGTTTCAAACAAAAGGGAACAATATTCTAACAGGAAAGGCGCCTAATTTCCTAATACATATAAAAGCTTTAGTTAGAATATATTTTAGAACGGTTTATACAGTCATATGCGGGATTTCCAGGTCACTACAGGCCTGGCAAACACTACTGATCAGGAAGATGGGGACCTGCACTATTACATCTGGTGGGAGCGGGTTTGCGGGCCAAGGTCAACAGGCACAGCCGTGAGTATAATGGTAGCCTAGGATATTAAATATGTAGTTAATTACTTTGTAAATAATATAAATGAACCAGCGGCGGATGTATAAAGGAACCGGTGGGCTGCAGCTTATAGTGCTATCGTTTGCTGTAACCTTGGTAGCACGTGCCCGGATTTACCAACTGCATAAATGGGTCGAAAGTGGACCTATGTTATTGGATAAGTAAATAGCGTTTTCGGTTTAACAGAAAATGAAGCGAGGCCTTTTCAAAGGAGTATATGAATAGTGATACACGTAAAGTGAATGGGAAATGCATATTTTGCTTACCTCAATGCTCCTGGGTGATTTCGAATTTTGCGTAACTACTAGGAAGAAATGTTCGCGTATTCCGGGAAATAGGTGGACAAGGACGGAAATGGTTGTGAGAATATCATGTAAATAACGGGGTAAACGGATGTCGCACATAATAGGCAAATAACCCTGCGATATGCGCATACATATTTACATAAGGGACTTGTTACGGAATGCGGATTTGTAAGGGAAAAGAAACGCGGAAGCGGCAGTTGCATACCTGAATGCCTGGGGAACAGTAAGCTAAGTGGTCTAAGGTGAAGTGGACGTCAAGATGCAAGTCAGTCTCTGGTCAATGTATGACGTCTTAATGCTTACAACGGCGAACTGAGCTTTCATAGCGTGCATAAACACTAGGTGAAACATGCCATATAAATGGGTTTGAGGCTAATAATGCATACATTTATGTATACATGATGCTGTCTCAAAGTGAATGCATATATTTATTTACATATATATGCATTTCTAATTTTGCAAACGTAACGTGATCAGAAACGGAATTGCTCCTTCAATCTATGCATGCTTATATCTTTATGTAGGAAGCCTTTTATATACGTATTATGTTAGCACTGATCAACAGCGCCATGCAATTTACGAGGACGGCACTTTATTAGCCCCCGCTGTGATGGCCTAATGCAGTTCCCCGCAACTGGACCTTAATGGACCAAAGTATACGTTCTTTTTATTTCAGAGGTATATTTGACATTATCCATACGTAATTGAGTAAATAATTAATTATTTTCCTGCCAGTTTTCATGTAGTTTACCAGTATCTGTACTTGTACATAACAAAGTATCAGGAGTAGAATAAGTAGGTTCCGCATTCCATGAATAAGCTAATACGGTTCTTGTAAATACTACTATGGAAAATTTATCAGTTACAAGTTATGCGGAATTTATATGAGGCATAGGGAATAATAGGATGGCAAACGAAGAAGGAAGAAACTCAGTAAATATGGTTGACATGTTTTCATCTAGGTAGTCCACATATATACGCAGGAGTATATGTAGCTATATGTTCCTGAAAACGTAACGAGGGCATAGTAAGGCCATATGCTTGCCCCACAGATGGCATTTGTTTGTTCACTCAACCAGCCTCCAGTGTTGGCCGCGCTTGGTTACATGAGCGATGCATGGAAAAGTATAATAGGTGCTATAACAGCGATGTCCTAAAGGTCATTAAACAAGTATACATTTTTGGCTTCACTGCAGTAAAGGAATGGCGCTTAGTAAGCCTACGTAGGTTCCACAGGGAAAAGTAATTATGGCCCACAGCGACGCTTATGTTATCGGCGCCAGGAGCCTACATGAAAGGCCTTCACTTATCCTAAGTGGGTTCCATGATATTTCCATTAATATAGGCACTAAGGAAGCCTCGCGTACTTGCTGCGCATGCCTTAAAGGCTTGTTATTAGTAATGATATATTTGGCTCAGAGATTTGGGGTCATTATCGGACCCAACCTATCCATCGTTATTAGCACGATAGTCCTTAAATACGGGCGGTTACTAAGCTTACAATGATCCCGTAGCAGTGGTATAGTAAGCACTGCTCATGAGTCAAATAGGAATGCAGCTGGACGCCCCAGGAATAGTTTTAACCTCGCCAATGCAGCGGCATCAATTTGGTCAATAGGGAATTGACAACGACTGGTCTCACCTGCTTTCAGGACGGATAGAACATAAGTTTATGTAGGTCTCACGGTGGTGGCATCATAATCGGCACGGGAGAGGACTGCGCTATAGGCAGAGCGCGCCTCCATAACCAGTGGTTATGAAATGCATATAGGTCGCATAGCAGGCATTATTGTCGCTACGAGGGAAGCCGCAGTGGTAGCCTTAGGCATTGCGACAAAATGAACGTAAGTAGTGGGCTTTGTTAACACTACTGATACGGCTGGAATTTGTTTTCGTCATTGTATGCAACTGCGTTGAATGCATTATGCTGAGTAATCGTGACAATATGGAAGTGGTAACAAAAAGTGACACAAATGGAACGCTGACGTCTGTACCGAATGCGAATATTCACGTTATCAGGGGGTGTGCGAGGCGCTCTTGACCCACAACGCACGAACACAGGAATGGTTAATGGATACGTGTTCCGTAAACACACATGAAAGAAACAGGCGTAAATGTAATGCGAGGTTTACTTACCTAATCACCCGGAAGTGAAGTAGCGCACCCCTCGATATTTGATTGTATCGTTCACGTCATCTATGTCTTAGACAAAATTACCAGGAAATGAAAATCCAGCAGTTCGGTGATGAACCTTTGATAATTTTCCATTTCGGTGCCGCCTATCAACCGGAGAAGAGGGTGCATACGGGCGATTGCGCCATCGAAGCTACTAATTCCTTCATTGCCAAACTTTTGTCCGGCACTGTCACTTACCTTGGCTAGAAGTTGGTTTCGGAAATAGTGTACTGACCGTTTCTGCCACGTCGGTACCACTGTGATGCAGTGTTTTGCGGACAGGCGGATTGGATATTTCACGTCAGCAGCAGCAGACTGCATACAAAACTGATAGCGGTAAACAACGTGCTTACCGGCTGCTGTGAGAGTGGCACAGCACACTGCTTGTATCGTTGATCAAGGTTAATGTGCAATGCTGGACGTCAATAAAAATAAAAGTTGGCCTACATGTGCAGTATGGATTCGCTGCAGAGTAGGTAAACGTAACTTACCGGTTAATGCATCGCTTATCTCCTTTCAGTGTCTCCGTTTCAAAGGTGCGTAGCAATGACCAATGCATGGCGCTATGAGTGATAAGTCGTAAATGAAGAGTTTGTTAGTGAAGCGAAAATTGGGATTGCAGCTGCTATGCTGTCTGAAAATCCAGAGAAAGGTTACGACAGCAGTTGCACACAGTATCCAAGTGGACTGTGCAGTACTTTATTTGGTGGACGATTACGGATCCACCCACTGCACCTATGTCCCAGTGCTCCAACCGTTGAAAACCGTCCGGTGTTTACGCCTTTCTTGCAGGGGAATAGCAAGCTATAGCACATATGGTGGCCCTGAGAAGGGCCGTGGGGTCGTTCACGCAGGCATGGATAATAGCAACCAGTTAGATTTCGGAACTGCAGTGCAATAGCGACCTATTATGGGGGAGCTGCGGAAACTCATACCACAAATCGATGGCATAGGTGGCAGGTGCTTTAAAATCGGGGTATATACATTGAAGTCACTTGCCTGTGTAATGTGGAGGCTGCAGTGTTACTGCGGACGCTGGGTAACGCAGCGGCATTCAACGATTCCGGAAATAGTTACCGTTTCTATTGATAGGTAAGTGAATGAAAGAAACACGTTTACGTGTTAGCACGATGGCAGACGTAACGGCTGGTGGCCGTGTCAGTGGAGGATGCTACACAACACGGCGACATGTGGGATTACGTGTCGAGTATTTACGTGGGCAGAAAGCAGAGTGTATGCCATTAATGCACTAGCCTGTGAACATCTGTGGCCTTAGTGTGACTGTGGTCGTTGAGTAAGGCTGCTGCAGGCGTTGCAACGGGGCATTGTTACCATTTCTTTGTAAGGATAAGGGAATGCAATAAGCACAGTTCTTGTTATCATGCTCCGGCAGGTTACGGCTAGGTTGATATCAGCGGAGGATGGTACACAACACCGCGGCATGGGGGAGCATGTGGCGAGCGTTGTACGTGAGCTGTACTCGGAAGAATACGACCGCAAAACCGTAAGGGTTGTCTGCTTTCATGTGCACGTGTGGGAAAGAAAGCCCGTGGTATTACGAAGTAAAATTTTGGAACCTACGAAGACAAGAATTAGGTAACAGGGAACTGTCATGCAATCAGCAAAACAGTGCTGACGTGTTCACTTATCTGATATTCTTAAGAAATGTAGAGAAACCTAACTCTACCGCGCAGTGTCATATCTATGCGCCTTTTGAAAAGGGTTCCACAGCATTACCTTACTAGTGCGCTGCCTCGCCCAACAACCTTTTATTGGTGCCAGGTGGGTTGTTCGGGTTTTTCCGATTCCAGCTAAAGTTTCGGTGGCTGTGTTCCCAGTACGCGGTGGGGTTACGCCTGGCTCTTCAATCAGCATCGCAGCGTTTATCCTGCGAACTTGGCTGAGATCGGACGGCAGGCATGTTTGGCCAGTATGCTTGAAACGCTGTTGTTAGCGATCTGTTGCCTTACAGAGACCAGATTATAGGACCCTAGCCAGGTCATCAGAATGGCCTCTCTAGGAAGAACTCTAACGGGAAATACTACTTGCGGCTTTCCCTAGACCCAGAATTCACATCTGAAACAACCTTTATGACCTTCAACGGAAACGTACCTGAGCAGAACAAGGAGGGCTTGCTGCAAAGGTGTGGATCAGGTAATACGGTAAATAACGGTTAAATCACTAATAAATGTAAGCGGTAAGACCCTATTAAATGTTGACAAATGAGCAACATGCAATAGTTCTAAATTTGGTTGAGGAGCATATGACACTAAGGTGCATCAGCCGCGTTTTGCTGTTGGAAGCACCAGGCTCATTTATCTCACGGACGCGCTTGCGTGGTGTACAACGGTCTGTTCTCGGACCGGAACTCTTCCTAGCCTTCACTGCTGACGTCACACCGCAAATGCAGTCTTCGCTGCTGTTATATGCTGCTGCCGCGAAAGTGTGGTGCACAAGTAACCTACCGGACGATGCCCACGCACTTCAAACGGACCTCGACCGTCTACATCAGTGGTCCATAGAAAACAACTTTCCATTTAACGCTTCGAAATGTCGCAACCTTTCTATCCGCCCTTCCACTTTTCCCCCATATAATATCTGGGAGCGTCTATTCTCCAGATCTCTTCACTCAAAAGAAACTTTGGTATCGTTAGCCGTAAAGCAACGGCTGCTGCCAACCGCATGGCGGGGTTGCTGAAACTAGCCTTCGGTCATCTTCACCCTAGTTATCTCCGTCTACTGAACTCTTCTCTTCGAACCCACTTGGAGTTTGCTAATCAGACTTGGAGCCCCTGTTTGTTGAAGGACCAGCGTATACTCAAGGCCCCACAACGTCGTGCAGAAAAGCTAATCCGAGGTCACAGTCACCTAGATTATCCACAAGGACTTCACTGCCTTGTCCTCTACTCGCTTAAGCACCGCCGTCTACGGAACGACCTGATCCTTGTATCTATGATGTCATCCAACCTCGGACATCCGTGTCGCCAATTACTCACACTGCATCAATCGTGCTCTTACCTACTTGGCCACCCACTGAGGCTCCCACATCAGCACAGTCGGTTGAACTGCAGACGCCACCGCTTCGCTTTACGAATCTGCCGACCGCTCAATGCTGTCCGGCGACTTAGTCGTTGCACCCACTGTGGCGGATTTTAAGACCCGCCTGGATTGTCATCTGGACGAGCTACATTGCAGTAGTTCTTGAGACAACCGCGTTCTACTTTATGTACTTTCTTTTCTTTATTCTTTGCTTCCTAATTCCTCTCCATAGCAGCCTCGGAGGGCGTGGCATGATATCACCTTTTCAGCAAGCGTGTATAGTGTTTCAATGCCGCATAAGCCAGATAAAGTTACGGCTAACAGGTGAGTCCAACCCGCTATAAGGTTGCTTGACCTTTCATCAAACCCTATCGGAACTTCTTTTACAATATGGATCATGTAAAGCTCGAGATTTTATTCCCATAAAAATGCTGCACGTGTGTTTTCAACTCCAAAAATTCTTTTGCTTGCCGCAATTTCGTAGCCTGTCCCACAGGTCATACTTCCAACATGTGTTCCGTAACGTGTATGGTTATATTACGCCACAATGAAGCAACCGACGCAGTGTCCATTGCAACTTGTGTCTCATCATTCATACAGGCATTTAACCTCGTGTCCACATACAGTACCTAGCCTGGCGGTTCCGTGACACATATGAGCACACGGCATACAACATTGATGATGAAGTTCGCGGTCGCAGGACTCCACGGTCACACCGTATGTACAGTAGGCGTAGCACGAACACAACGAACCAACCATTGCGGACCAACACCCTGGACAGAGGTGACACGGGCGCTGCTCCGATGTCGTAGAATTTGCTTGCGAGTGAACGGAAGAAGAAGCGAAAAAATCGGTGCTGCCACAGACAATTCCGGGGTGGTATGCAAGTGGACGCAACATGCCTACCAAGGGTTTGCAGCCTTTCCTGAATCAAGCTGTTTACACGATGAAACACCACCGCAAACAGAGTATGCGGTAACCTATCTATCGCTTGTTCTCGTTCTCAACCCGATTGCTTGTAGCGCAACCATATAAGCAAACTTCGCCCAACCTGTGAGCAGCCCAGAACGATATACAAGGTAGCCACGTTCGCTGTAAGTAAACATAGCATTCCGCATTCCTCGCCGCTAGCGTCCACTCAGCACCATTGTCCAATGAACGTCCGTTGGATGTCCGATGGGCGTCCGATGGGTGACCGATCGAGCGCCCAATGAGCGCCCGAGTGGCAAAATATTGTGTCACTCATCGGGCCCTCGCGGAGAAAAATAACGTGGCACCTCCCTTCGCACACTCACATTTTCCAGATTTCCAGCCGTAGCATGTAAAGCCTAGGCGCATTATCCTTCCTTTTAGTACCACTGAAAGCACGTTAATGCGATCGCACACATTGCATGTCATGAACACAGCACCCTTAGCAAAAACATAATGTTATACTGATTAAATAATTTATAAGGCGGAATATTGCAGTGATAACTGTTTTGTTTTCTTCCGTATCCAGGATTCACGCTCTTTTATTCTTTGTATCCAGCGTCGCAGCTTGTCAACGATACCAGGATCTGTGAATCCTGGTATGCGTTTTCTCATAATAGAAGCTGTTGAAGACATGATGGTTGCTTATAACGTAACATATCTAGGACCGCTCGCGCAAATTGTGTGCTCGCTATCTTATACTTCTCATGCATGCTCTACCAGTTCACTTTTCTGACCAGGTTGTTAGTCAGGCAAGTAAGCATGATGTTCCGCATACTTTCTGAAATTGTCCGGCCGCTTACGTTGGATAAATGGCGCACCTACGGATAAGCTAAATCGCATGAGACTTACCATGCTGTTCATGAATTTAGCGTTCTCCAGTTCATTGTTTAAAAATAGCAGCTGCACCATTGTGTCCATTGGTAATGGAAATGGGTAGGCGTTACTCGAACTGAGCGCCTGAAGTGCATGCAACGCGTTCAAGGTCAACTCTACAGCTGTAATTCGTTCATGCAGTTTCATCACCTCGGGATTTACGTTTCGCAATGGGAATGCAAATGAATGCTACGGAAACGCTGTGAACAAACCATTTATTTCTAACAGCGTTGCGCTGTCACCGCATGTCCCGCAAACCTCTGAACGCTGGGAAACCTCTGGACGAATCGGACTAAGTGGGTCAAAGCAAATGCACGTTTCACCTGGATGTATATGGATAGGCTATTGGATGTTCATTTTCTTTCTCAGGATCCACGCGTAATTCTTTTTCCAAATACAACTTTGAAGGTAGAGGTTATAAATCCAAGTTCACGACTTGAACAATATCCTGCTTTACTGGTAACGGTGACTCCGTCAGGAAACGCTGTTACAGTGCTGGGATAATATACTATCTAGCTACAACATACATCTTTCGCTTCCCCATCGCAACATTGAAATCGTTGCGTCGCTAGATGGTAAATCGGCTGACGTTAGCAAGTTCTCTTCCAATTTGTTAGCTTCCAGGTAATCAGTTAAAATTGCGTACAGACAAATCGTTTAGTAGCCTTACCTGTACTACTGTGTATTCGTCCTTTATACGTCACAGCAGACGCAGATGTTGGCAGGGTGCATCAGGCAATCCTGTAGCTGTTTTGATGATCACCGTCCCTGCTGCACGTCTTCTTTATTAAGCATCGAGGATGACAACCACTGCAACCGTGGAACCTTGATATTTCACCACGCGATGCCTTTGAAAAATTTGTAATCAGAGTACCGCACTACCACAAGCATATTAGAAGTGGTATATATGTTTGTAGAGCAATGTTTATTTGCGATACCAGGTGCAGCAGCGCATGCAGTGGATTCCATAATGTTGTAAGCGCAACTGTAACGGCGCAACGCTGTTACTGACGTACAACGGCTTTTCGCACCCAGATTTGCAGTGGAAAACTGGCTGTTAACTGAAGCAATAAATAATAAATTAAGACAGCTTACCTACGTCGCAGGTTTCTTGACATCTTTGTGTTTTTAACTGTGAACGCTGGAGTAAAATACAGTGTACTCCGAGCATGGCAATCTAAGACATCTGCTGCCGGTTGCACTCAACTGACTCCGTCGGTAAAGCTAAGGAACCCTAATATTCAAAAAGACGTAGGTCCGTGGATGGAAAACATTTCAGGAACAGAGACGTATGTGTGAAATGCTGTACACGTAATTCATTTGTAGGCTGGCCCAACACTGGCGGAGGTCTTCCACGTGCGATGACAGCATTATCTGGATGCTCATCCGTAATCGGCGCATTGAAATATCGGAAACCGGTTTGTCGCCGACCATGACGCACAACTACGGTCGATCTTGTGTCGTCCAAACAACAACCAGCTTCTTTGACAGTCGCTGACCTTCTCTTTGTTACGCGACAAAATATTTGGCACGGCGCAGACGTCGGGCCGTTTCTGAGCTTTCGGAGACGTTGTAGAAACGATTCGAACGAAAATGCTGAAAAGTTATAAAGAGGTCCGAAGTGTCCGACATCCTGGCACATATGCAACAAACCTTGCACATTAAAGACTATCTCCTTATCCCCGTACAGCTTCGCGATGTCACGTACCACTATATTCAACTTAGTGTTGGCATGCGACAGGTAATGTGAACACCACCTACGACAGCACAGTAGGTATGCGGCGACGGATAGCATAACGAACTTATTGTACAGTTCTTCGGGCAACCTGTCGTCTACAACCAACGGCCCCAGATATAAAAGAAACTGTCTGAATTCCGTTGCCTTCCATCGTTCTATATCCCCAAACGTGCAACACGTATGCGGAAACTCCAAAGTCAGTTTAGCCGAACACATGCAAAGTTAGTCGTTACTAATGTTGATCGTTATTGCTGACAATCATAGGTTTCCACGGGTCGGGCCGCAGCGTCATAGCATTATTAAATTTCGTGGTACTCCCAGACACAAGACGTGCGTGTAACCAAGTGGGAAACAACTTATGATATCAATCTGTAGGCCACGGAAGGCCATGCTACGATGTAATGTTCCGGTTGGTTGCGTGTTCTAATAGCCATGTCATTACGTAATGAGCTTTTGGGATCCGTGGGGAAGATCATTCTACTGTCAACGTGCGACCCTGCAAAGGCTTTTTAAGCTTTATGCTTTGATTACTAATTGTTGTGCATTTCTCGCATGCGAAATATCCGGTATGTTGTTTAACCTGCCTAACGTATGCTCGTGCAAGTGCATGGGAAGTCACGAAATCCAGTACGATATCTATAGCGTCGTCATTATCATTCAAGCAGACACCATCGCGTAACACATTCTTCAATTCAACTACCGCTGACCGCAGGAACTCATGCACATTAATGGGTTTCGATAATCCACTGTAGAGACCAATTAAAAACACCTCAATTGGCGGATTTATAAGTCTACCAAAAATTGGCCACTGCTGTCTGCGCAAGCTTTTGAACACGGTCATTCCCTGGATATGGATCTGCAACTTGAGCAACGACGGAGGGGGTGAATGCGTTTGGCGCAACACGTCATGTATGACGTGCTGCAATCCCACATGGATGTACCTGCCGCCTCTGATTAATCGCACTGGA
>OX104068.1:69318277-69505178 GCA_944474145.2 Dicrocoelium dendriticum | reverse complement strand
TTGCCCTTCGCCCTCAGCTTACCATACAAGTCGAATTTACTGTACATTCTCTTGTCACCATACTTCTTCACCTTGCCGTACATGTCATAGTCGTTGTAGTACTTCTTCTTCCCGTATTTGTCATGGCCACCACCTTTGCGGTACTGCGTAACATGCTCGTATTGCGTGCCCACATCTTCGAGTCCGTGACCGACGAACTTCCCTTTGGCCAACACTTTGCCGTACAAATCATAGTCGGCATCGTGTTTCGATTTGCCTACAACGGAGTATTGACCACCGGCCTCGTATTTGTCTCGATCGTCTTCATGGCCAGCCCTATCCCACTTGCCGTGGTATTGTCCCTTGCCGTGTCCGTGCAACTTCCCCTTGGTTTCGTACTTAGTGTAGTAGTCGTCTTCACCATACTCCTTCAAATCGGCATGTTTGTAATGTTTCGGGGATCGGTGGTGCTTCCAGTACTGTCCATCGGTCAAAACTAGGGGCACGAGGGTGAGTAGGAGGAGGAGGCAGGCGGACTTCATCTCACTTCGTTCCGCTGACGTTTGCCACAGTAGAATCATGTCGCTTCCTTTATTTCCATATATATGTTTACGTACATGCGCATCACGAATCGAGGTCAATAGCTAGGTCGCATGACTTGCATCGAATCCCATCGGTATTCGATTGAGGCATGTTTCGTTATCGCAGATGTTGTGGTCTAATCGATTAGGTGAACTGCATGGCAAATGGCGCACGTCACAGATTCCTTGAGTTCGTCAGTCTAACTCAAGGGTGTTTAAAGTCCGGCCAGCGGGCCAAATACGGTCTTTGTTAACATTTCAACTGGCCCGCGACCTCATTACGAAAGAATAAATTCAGGCTTAGACTCTTTCCGCACATGTGTAGTTTTTGTTATTATCTTAATGTCCGACTGAATATGGCCCGACACGTTGTTTACCTCGCATAATGTGGCTCTCCTTGCAAAATCTTTGGACACCCCTGGTCTAACTGATGTTGCGATGTGTACGACGATGATATGCGCGAATCTTCCGCACACATTGTAGGACTGGCATTAGGTCCGGAGTTACGATACACTTCATCGCAATTCATGGGAGTGACGGGGACCATCAGCTCATCACCATCAATTCATCGAGTGACCCACATAGATCTCGGTCTTTTGACGTTGCAATTATCTCTCCGCTTTCCTTTGCGCCGTCCTGTTTCTCATACTTATGTCATACCTAAACATGTGACGAGGTCGTAACACATTGTAGGAATTGCGGATGGTGGTACTGATGTGTTAATGGTAGGCTCCATTCTTCATGTGTATGCTTTCCTGGATCCTTTAAAGTGTCGACTGATTTCACCGCAGCATTATTTTCCCCGACGATGTCAGAAACTGGTTTGAATTATCTCCCACTTCCTTGCGATACTCCACAGTTGATGGAATCTTTGTCGACTTTGGAGAGCCAAAGTCCCAGTGTATTGTGGCCGATGCTCTACGCTGGGTTTCTATGTGACTGTTTACGTGACAATATGGGCAGACAGGTACCCTGCAAGCGCTTGTATTACAAGATATGTTGAGGCCAGGGAAAATGGGAATCCTGTGCAAATTACCCCACTGCACACGAGTCCCAGTTATGAATCTAATGGTGGGCGAATTTTCGTGTTTTCGTAATGAGAGGAAGGGGAGCTTGCTTAGGACGATAGTCGAGTTATTTGGTGTTTAATCGTTTGAGGTGCACAGCCAGTAAATTTTTTTGTGCTGCAGTCAGATTTGCAGGAACTGAGATCGCACCGGCCTCCGAAGAAGTGAGGACGACCTGCACGACATTATCCATCAAGATAGGAATCGCGGATGAATCGACCGTCCTTCGGGACTAAAATACCACAACCAGATTTTAGTGAGAATCTATTTGAAGACCAATTCATCTGATCTTCGCACCCTCGTTTAATTGATGAGGAATCCTGGGTAATGTTGGAGATGTATCTCAGCACATCAGCATCATGTTTACACCTTATCAACGTAATTTATATAGGGACATGTTCGACATAGAATGATGGTAGGGAAGGTGATAGAATCCTTCCCTGTAAAACACCACAGTCGGCACGGAGGACAGTGGATTTCTTTCTGTTCAACATGTTGAATGGATTAGGATCTGTAAAATAGTCGCGTAACCGATTATATACGCCAGGGTGAACTCCATTTTCGGATAACATGTTTGGCAATCTCGACCTATCCAGGCTTCCAAAGGCATTTGAATATTCCAGGAAGAGAAGCCGTACGGGTTTACATTTTTGATGTAATGCAGAGGCAATGGAATCAACAACCATGCCATGGTATCCAGTATGGAACGCTAAGCTCTGTACACAAAGTGATAGATATCGTCTTGAGGAGCGGGTGAAAAAATCCGCGGAATTAACAGGATTTCGACAACTTTTAGAAACACAGATGTACATGCAATTGGGTAATACTTTTGAGATCCAGTTTTGGTACTGGTTCAATACTGGTCGCTCTCCATATGTCCGGGATCACACCCGTAGTGAGGCATTTGTTAAAGAGATCTGTTAAGGGTAATGTGAGAGAATCAGCACACTCCTTCAAAGCTAATGCTGAGAGAGCATCCGGACCACAATCTTTGATTGCATTTAATCTGTTGAGTTCAGTGTGGACGTTGCTTTGATCGAAGGGTGCGGCTGGACTTTAGCTAATGTAGAAGGGCAAGGAAGATGAGCTTAATTAGGCGAAACTAAACTCCGAATGCAGTTTATCCACATCCACTTCACCTCTCCGGCTGAAAACGCTCTGAACACAAAGCTACCTCAAAAGCCTCCATAGATCGCGACAGTTATGGTTGCCTAGAGCTGTTTCTATGTATAAATGGTTTAGTCTTTTTATCTCGAATTTAATTGCCGTGATTAGGCTTTTGACACTGGTAGCATTCTTGCACTTGTAGGCCCATTCTTTCATCCTTCGAAGTCACTTTAGTTGTGGTGAAGAAAATTTGTCTGCTCTTAGATAGATCGTTTCAACAGGGCAACACATGTCAAAGCAATATTTGAGGTAGTCCGTAAAATGTTCACATTCGAGCGACATGTCCTCGTAGTTGAAGAGCAACAAATCAGTGGAAGAAAACATCTGGAGCCTCGTGATATTTTTCAAGGAGCGATTTCCCCGTTGGATAACCTTGTAAGGCCGTCTGTTCAGCGTTAAAATCTAGACCTGCAGTAGATCATTGGACACAGTTTTAAAATACAATGGTCTGAGCTGCTCAAAGGAGCCCGCTTCGGTATGGTAAATAACTGTCTTTTATTTGTGAACACAGCGTCCAACTGAGCATAATGTCTGGTCGAAACAGCCACTAGGTCTACCAAGCCATGTGTCTTCAAGAAGGTTGTATCCTTTCTGTTGAAGTCGCCAGCAACAATATAGATAGAACAATCTAATTTAAGCAGTAGTGTTGAAGAAAGTTGGTCTTCAAAAAGCTTTAATTCTGATGTAGTTGTGTTAGGATCAAGGTATACGTTTCCAACGACGACTGATCGAAAGCCATTTAGGAACTTCGGTTTGCACTCAAGTAAACGGCAGCTAATAAAATGGTTGAGGACGTAAATATTATGATTGCTGCGTTGCACCTACATTGATTAACGTAAGTTATAACGTCAACACCACGAAACTGGGGCTTTGAGGGTTGGTCAGACCTTTTGGGAAAATAACCAAAGAATTACATTACCCCATCTTCCACATCAGCATACAACCAGCCTTCGTGTAACAGAATGATTGCTGTATTAACAAACTCATTTCGCTGGATAATGGCACCGAGTCCAGTGATTGTACCAAGGAGCGAGCGAACATTATTGGATTGTATCAGTGGGACTTGCGCTTTGTCGACAGAACAACGACTGAATGCTGGTTGTCAGCCAGCAGTATGTTTGCGCATTTTCCAAGTGATTTATTCGTAACAAGTATGCAAGTGTTCCTAACTGTATGACCGTATTCGATAAGGCACGAGTTTAAGGCAGTAACAGATGAGGTTTTCAAATGCTTGACGGAGTAGGACAACATTGAGCTTGAGACCTGATCAGAAAAAACACATTGCTTCAAAGTTAAAAATAAAGGGTAGCATCCGTAGTCTGTGGTGTAAAATAATCCAAGGAGAACAGCAACGGCTGAATTTGAAGGCGCCGTGGATTATCTCATGATACCATTAACCACGCTGCTCAGCTGATGCCTTATGAGTGGCACAATCGATAACATTTGGAGACCAGTAAAGGTACCATCTATGCCCTAGAGCGAATCACAAAATTATCGTCTTATTGCATGTAGGTCGCTGATGTTGATGGTTTTTAAATAAATACTTGTCCCTGCGATTTTCACTCTCACTCAGGGGAAGGATATATGCCATTTTGCGCACAGACTTGACCACTTCACATCAGGAGCTGTATTGTATATTATGCACACTGTAACCTTGGAAATGTATCAAAGTTCATTGGGGCGCGGCTTCTGTTATTTAACCAGTTAAATGCTCTCTGGTCCGTTAACAGATCCGTCCTGCTTAACCAGGTGCTTACGAGTGGGGTTCAGACAACTGCCTGCAACTTGATTAACGACTACTTCGCAAACCGCTCAACGGAACAAATTACTCTTTGCTTAGATTGTAGGGTTTTAAAGGAAGCGACCCTCTCCTCTACTCTCTTTTCTTTCCATATCAAAAATTTCCTATGCTGTCCAAGTTTATTGGATACAAATATGGTGGCGATATCTTTCTAGGATGTATTACTCTCACTATGGAGACATGTTCCACTCGTCGGAATGGTCTGGATGAGTTTGCGCTTTGGTCGTCCTCCAGGTCCCACATCCTGCACTCTCCTCATTGTTGCGATGTAACATATTTCGTTCGTCGGGCCGATATAATGGAAACTGTTTGGAATGCCACCTCTTTATTAGTGGTGAGTAGTTAACTCATGCCGTTGACATCAACAGTGTAATATCTTGGAGTCTTTTTGTATTAAAACCCCATTGGTTTATTTTTATGAGCGAAATCTGTTAAAAGGTTAGGTTGTTATATGTTTATGCCCTCAGGCTTGACAGGCTTTCGAGACCTTATGATTTGCGTTTTGCACTAGTGACTTCATGCATTCTGCCTCTGTATTTGCTCCTGTTATACTTGAAGTCTACACATTGCTTCTACAGTCGGGTAAACTTTTTGTATGCATTAGATCGTCTGGAGGGACCCTCGTTGAATTGGTTTTTAGCAGACATGTAGACGCTGGTACCAATTGTACTATATTTTACTCATCAACCTTTCCCACCTAGTACTTTTTAACCTATCAAAACCCTAGTTGTTTCTTCTACACGGTCTAAATTTGCAGTTATATTTTCTCGTACTGCGGCTTACCACCTTCTTGTGCAACTCTGTTTGTCACGGGTAACTCTGGACGAAAGTATAATAATCAGTACCATGAGCATTTGTTTGCTTAAGGGTTGATATTTAGACGACAAGAGATAGTGATGTTGTGATGGTGAATAGATGATATGTTGATGAGTTGATGATGAAACGAAGAGGTGAATTGCTGACCGGGAGTTTAGTTGATGACGATGATGATGATGATGATGATGATGATGATGGTGGTGATGATGATGGTGATGATGATGATGATGGTGATGATGATGATGATGATGGTAAGAAGCATGAGTATGTTGAAGCAAATGAAGATGATAATGAAACTGGTATGATTACTGAGATTGTTGTGCGTGAGGTTGTAATGGTAATTGTGGTGATGATAGTAGCAATAGAGGAGAGGTAGTAATAGAGGCATGTCGTTACTGGCGCTATGTGTGTCATCATATACAGGCCCTTACCATTCTGTCTTGTATTTCCGTGCATAGAATGTAGCGATGATGATGTTAGTTGTTGTTATTGTTGCGTATTATTGTGTGTTATATCTATGTTGTTGCTGCTACTATTAGGTCAGTTGCTATGTGCTATAGGTTGCATATTGTATTTGACGGTGTGGAGGTTGTTCGTTAAATTGCCTAACACTATGTACTGACGCGTCGTAATAATCGATAGTAATCTTTTCATTTTCGCTCCGATTGTTGCAGGTATTTGTATGCAAATGCCAAGTGAAGAGTTGATTCTGACAACAGAGCCCTTCAAAGCCGTTTGGGTAGTTGAATATATTCTTACTGATGTCCATTGAGTTCGTCGAGATATAGAGAGCAGGAGAGAAAACGCTTGTCAGCTCCAACGATACCAAATCATTCTGGGTTTGTTGCGTGTCGTTGCGTTACAACGTTCCTCGAGCGTTCGTCACAATTGTAGTGACAGCAGCAAGATTCCATGATTCTCAGCGAATGGTTGTCTTGCAAACCGCTTAAAACATTCCTCGGATAGCGCGTCCACAATGTTCTCGGGTAGGCCATCCTACTCGTTTACCACTCTAGTGGTTATAGTGACGTCCATGCGAATTCAGTGCCTTCTTTGTTTAAACGGCTTCCATATGTGATCACTTGTGGGACAGTCAGTGTTAAGTCGGAAGAACAGCTGTAGCTCATTTCCGAGATCCCCTCACAGGATACGTCTAGCATAAATGACGTCATCCCGGCGACGGCGGAACTCCAAGGGGAACATATTCAGCTGTTGGAGTCGAATGGGGTACGAGAGATCACGAAGTTCCGGAACCGCTTACAAAGCACTTCTCTAAATCTTTTCCAGCAGAGCGCATTCAAACTTTGAAGGCGGGTAGATAGCTGGTAGGTCATATTCTCAAATTGGACGGACGTATGAAGTGAATATATGTTGAAGAAGCCCACGAGTCATTTGAGCAAATCATATTCTTAAGACATCCGGCAGTCTCCTTCCTGTGACCACCTTCTTCAACGTGTCCTCTGATGTTGTAAGGTCAGAAGACAGGATAACCGCGCGCTCTCTCTCGTGAGTGACATTCCTGAGGAGAAATCCACCAGCGTGGTATGCACCGTTCGGCAAACCTCTGTGTCTAATTTGGGGAGAAAATATGATTTCCTCAAGGAATATAATCTGAATTGCACTATGCAACTAAACATCAAAAAAAGTTTAAATATCTGAATGCAGAGCAGAAGCTACAGAAGGTAGAAGAACTGAAGAGGAAGCTAAACCCACAGCAGGCGTTTTACACCAAAGCAAAATCACAGAGTCAAGCTGCTGTGAAAGTCTTGTTGGTCAACAAACCAGCCCGACCATTTACTGAGGGAGAGTTTTGTAGAGCTGCATGATGCAGCTCTGTGACGTCATGTGTCCAGACCAAAGCAGATGTTTGCGTATGTAAGACTTAGCATAAACGCCGCTGTTGATCGAGTTTCTGTGATGGCCAGTGGTGTGAAAACACAGATGAGCGGAAAAGGCAAGGACTTTGCTGCATATTCCCTTGCTATCGATAAAAGTAGTGACACGATCGACATCGCATTGCTCACTATCTTTATCCGCGGAGGGTACTCCAGTTTAAATGTTACTGAAGAAATATTGGACATAGAATCCATGTATGGGATGACGACGGGAAAGAACATTTTTGACAACGTATTGTCAACATGTAATTGATATGAACCTGTCTTGTTATACTTTTTTTGTCGACGATTTGCGACAAAATAAGTGGACTAGTTGGAAGGAAGCGGTTAAAGATGCAGATCTGTACTGGTAAGCTGATAGCATAGTGTGCATCATACACACAGGAACGCTATGTGGTAAAGTCTTGAACACCGAAAATGTAATGTGCACTGTAACACAAACCGTCAACTTTATCAGAGCCAAAGGTCTAAATCGTCGCCAATTACAGTCTTTTTTTGCAAGAAATGGGTTCAGCGTTAGGAGACCTACCTTATCATGGGGAGATACATTGGCCTAATCGTGGAAAAGTTATCACTAGAAGTTTACAACTGATTGAGGAAATCTGTCAGTTCACGGACAAAAAAGGGAAAGACTCCACAGTTTTGCGAGATGGAAGGTGGAAATGTGAATTGGTGTTTCTGTTTGACATAACCACTCATCTCAGCGTCTTGAAGATGTAGCTCCAGGGACGGGACCACTTGATCCCGGATACGCATGATGCACAGTGAAGGCATGTCAAGTGAAGCTGCTCTTATGGGGAGCACAAATGCCTCAGTGTAACCTATCTCACTTCCCTTGTTGCAAGTCAATGTTGAGCCAAGTCAGTGCCATGGTGGTCATAAATGCACACTGCTAAAAACTGAGCTCACTTCGCGCTGAGTTCGCAAGGCGCTTCCGTGACTTTGACGCACAGAAAAGTAATTTCGATCTGTTTCGCAACCCATCCACTATCGACTGGAAACTGCACCTGTACATTTGCAGATGGAACTCATAGAGGTGCAGTGCAATGGGGCACTAAAGGCAAAGTACGGCACTGTGAGGCCCACACAGTTTACTCGTTGCATTCCGGAAGCAGTACCCCAGCTTCACCTACATGCCGTTCGAACCTTGAGTATGTTTTGTAGTACATTTCGGTGTGAGCAGCTGTACTCTGCGATGAAGATGAACATAACAGCACACAGGAATCGTCTCACTAATGAACTTCTGCAGTCCATCCTAAGCATCTTCATAACATAGAACCTTACTTCAAATATAAATGAACTTGTTGCCGAGAACAGTCGCCAAATATTCAAAGCTGAATTTGGAGAACCCGCTGTGTGCCAAATATCCGGCTCTGACAAATTGGCATACGAGCTAAAATTGGTACGCACTAATTTGCTAATATTTTAAGTTGTGTCGGTTTTACTTAATATCATCGTTTAAAAAACGTTTCGTTTTCCACTGTTCAATGAATGTTTGTAAAGTGTGGCTTGCAAGCTGAAGTGTGGTTTTAGTTTTAGTCCGCTGTGATATTGAGATGAACATCCTTATCCTATTCTTTGAATGCCTTCGAAGAATCCAACTAGATTGCCGCAACGTCCTGTCCAGCGTCAGGTGACACGGTCGAACTACTCTGTTAAAATGGTAACTTCGTTCTATACGTTCATTGTCGACGGAACCCGTGATGTTCAGGAGTAATAATATTGCGTTTTTTTCAAATGGCACAGCAGCGTATCGGCAACGATGGATTCCATGACCCACAGAAATCTGGGGGATTTTGTGACTGCAAAGTGTTTGCTGCTTCTGTAACCATTCCTAATAGACCGTCAGCCATCCGCAGTGCAAGGATTGGCTGCCTCACCTTACGAAGGACATTGATATGCTTGCACAAGTCGCGGTTAGCGCTGAAGGATTTTGCTGTTTTTCTGACATGCATTAGTGTGCAATGGTTAGGTTGGACTATATAATGTCCCAAGTTTCCGGCGTTTGAGTTAATCGACACTCTAACTATGCTGCGTGGCACACTACCAACCATTTTTGAGTGCTGTTCCCTACGAAAGGATCAGATTTAAACACATCGCAAGCTCTTGTTACTGAGGAATCTTTAATCAGCCGACTGAATTTGTTGACGAACTTTAGCCAGGCGACTTCCGGGGACTCTATGGCGATGAATGACCAGATTGTGTTGCTGACGAGCTAAGGTATTCGAACGTAACCTGTGATTGTTTGCACCGTCTCCTAGTTTATGTCCTGATACTGCGCATAGCAGAGGAAGTTGAAAATAATGACCGCGTGATCACTGTGACTTAAAGCGCAGTCTACAACCAACACAGCAATCATGTGTTCCTCGTTAGTGAGCACAGGATTCCGTACAAATGGTATGTTACCTGTTCTGAACAGAATGGGCAAAATGGAGTGACTGGAAACTGGAAAACTGGTTATCAGCTCCTGCAGCTCGGCTTTGAATGGTTCGCTGATTGTGGTAAGGGTTTATAAACAATGTATGTTAAACTCACCCGTGGTAACGATAGGTGTACCTTCACTTTGGTGTGCTTCTTAAAGCATTCGCAAAGTAGCCGCCCGTTTCGGCTGTAGAATTAGGAGGTCGGTACACCTAGGCAAGTAGGCAGGTGTTGTTGCCATTCAACTGCAGGTGGCATGAAAGATAATCAATAAACTGTGAGTCTAGTTCCCCGATGACCTGGTAATTTAGATCGCTTCGGTAATGCACAATTACCACTCCTCTCTCTGTAAGCAAGTAGCTGCAAAAGAGTGATATGCTTGGCGTCGAGACCTCAGTGTCCATCGTTTCTGTATATAACCATGTTTCATATACATGAACAAGGAACTTATACGGTTAAGAAATGTTGCTTTACAAGTCCTGTTGGATAGTTGGTGGGGGAATCGAAATAATAATAATAATAGTAATAATAATAATAACCTAGTAAAGTAGCAAGACAGTCAGCACATTAAATATGAAATATGGACATAACATTTGTTCAGCTGTAGTCCTGTAATCCGCTTGGATTCACAGCACCCGTAATTAAGCACAAATAAATCCATGGTAAATTCCAGGTGTAGGATAGAGACGTAGCGCTAAGAGACACTGTGTAAATGTTTATATATATATATATATATATATATATATGATGGTTAGCGGCATCCAGTTTTGGATTTGCCTGTCACTGTGGCCAGCCACAGGACGCCTGCGCCTACAAGAAGGACCATGGGTGGCATGCTCTGTACCATTTACAACTCCAACCACACACCCCATATCCAGTGTAAACCCAAAATAATAGGACCGGAAAGCATTTGGATGGGACCCATGTTTCATCAACGGAGCCGGCCTTCATAGGCAAGCGCGAGCACGCTTTATTTGGGGAATCAAGCGCACACAAGGCGGTGGCTAGACCGTAGTCCGCTCCACAATGAGTGCATGAAACCGCTCTTTAAGCCTAGCACGACCACAAGAACCGTTCACCTGTCCCCTTTAGTAACGACCAACTGCCTCCTGGAGCTAGTATGGATAAGGTGGTGGGTAATAGCCTGGCAGGCAACTTCTCAACATGCACATCAAGCAATGAACAATGATTTATCACGGGTAAAAAAGCATGCGCTTGACATGCCCGTAAGATAGAGTAAAACGTAAAATTTGAATTATCATCGAATACGTAAATAGTTATTTCAAGCGTACACCGAGTTAAATGCACTACTGCATTACTATAGTTAAAGTGGGAACGGGATGTGCACACACAACATAGTATGGAGAGCTGTTATAGTTCAGTAAGTGGGTGAGTAATAAGACATAAAACGACGAAGCTTACTCGTTTGTTGCTTCATTTGACAGATATGATAGGTTAATCCAGTTTAGTAACATCCAAGCTAAGCACATGGACACTTCTGCATGTATGCTCACCGCCACGTTGCGGATAGGGCTGCTAAGCACATGGTTAGATTTGTGTTGTTTCGTCCTCCAAGTGTAACGGACTGTAGCAAGTAATGCAAGTTGGATAGCGTTTCATCCAGGCATTCTTTGAAAAACGTTAATGTGGAGGCAAGGATAAGGTAAGTCGGAAGCGCATTCCGGGCAGGGGACACACGGAGAGAGAAAACGTTTCATCGACAATCAAGTCGACTGTAGTGCGTAGCCAGTTTGAGCTGACGGTCTCTCAGGTTGGCATTTTGGCTCAGCTGCAACAGATTGCAACGTGGGTGAGTTGGGTTCGTCCGTATTAAGTAAACCATGATTAGGTCTCCTCGCTGACGTCGATATTCATCACTGTACAATCTCAGGGACTGCAGTCTACACTGGTATTAGAGATGAAACAATCTTCTAACGCATTTGCTCGCTCCTCGTTATGGAGCTGCAAGTGCCTTGATTTCGCGCTTACGCCATTGACACCAGGCCTGGATCGCATGCTCAACCTGGGGCCTCATGTAGACGTTCAGCATTTGCGGAAATATTAATGGCTCAAAATTACCGAAAGCCCACCGTAAGAGTCCTAGATATTGACTGGCTCTTTCTGATGCCTTTTCAGCCTGTCTCGAGCAGCCAAGATCGTCCTGCACAATCACCCCGAGGTCGATTTCTTGGGAAGCACGTTGTAACTGCTGGTCTCCAAGTCGAAATTCATAGATATGCTGATGGCGTATGCTTACGACTTTGCACTTGGTCACGTTGAACTGGAGCACGTTGTCCGATGACCACGCATTAGCCCTGTTGAGATCGCTCTGCAATGCCATGTGATCCTCCGATGTCCTGATATCATGCCAAATTTTGATATCATCTGCGGATAGTAAGACATTCGACTGCAGTACACTGCCAAGATCGTTAACGAATGTCAGCAATAAACTGCCCCAGTACCGATCCTTGGGGCACGCCACAGTGGACGTCAATTGGGTCGGAAATGGAGTTACGGACTCTCACATTCAGCTGACGTTGACTGAGGAAGTTTCTGATCCAACTGAGCACTGGGTCACTGATTCCATAGCTTTAAAGCTTGTGAAGGAGAATGCGATGGTCCCAACGATCGAACGCATTCGGGAAGTCCAGGTAGACAACGTCCACTCCCACTGTGGCATCGGCTGACTCTGTTCGGCTTGCTCGGGCTAGCAGCAAGTTTGTAGTGCAGGATCGATTTCTGCGGAATACGGGTTGCTGTGACACTAGGATGCTGTTACTCTCAAAATATCCCATGAGCGCCTCTGCAAGTATACGTTCCATTACTTTGGATAAACCTGGAAGGAGAGTGGTTGGACAGTAGTTCGAGGGCTCTGAACGAATACCACTTTTGCCAATAGGAGTGGCAAGTCCATGTTTCCACATTGTGAGACCCTGCATTTCATCGAGACAATGTTGAAAGTATCGAGCTAATGGTTTGTCAAGGTTCATGGCAACTGTCTTCAAGATCTTCGATTTGATGTCCACGCCAGGTGAGCTGTGTAGACGCAATTACATTAGCGTCTTCATCATATTGGCTGCCGTGAACGATAGGTGGTTTAACCACAGTGGCGATGGAAGCTGTATAAAAAGCAGATGAAATGACGCTTCACTCCGGGAAGTATGGAGGAAGTGTTGGCGAAGCATGTTGTCCGCATCTTGTACGGTTTGCGCAAGACCATCTGTTGCACGTAGTACCGGGATCCCGCGCTGCACGCTGCGGAGCATGTTGTCGTGTATATATGGACACTTGGGGTTTGTACTGAATTTCCGCGCTAAATTCTGTTTGTGCTGGAGTTTGTCTTCGCGGTTTCCTTGAGTTGTATAAACGCCACAGTTCCGGTTACTTGGACAGACTTTGTAAACGCGCCAGGCTGAATAACTTAAGACCATGCATTTTTAGTACGGCTCCTCAGGAACGAATTCATTTGCCTCGGGCGAAAGACTGTTTTCCAAGGCATTTGCCACTAGCTCAATAAATTGGGTGACAAACACTATACAGGCGACATCTGGCGGTTTCTCGGCCAGAAAGGACCAATCGGTTTTTTGAGCGAGGTTGGACAGGATATGGTAATGTGTAACGATATAGCTTTCCACGTTGTTCTCACTGATGTACTCCGATTAACAGATGGAATGAAAGAGCAACATCGCGTGATCGCTTTGGCCAAGTGGTGTACCTATGGTCCCGTTGTCGACCATTAGTTCCTCGTTGGAGAGAAAAGGTCCAAAACAGAGTGTGTGGGAGAGGAGATATGATTGCACAGAGGTACGTCGCGATCGTCTCTTACAAATCTGCTTTGCATTGTTCGCAGTGCGGTGCTGGAACTTCGGTTGTGTGCAGGTTGAAGTCCCCACACCAGAAGGACGTGACTGGATGATCGTGCGGGGACTAGTTCCTTCGCAGAAGGTACGCCTTAATCGATTTCCAAGGTGGACATTAGAGAGCGGTGAACTATTGCTCGTAAATAGACATCTACACATCTTAGGTGCATAGGACACCAAAGAGAATTGATGAGGTTCGTTTCTGCATCGTCGATGATATTAGCATGCAGGTCGGATAGATAATACACGAGCGCTCCCCCTCCACTGCTAGGTCGAGCGTCTCGTATGGAATTCATGCCGCGTTGTGCAATCACAGCATCCGTAATCTCCGTGTTCAGCCATGTTTCGGTGACCATAACTAGGTCCCAAGGCGTGGAATCCTGGCGAATACGAATTTCGGTTAGCTTGCTGAGAAGACCTTATGCATTTATCATACAAGGAGGTGAGGGCATCGGTGGTCAGAAGCGTGTTTGTGAATGCTGGTTTCCGTTGAGGGTTTGTTCCGACCCTTTCGCGGTCGCCTGCCGGTAGTTTTTTGTAGGACCGATGACGTAGGCCCTAGGGTCAGTTCAGGCTGTTGTACGAGCTCTCAGCTCCGACAAGAGGGTGACCATCCTGTCCTCCTTCACTTGTCCGTGTGTTTTGGCGTTGTTTCCGTTTTGAGCTACACGGTGACAGAATTGTATTGGTAAGTTGCTTGCTCAGTATTACATTGTCTATCTGTGGTCCGGTGCTTATTGCCTTTATACCTATTAAGGATGGCAGCATTTTGGGCTCTTTGTGCCCCATTTTGATCACATGTTCTGCCATCAGTTCAGAGTGCAATGATACTTTCATCACTCGGGGACCACACCCTTTGTTGTTAGGTGATAGCGGTAACCTTGGTGTCGAATTAGAGATAACACTTTTGAGTTAGAGTACTTCACGAATAAAACGCCATTCATCCGTGTCATGCGCTTTGACCTCTAGCTCGTTAAGTGTCTGGAGCTCGGGGAAACCGTGAACAAGGATAAATTTTGTGTCTTGTTGTTTTTGGAAATCATCCGGATTTTGTTTGCCTTTCTGACGTTCACTCCATGGAACATTTGGAACTATTCGAACAGTGGATGTGGTAGTACGGAGGCGAGTGGCTGACATGTGAACTGCTTCTGCATCAGTACCTGAATGATTTGTTACCTGGAGTAACCGCGGTTCACCGTAGTGTACGGAATTTGGGTGCCGGACGAGATTGATATAACTTGAACCCCTATTAGTTGACACAGGGAGACCCACTGTTTTTGTCGTCTAGTATATTATCTTTTATAAAGTTCGATCCTGATTCAGTCATATTGTAAAGGCGCGGATCTCAGTTCACACGGAAATGCCCCGGAAGCAGCAGGAGATCGGGACTAACGCGGAGACTGAGAACGGGAATCGTCAACCCAGCTCGTGGCCTACGATGCAAGCCGGGAATGGGTCGTCAGCAACAAACGATACCGCGGCCATGCCGAGAAGAACAAGAGGCGACATGAAAGGAAGCCCGATTTTCCTAAGAGATATGCCTTTATCTACGGCCCCAGGAATCGGCCCGACCAGAGCCACACAGCCCCGAGCAAGCAAGTCGAGAGCTTTGGTACGAATCCAGTCTGGATAGACTACGACGCAAGGGAGCAGAAATGTGGGGCGGAAAACGGCACGTTCAATGTCCACGTCGGATCAGCCTAATGGCGCTTAGTGGACACCACTTCACTCGGCGGAACGTGGTGCGTCATAAGTGGGAAACGCGGCTATATTTGTGTGTGTGCGTGGGACATATGTGTGAACCTCTCCGCGTGCAATAAACATCGTTCCCCCCTACAGTGTCGTTTTAGGATATCATTACCGATTATTGTTTCCGTTTCACCCTCCACAACGAACATTAAATGGCTAATACATGTCTCTCCTATTCTCAATTGTAACCGTTGCACGCCTGCTATCTTCAGCTGATGGCCTCCGACCGTTTGCAACGAGACTGACGATTGGTCTAAGGGAACCGCATCACATCTTTTTGTAATTGACGCCCCCGCCCCTGTATCTACTACCGCTCGAACTGGCACCCCTGAATTATGACGTCTACCACAGGCACCCTCCCCTTATTAGGAATGAATAAGGAAAAACAATGAGAAAGACTTGCGTTCGTGCAGTATCTAGCCAGATGGCCACTGCGGTTGCACCGAAAACAGCGACGGCCATTTCGGCTTCCGTAGATATTGCGTTGCGTTTCCATCCTTGGTGTATTTCCCGACAATAAATTCTGCACCATCTGTGTCAGTTGGTCCACCTTGCGTTCAAGTTCCGATGGCTTGATTCTGGCCGTGGTCAACGGCTTCGCCAAACTCTGCGCCACTGTCACAAGCTCCTCCGCCTTGACCACTCCGACCATCGGTGCCAGCTTCACTTGATCCTGGAGGCCTTTCGGCAGCCTCTGAATCAGTTATCCTTTCAATAGTCTTTCTTCGGCGGCCGCATCTAATTCGGGTAGCCCAATCGTCAACTTCCTATCCAGTTGCTGGAAAAATGTCATCAAATTGTCCTGTTATTCCCATTTTGCCGAGTGAAATATTTCCCGTGCCTTCTGTCGGTCCATCTCCTTTGCAAACTCCGCGCACAACGCTGCCTTTACTTTGTTAAACGAGCACCCAGCTTTCGACTTCCGCGTCAGCAGGTACGTCGCTTTTGCTCTTCCGGATAACAGCGTGCCCAAAGCCGTAAGCAGGTTTGCATCCCCTTTGAGTCCGTTGCAAGCCGCGATTCCTTCGAACTCATCCAACCAAGCCTATGCTTCTCTCTCCGAAAATTGAGCAGGCCACTTCACTTTCATCCTGGTCACGGCTCCAGTGTAGTGAGAACCACACGGTAGGGGGGGGGGGAACGATGTTTATTGCACGCGGAGAGGTTCACACATATGTCCCACGCACACACACAAATATAGCCGCGTTTCCCACTTATGACGCACCACGTTCCGCCGAGTGAAGTGGTGTCCACTAAGCGCCATTAGGCTGATCCGACGTGGACATTGAATGTGCCGTTTTCCGCCCCACATTTCTGCTCCCTTGCGTCGTAGTCTATCCAGACTGGATTCGTACCAAAGCTCTCGACTTGCTTGCTCGGGGCTGTGTTGCTCTGGTCGGGCCGATTCCTGGGGCCGTAGATAAAGGCATATCTCTTAGGAAAATCGGGCTTCCTTTCATGTCGCCTCTTGTTCTTCTCGACATGGCCGCGGTATCGTTTGTTGCTGACGACCCATTCCCGGCTTGCATCGTAGGCCACGAGCTGGGTTGACGATTCCCGTTCTCAGTCTCCGCGTTAGTCCCGATCTCCTGCTGCTTCCGGGGCATTTCCGTGTGAACTGAGATTCGCGCCCCTACAATATTAGAACATACAACAGTTAGAGAATTATGGTAGTGTTTCATGTTCTCATTATTGGAGGAACCAGTGGCTGCTTTCTTCGGTTGGACAAATGATGGGGTCTTGAGTCCGGTGGTGATTTTGGCCGTAGTAACTCGTTTGGCAACTGGCGGGGTTGAAATGGGAGGTGCATCCGTCATTTGGGTAACAACAACGGACTCGTAGGTTGTCGGCCCTCTAACAGTGTATCGTGTGGCGGGGGATTCTCTTGAGGAATGTGTCGAAGGCACCTTTATGAGCAGACGCTAGTATCTGGGTGGCTAATTCTGGGTCGTTACTCTTACACTGTGCTGAATTGGAGCTTGATGTTGAGCATCGTGTTCGAGGCACTGATTTGTCTGGTTCATGTGGGACAGCTTTCATGGCTGCTGCCTGCTCTACAATCTTTCTCAGTCTATGATACTTCTGTGCCAAAACAGTTATACATCTAACGAGTGGAAGAGACGTACACTCAGTGCAGAACCAGAGAGAATCAATCTTACTATTAAGTTTCTTTATCTGGATGAGATCAAGACAAGCACATCGAGAATGGAAGTATTTTCGGCAGTTTCTGCATTCGATTTCAAATCGCACAAGTTTTACACAGCTGTCTACGCCACAACTAACGTCTATTTCGGAAGCTTTGGGCTTAGCTTTTCGGGGGCAACCAGTAAGTGCTATTTGACCGTCAGATCTGCGGAAGCCGTTCGTTGTAACCTCAGCACTGGTTGGCTGAATCCAAATGCCGTCGGTCAAGCTGGTGGTCTGGTAGACGCCTGTTCGATTGCTGTAGAGCAAATCCAAGATGGCGGACACGGACGGCAATTGGGCCAATCAGTGAGATCTCCGAGAGTAGCCGGAGAATATCCATCAAATTCGCACATATGGAAAAATACACCATAAGCAAAGTATCGGTGCAAACTTCACACAGAGAAAACAAGTACAACTCAGTACTTCCAAAGCAGAAGTATGATCCAGCACGGTGAAGCAAATATGCTCAGGAGATATCAAAAATCAGCCAGTCACTTGAAACGACAAGATCAAATAAAATAACTCGATTAATCCTTACTGATACGGGAACATGACTCTTCAGTAAACGAGCATATAAAATAAACTGGTTCCAAGCAAATCTACTATAGGTTCGACCTCAGAAGATATGTTTTAAGAAAATGCCACAAAAGCGAAAATGTTATCGAAGTTAACTAAAATAGTTTAAGGAACATGTCCAAGTTAATATGATAGTTCAGGTGGACATTAATATGAGGTAAAAAGGCATTAGAACAACCTAACAAAAACGCCACCTGAAATAAAGGGACTCAGCATGCAAGCACGCAGGTTAGTAAATCGAATACAGCGTGCCTACAAACGCTGCACCGGTTCTGCCTACGCTGTCTGCAGGACTCGTCGTCGTTTCGGTGTTTGCCTCGCTCATGACTCACTAGGCAACAGTATACGAAGCTTATAATAGTCGGTATGTACACTAGTCCCGTCCGTTCGTCGCAACACTGCTTTAAAGGAATATGTACCGCTGCACCTCTATACTTAAGCAAAGAAAATTGAATTTGATGCAGCTGCCACAGCTAATTCCTTCTCGTACTGAGGAAGAGCAGTCCTAAGGTGTTGCCTACATTTATTTCTAACCTCTCGATATCTTTCGTAGGCGCTCGTGTATGAAGCCGCTTGGTAAGTTCGCCAGCACTTAGACCGCTTCCTTACCAGTTACCTACCCGCATAACCTATCTATGGAGGTTGCGCCCGTGACGCACATTCGTTAATGAGTGGGATATGAAGAGCAAAGATCTCGGTGAGATAAGACTTAAATTTCTCCCAGGCTGACTCAACTTTCTCGGTCAAGGTGATTTTACGACGCAGAACTGAGGCTTGGTCTCGCATTGCGTTATAGTCCGCCGCAAAGTAGTTACGCATAATTCAATGGTGGTCTGATGCTGATATGCAGAAGCGTTCACTGGCTCCTAGAGGACAGCGGTATGTAATTTCGTTTACGAAATCGTGTAACTTCGCAAAAATGCGATTCAAGGACGAATGCTGTTTGCTCATGTATCTAGTTTGGAGGTCGAAGAATTGACCCAAAGGCATTTGCAACGTTAGCTCGAGGAGATCCGAACCGAAGGTGCCCTCTGCCGAACTGCAAGATATATCAGTCCAAAGGACCACATGGATATTGCAATCCCCCAGCACTATGTACCTGTCTGCAGCCTGAGTATGAATAGTCTCAATAACCTCTTTGGAAGTACATCCAAGTAGTAATAATTATCATTAGCCGTACGCAGTAATGGCGCACCGCTGCTGCGTGACCACCACTAGTCTCGCGTAGGCTGAGGATACCGCGAGGACGCATGCCCCTACGCGGATTCGAACCCGTAACCTTATGGTTGCAAGCCAGGCGTGCAGACCACTCAGCCACCGGCTGACGGACATACTTCCAGGACTACAGTTGTTAAATAGGTGGAGGAAGTGTACACAGCAGTTGACAGGGCTTAAACAGTTTGATCCAGCGACTGAGAAACTCAGGTCTTCAACACACGTAATGAGCGACACCCCCACCTTTGCGGTCAACGGAGCCATCACATCTAAGCAGCGCGTAGCCAAGCAAACATCCTTCACTGTCCGTGATTTCCGGGGACAACCACGTTTCCCTGAAAGCTAGTATCTCGGTGCGAGATTTGTCTACAAACAGACGCACCTCATGTACTTTGTTACTATGGCTACACACGTTGCTAAGTCCTACCCGAAGGAACTTGGCACGATCAGCCCTGGATCATGCGCTGTCAGGAGGGATTGTGGTAGAGCAGAATTTGACCCCTGGCAAGCCACCTGAAAGCCCACAAGACGGGGTCTTGCTCCTCACCCGTACACCTGTTAACATATATATATATGCATATAAGGGTATATATTTCAACATCTACTGGCATCTGTTCCCACAAGAAAGCAGATCATTTCGTAAAGTTCCATAATCTTACGTGAATAAAACCAATATAATGATTAGTGCTTGCCTATTTCAAAGGCATCTTGTAATGCGGAGTTGTTAATTTTCACGTTTTAGCATTGTTGGGCATTTCGTTGATTTTTTGGCATACTCCACCAGTCGATTCCCTCGCGGTTGCGAGTTATTCTTTGGAATCCATATTGCAAAGCCGTAGTTACACATTCTTCATTATAGGACAGACCAAAACGCTGGGGGCAACCTCTAGATATTACTTATTTTTACTTTTAGCGGAAAAGTTCCATACATTTAGTGATCACGATTTATCGCATGCGATTCGATCTGTCAGTGGGAGGTCCGGCTGAACGCTGGCATTGCTACCGTTGTGTTTGAATGCAAAGCGCATTAACGTTTTATGTTCCTCCACGACTACACGAAGCAGTTGTGGTCGCGCATTTGGCTTATCGACAGGGACTTTCCCCAGTCTGGTTAGCTTTCTGATAGTGACACCAGGGAAACCAGGTGGAAGCATCTTGATGGCGCAAACTTTGAACCACCGCAGGTCATCCAGCATGCGTTTCGTGGGAAAATCAGCCGCGTATTCAGCGACGTTGCGGAAAGTAACACTGCTATCAGTAATAGAATCACCTCGACGAGGCGCAATCACTCCAAGGTTCTTCTACTCGATATCAAGTTTGATCGGTTTAGCAGGTGACACGGCGCGTTTCTGCGCCAAAGGAGTTGAGGTACTTGGATTTGGAGCTTTGTGCTCCACTTCCAACACTTTCATAGCTTTAGTCCCTTCAGGCCTTGCGCGAGCCTTACGGACTTTCTTAGCCCACTTTTTCTCTGCCTTTACTAAACACTGAGTCTATAAGATCGGTCTCACTTTGGACAGCTTCCTGTACAACATCATAGGCTTCATTAGAGGTATTCTGGGTAGCTGGAGCATATGGCACGATGGCTGTAACTTCCGTCGGATTCTCATCAACAGCAGGTGAGATTAGCTTAATGGCTTAGTCTAATAAGCAGACATCGATAGAAACTCTTTCTTCATAACTAACTCAACTTTAAAGTCAAGAGAAGCGAGGAAAGACCACATCTGCTGGTTACCCAGCCCGACATTACTCGATGCTTCGTCTGTAACATCAAGAAGCGTAGCCTGACAGCTACGGAATACAAGGCAATTGAACAGCATGCTGTCGCTAGACGAGAGCATTGCGTACTGGTTAGAGCTCAAATTGGAACAGGACTCATGGTACCATCAGTTTCGTACATAGCACTGCACGCCGCCAGACTCACTGGTCAGGGGCTTTGAACAGCTCATTCTGCCACCAACCGCATTAGCTACGATGATTAATGTAGCCGAAGACACCATAGCGTGGTATTCAGATTCAGATGGAACTGGGACGATAAGAAAATCCATTGAGTGTTCTTGAGCGGATAGTTGAGCCAGGAAGTGATGAGGTGCCACGGCTTCAAAAACAGTGTAAAACAATAATCAAAACGTGAAACCGGGGAGCTGTTACCTGTAGGTCAGTCAACAGAAACAGGTACGGACTAGAACAAGGTGTAACACGGATTATAAAACTCAAAAACACCAGTATATAGCCAGAGGTTGACCGCAAAAGCGATGGACGAAGTTAGCTAAGTACCCGAGAACGGGCACGACGTACTCCGGATAAAACGGTGATCGAAACTTGTATGGATCTGGCGAAATGTGACAAAAGTCAAATATTTGGCACGACACTTGTAAACACCTTTCGTAAAGTGCCCTTTGAAAGTAAAACCTAAAAGAAACAGCATGGAGTGTCGAACGAATACAGCCAAAACCAGCCGAAATTGGGTTGTGTTTATCGAATTGTAGAGAGCAAGAGGGAAAACGCTTGTCCGCTCCAACGATACCAAATCATTCTGGGTTTGATGCGTGTCGTTGCGTTACAACGTTCCTCGAGGGTTCGTCACAATTGTAGTGACAGCAGCAAGATTCCATCATTCTCAGTGAATGGTTGTCTTGCAACCGCTGAAAACATTCCTCGGATAGCGCGTCCACAATGTCCTCGAGTAGGCCATCCTACTCGTTTACCACTCTAGTGGTTATAGTGACGTCCATGCGAATTCAGTGCCTTCTTTGTTTAAACGGCTTCCATATGTGATCACTTGTGGGACAGTCAGTGTTAGGTCGGAAGAACAGCTGTAGCTCACTTCCGAGATCCACTCACAGGATACGTCTAGCATAAATGACGTCATCCCGGCGACGGCGGAACTCCAAGGGAAACATATTCAGATGCTGGAGTCGAATGGGGTACGGGAGGTCACGAAGCTCCGGAACCGCTTACAATGCACATCTCTAAATGGAGGGATTCGGTGTGGCTCTCTCCTATCCCTGCACTCCACGACCGACGGTTTCGTCTTGGTTTAGACTCATCAGGTAGAGATAGCTGAGCTAGGAGTGGAACACGAGGCACACACACTGCGGGTGCTCCAAAAAAACCCGAAAATTTACTTCTAACCGCTGTGTCAAACACTGCTCGCGGAACTCAATGGCCTAGTGATCATGGCGATAGCCGCCAAGCACTATGCCTCGGGTTCCACTCCTAGCTCAGCTATCTCTACCTGATGAGTCTAAACCAAGACGAAACCGTCGGTCGTGGAGTGCAGGGATAGGAGAGAGCCACACCGAAACCCTCCACTTCGGTGACGGTCCCAGTGACCGCTTTGGCAGAGGCTGACTTCCAAGTCAACCGCCGCCATTAATGAGATTGCGTGTCGCAATCCAAGACACACGGCGGGTGCTCCAAAAAAACCCGGAAATTCACATCTCTAAATCTTTTCCAGCGGAGGACATTCAAACTTTGATAGCGGGTAGATAGCCTTTAGGCCATATTCTGAAATCGGACAGACGTATGAAGTGAATATATGTCGAAGAAACTCACGAGTCATTCGAGTGAATCATCTTCTTTAGACATTCAGTAGTCTCCTTCCGGTGGCCACCTTCTTTAACGTGTCCTGTGATGTTTTAATATCAGAAGACAGGATGACCGCGCTCTCTCTCGTGAGTAACATTCCTGAGGAGAAATCCACTAGTATGGTATGCATCATAAGGATCAGTGTTGCTTATTGGGAGAACGACACATTTATCTCGATTTACCATCATAACACCCTTCAAAATTCCCTGGATAAGCGTAAGCCGAATCTCTTTCCGGAAATATTGTAAATTTATTGGTCCATGAAAATACAGTTGATTTTGTCTAGCTTCATTTCTTTTTGCATAGCAAGGAAGACAGCTCAGAAGCCGGAGCACTCAGGGCCTTGGTTTACTTTTAGGCACAATATACCGGGATGCTCGTGTTTGGAAACCTGTTTTTGTTCTGACCTGACTTGATCTGCTAATCGCAGTCATCGGGTCGCGCATTTTCCACGACTGCTGGCTGGTTCTGGGAACAGATACACGTTAAGTATCAAATTCGCTTCCCACGACTATGCTCATAACTTTTCTCCGAAAATAGGTGGAGTCGAACTCATTTGTTTGGAAAATAGGTAGAAGGATTCCGGAATTGAACTGATGGAAGTAAGGTAAGTAGAGTTTTATAGCATTGTTATCGTATCCATCTTCTATAGAGCGTCAGTTGAATGTTCTGTGCGCTTTGGAGAAGTGATACCACCATTCTTTCCCAGAGGTCTATCGCTGGACCTTCTCAGTGGCCGAGAACAATAAGGTGTGTTTAATGGACCTTTAGGTATAGATCTCGGGAAAGAAGATGAGGAAGAAAAGGATGACAAGCAAAATGGCATACATACGCAATTGTAAGGTGTTCAAGTGATGGTGCCGATGGTACCAAAGCAAAGGTGTAACACTAGTTGGATTGTACACCGTTAAGTTAAATTGTTACATGTAATATGTTTTTGTGGAGTTTGATTAGTATGCCTTCAGGATGAAGAAATAGGTGAGGCTAAATTGTGACGCACACGGAGGAGAAGGTCACTGACCGGATAAGGAATATCTAGGCTGACGATATACAGGTAAGTGGAAGATAAGAGGAATCCTCGCGTGCAGTTCCCGATAGGGAAAAGCTGAAAGGTGACACTAACGAAGTCCTTGTGAAGTGAGCTTGAGTGGGGAGAGAAGCCAGTGTTACAAAAGGTTAGAAGTCACAGTCGAAGAAGGAAATAGGTCGGGTAGGATCTGCAGATTAAGAGACAGACTCAGTAGAGAGGGCCAATAGAGATAACCAATTCAGTGGCCTTAGTAGCAGCTAAAAAGTGGGTTAAGCAGGAAGGAGAATATGTCTTGGACAAAAATCGTGGGGGTTTAAGAGGTTGCTTTCAACAGATGTAGGGAGAGGATGTTTGGAACTTCTGGAGGGAAATCGTAGTAGTCTAAAAAGTACCAATGGGTCAAGCAAGCTGGGATGAGTTAGCCGTAGACTAGGGGCTTACGCGGCTGATGTTCATAGATATGGGGAGAGTCTACAGAGAAATCATAGTATTCCAAACAGAACCAGTGGGCGAATGAAAAGGGAGTCAATCGTGAACCAGAAGTAGACAGCCGTAAGAGAGATTAAAGACGGGAACCTCAGCAGGGAAGTCGATGGTCTGGGCTACTTTGAGAGCCCATGTCCCAAAAGGTCAGAGAACAAAGTCAACATAGAAAATAGGTCTGGTAATATCTGAATAGTGCAATTTCGATAGAATGGAGAGATCCTGAAGGGAAAGCCGGTAGAGATAACCGTTGCAGTAGCCTTAATAGTAGTCAAAAGAGGGTTGCAAAGTAGGAAGGAAATCAGTCTATGGACCAAAATCGTAGGTGCGTACGAGGCTGATGCTAACATATGCGAGGAGGGGCTGTTTGGAACGTCCAGTAAGGAATCGCAGTACGTTGAAAAGCACCAGAGAGTCAAGCAAGCGGGGGTGAGACAGCCGTAGACTAGAAGTGGATTAAGGATGGGGGCATTGGTAGGAAAGTCGCTAGTCAAGGACACAACAGAAGTCGGTATCCCAAAAGGTCAGCAAATATAGATAAAATGAGAAATAGATAAGGTGAGATGTGAATGGTAGCCTTACTTCGAGAGCCGATGTCCTAAACAGTTAGAAAAGAAAGTCAAGATAGGAAACAGGTCTGGTAAAAACTGACGAGTGTGAGGCAGATCCACTAGGTTAGGGGTACCCTGCTTAGACGGCCGGTAGAAGTAAGCAATGCCGAAGCCATAATTGCAGTCGAAACAGAAGTTAGGCATGAGAAAGCGAATCAGTCTTGGACCGAAATCGTAGAGGCATAGGGGGCTGCTATTTGTAGATGTGGGGAGAGTCCGTTTGGAAAGTCTAGAGATGAATCGTGGTTGTCCAAACACACCATAGTGTTAAGCAAGAGAGAGTGAGTCACTTGTGGACCGGAAGTGAAGAGGCGTAAGTTAGAATAAAGATGTAGACTTTGGTGGTGGACTCGAGGACCATAGCTACTTGATAAGCTTGAGTTGTCCCAGAATCGTAGACAACAGTCAAATAGGATATAGGTCTGGTGGGATTTAGAGTGCGAGAGGCTAACGCAGTGGATTAAGTAGACCCTGTGTTAAAAGGCCAAGAAATGGGTAATTCAGGGAGGAAATTGTCTGTAAGGCTAAGAAAATCCAGGCGAAGTAGGGAATAGAATCCGAATTAATCAAGTAGAATCAGAGGTTGAACTAAGAGTGAGACAGCGAACGATCAGGTTTGAAGTGCGGAGGATAGGTTAAGCTTGAGACCCTTGTAGTGGAATCGAGTGATCAAAGTTGTATGAGGAGAGCCTGTTTTAAAGGTTAGAAGAGAAATCCTAGTGGTCCAATTAAAACCATGGAGTTAATGATGACGGGATGAGTCAGTCGTGGACCAGAAGTAGAGAGGTGTACGAGGGATTGAAGGTGGGGACTGTGGTTGGTAAGTCGATTATCAAGGCTATCTCGGAAGTCGGTGTTGGCTGGCTAGCCGAACAACCTCCTCGTGGTGCCAGCTGGGTGGTTCGGGTTTAACCCGTTCCAGCAAATAGTTCGGCGGCAGTGTTCCAGGACGTGGTGGGTTTTCGCCTGGCAAGCGTTCTCCCTATAAAAAGCCACAAATGTCTGCTTAACAACACTGCGACGTGGCGGATGTGACTCGCCACAAACTAAAGTCACTGGCCCTTGGATATTCGGAAAATGCTATCCAACCCACGAAACTCAATCGCTTATTCTCACATTCCTGACGATAACAAACAGTCAAAATTTCTGCGGCGCACTCAAAAACATAAGCTACATTCCTACACAATTACATATGTATATACACCCATATACTTACCTAAACTGTTATGCCAAACATGTCCTTTTGTACAATTTGATCACACTATGTTAGCTAAATATGATCATGCCTGTAAAGGTGTGCCTCGCAGTGTCGAGGATAAAAATTTATTTATTTATTTAAAAGGTGCGAAAACCGACAAAACAGGAATAGGTCTGGTACGATCTGAGAGTGAGAGGCAGATTCAATAGATTAGAGAATACGGTATATTACCGTGTATAAGCCGAGGAATTTTGAACACTTTTTCATTTCTGTAGTGCGGGGTCGGCTTATATAAAGACTATGGGCAATACGGAAAATTCACATGCAAAATCCACCTAGAAATTCTCTGCGCACATATGCTCTTATCCTGATTTATCACCACCCGCTAGTGACAGACGGCATGCCAGACGGAAATTTGAAGAGCCTATAGTGGCAGTAACAAAAACATACTGATTCTGCAGAATCGAACACCAGAACACACAATAATATTGAAAAAGACATGACAGAACAATACGTACCGGTCGATTTTGTAGGCTCACATATCCAAAAGCTACACAATTGTATCAAAATACTCGAATCCTTCGAAACTGGAAACGGAGTCAAAATTTCCAAGCATTTTGCGCTACTGCTCGTCTGTCATTGGCACGGCAGGGTGAATATCGTCATGTTTGCGGTTAAAACCCTTGTTCTGATGGGTCTAAGCTCCATTAACTGCGATCATAACATATTAGGTCGCTAGAGCTGACCAATAGTAGAACAACTTTAACTTGAGCCCACTCAAGTGAGAGCAGGAAGTGATGAAGTCAAAATGGTGAGAAACAATTTCGTTTCTCTTTACGTTGATGTTTTGGGCTCCACTAATATACGGACTTACGACTTGGAACAAATTTGACGCTGCAAAATCATAGTGTAGGCTTATACACGGTAATATACGGTATTTAAATGGAAAGCCGGTAGAAATAATATATTCAGAAGCCTTATTATGGAAGTCGATGGTCATAGTTGCTTCGGAAGCCGGCAGATTTCCATAGGTGTTGCTCAGGTTTAAGGATGAAGGAGTGGGGTTGTTTCCGTGGCTACGTCGCTGCATCGTGTAGAGTGAGTAGAAGGGCCAAGCGAGCTAGCAAATGAGAGCTACTGCAGGATGAGAATGGGTAATTCAGTGTTGAAGACAGGCGCACCTACACTTCGAAGTGTTAGGGAAGTTTCAGTTAGGACTAAGTAGAGGACAGGGACTAAGGCGGTGATTCGCACGTAAGGTGCCAGAGGCGCAGCACCGGTTAAACGGTGAATGAATAAGAGAATATCCATTTCTAATGCGCTGCGTCGCGCCGGATAAGTGGGTCCTGCTGGCAAGCGAGGAAACTGGGTTAATCGAACGATGAATAGGATAATGACATCACAGTGATCGAGTTCAGTTAGTCATGAGAACAGGTGAAAGTCAGCAGCGTTCAGAGGGGAATGTGAACATGTAGAAGGCTATGGGTAACATAGGTTACCTAGAATAGAGTTGGAAGGGCAGACAGCAGGTCGAAGTGTTAAGCTGTTATATTATTCGGTTAGTCTAGACAGGATAGTATCTTGCTATAATATGTCAAAGCAAATGTTAGAAACCAGTGAAGTTGGACTCGCAGATATTTGTGCAGATGGACTAAATTTTGTTAGTGTATGGCCAGAAGTGCACGAGAGGTAACGGGTTGTCCCAGATGTTGGATTTTTGGATTTAGAGGCGATCGATGATGTATTTTCGAAGTCCTTCCTGCGATATATTGGTGTCAAAGAGCTCACATATGGGCGTGGCAGAAAGGTATCTATGTAGGGATGATTGGAATTGTGCATTAATGTCGGATGCCCTAACTTGCAACGGTAGCCTGTTGCAGACGCGGACGTAACTGTAGAGAAAGAAGTTGTTACGCACTTTGGTGCAAGATGTAGTTAGGATAATGGTAAATGGTCTTTTGTGGAGTGGATACCGAGTCACCATTTTGTTGTAGGAGGCCTGCAGGGTTGGTGTTCGGGTTTTTTCTCGACTGGAATAAGAAGGTGAGGCTGAGTCTCATGCTACTTAAGCATAGAGGTCCACAACAAAGAATAGTACAGCTCCCGCGATAGTTGTGTGTGGAATGACAAAGCATACCCTTTGCGAATGAGCGTTGTACGTCCTCAATCGCCATTCTGTCGCTCTCTTTATAGTAATACTAATACAAATGATAAATAATGGGTATATTGCTCTTGAAGTGAGAAGCCGCGTCCATATTTGGCAAATTTGTACATGTAGTGCTATGCTGTTCATGGGCAATAAGAATTTGTGATGAATGAAAAATAACGGTGTATTCTTCGTCGGTGCGAAGTACAGTCCCACTGAATATTAAGATACTTGATATACGGCAGAATCGCAAGGAGCAGACGTAATATTTATCGAATTCTCCAGAACATTTCTCACAGTTGTTGGTGGACGTGCTAATCGGTCCTTTAAATCATTCGAGAAGATTGCGAGGTTTTAAATGATAAGAAGTGTAGATAAGTAAAACGTGTAACTGAACTAATACTGGCACCGCCTCCTGGGGGCTTGCTTCCATGCGGGTTATTCTCTCAATGGATTTCACCCGCTTTTCCATGCTCCATCTGGCGGTGTGTCGGTGTGCCTTTTAAAGCACGTAAAACATCCCTTAACTAACTCATCTTTAGGGATGTTTTCCAGGTATATAGTGTAAACAGTCAAGCCACCTAGCCCGTACCATCAACTGGTTAATTTCGTGTAAAGCACTTTTTATCGCCAGGGAACCAATGTCAATGTGTCTTGCATGGGTGTGCTTATTGGCGTTGGAAGCTTAAATCTGTCACCACAGGAGATCTACCCAGTCGCAGTCAACAGTGAAGTGAACAAGAATATCAAATATGTGTGCAAGAGAGACCCACCTAATTGTACGGGGGTGTCAAAAACGGATGACTGATCGAAGTATCGATACGCTAGACAGTTTTGAAAATAATTTTCAGATTCATCATCGGTTGCTTGTGTTCGAAAATTACAGGAGTTGATAGCGCTGAGTAATGAAACTTGTTCGCTGTTCCTGGATTGTGACCTCCGGGAGAGCAAAAGTAATATTTAACATTACACTAAGAGTGTAAAGAGGCAGACATGAGTAAACAGAATAAACGAATAGTTTATGTCTCGATAGTGCGAAACACGGACTGTGCCGTTAATCCGACCACATTAGTAATTGAATGGTCAAGAAGGGTTTGCATTCAATCCGTTCCTAAGAAGTGTTCACGAGTTGATTTTTCAGCGGTTCAACCATACGGGGCAATCGAGGTGTATAGGAGGTGATATTGACGGGTTTCGGTAATCACTCCTTAATTTGTTCAATGATTCCTCCGTACAGAAAAGTGAGTTAGCAGTGCGGAACAAGGTTGTTTTATAAATAAAAACGTGGTAGAGGTAGGTTGACTTCGAATCAGCGAATTTTGTCA
The DNA here is from genome assembly GCA_944474145.2 of Dicrocoelium dendriticum. Lineage (NCBI taxonomy): Eukaryota > Metazoa > Platyhelminthes > Trematoda > Plagiorchiida > Dicrocoeliidae > Dicrocoelium > Dicrocoelium dendriticum. The sequence continues at coordinate 69,475,480 of OX104068.1, read as the reverse complement.
TTTGCTATATGGTACTGGGTCCTTCTTCATACTACGTGGCTATACTCAAGTCTATGTTGAGCATATCCTTCAGTTTATTCACTGCCAATTCCCTGTTAGCTAAAGTACAAAAAGCACTTTGATTCACACGTTCTCAGATTCTGCGGTAGTTTATTCCATATAACTGCAGAGCAGTTAAAAAAGCAATTCTGTCTCAAGTTAGCTCATATCTTTACGATTTTTAATGCGCTATCTCTGTACTTCACATTGTGTTTGTGGGAAGGTTGAAGTACAACTTTAATGTCTGAGGTAAAGACTCCTTTTTGGATTATATCATGCATGAAGTTCAGGTAATGTTCTAGTCTCCTTAACCAGAGGGGTTTTATGTTCATCTCATAGTAAAAGTCATAGTAGGTAAGATTACCGAAATTTCCCGTTAAGCGCTCCGTAAAGTAGCGCTGTAAATTTTCTCTTGATGTTCTATCGCATTTTCTCATGTTGAAGTATATTGATGAGCAATATTCGAGTAGGGGACGCATACGGGTTTTATAATGGTAGGTTTTGTATTCAGTTAAAACTATGGATCTTAGTATTAACAGTCCTAGTTAACTGGTTTTTGTAACGATATACTGTCGCCATCAGGATTTAAGCACATATCGTTAACCTACACAGCTGTACTCTTGTCCTTGCGCTGGTTCATCTCCCAAGGTGCGGACGACATTAGCCCGAAGGCATTGAAAGTTGCCACCGTGAATTTAGTGGAACCGCTAGCAAGTTTCACTCGCTCGTCGGTAAGAGTCGACAAAATAACTCAGTTTGCTTATTCCGCACTGAAGAAGTCACCACGATTGGTGACGAAACGTTTGAAACGAAACTGTTCAGCTCGGATAACAGAACAAAATCTGAACAGATTGCGCGATCTACAGGTATTCCGATTTCTTGATACTTGATTCCATTTGGTGTAGTTTCCGGCTGAGAGGGAGCGATCTTGGCCTATTGGTTGTTGTTTACCGCACACCACCGTCTACTCCTGAGATGGACTCCAACTTAGTGGCTGCGTTGAGGCAAGTGATAAGCAGGAAATACAGTCACATTCTAGTCACCAGCGACTTCAACTTACATGCCCTCGAATCCCAGGCCACACCAGGAGAGCAATTCAATGCAGACCTGCAAGATCTGGTTTCGGACTTTCCTCTTTATGGCCACATCACTTCGCCCACCAGATTCAGGGGTACTGACAGGCCATCCATATTGGACCGAATATTCACAAATGAAAAACTGATGGTCGAGAGAGTGATAACCGATACTCCTTTGGGCAGCAGTGATCATGCGACGCTATTGTTTCATTACATGTGCTACGCGGATTATCCTAAAGAGCATGCCGAGGAATATCGTGTCATAACCAACTATGAAGACCTGTCCGACCTCATTGATGCAACCAGCTGGTCGTTCTTAGCTGAATTAACGCCTGAGGTGGTCTGCGGTGAATTCGTCAACATATTCACCAAGCTCGTGGCACGGACATCTGAAACCAAATGCTACCGGACCAAAAGGATGAAGTCTTTCGTAAGGAGCAGGACACGTAAGTGCATGTCATTAAGGGACTCGGCATGGCACACCTATATAACCTCCCCGAACGATCATACCTGGGATGTCTACACAATACACAGAAACCACTGTGTCAAACTCGTTCGAGAGGATAAACTTAAGAACCAACAAAGTCTAGCGGAAAAGTTTAGCTCCAATCCCAAGCTGCTATACAGACACGTAAACAATTTGCGCCGTGTTAAGCGCGGTATTCCTGCCCTGCACACAGCATACGGTTTAGCCCAAACCGCACAAGAGGCAGCTGATCTTCTTGGACAACAATTTGGCCGTACTTTCCAAAGCGAGCAATCACTGTACATCCTGCCTAAGCAGATAACGCCGCCATCAGGGCTAAACCACATATTGTTTACCTCCGCAGCTGTACTGAAGAGGCTGATGTCTCTGCGCGAGTTCACCTACCCGGGTGCGGACGGCATTCGACCGAAGGCGTTGAAAGTTGCTGCCATGAGTTTGGCAGGACCATTAGCAATTTTCTTTCAACGATGTATGAACGAGATGCACGTCCCCACGATGTGGAAGCACGGAATCATCACGCCTATCTACAAAAGTGGCAGTCGTGCTGATCCAGCAAATTATCGCCCGGGAACACTACTTCCGGTGATCTCCATACTAATGGAGTTCAATGTAGCAGTGGTTTTAATGGGGGTACCTAGAGAACAAATTCTCGTTCCGGAGCCACAAGGATTTCGCCAAAATCGGTCCTGTATTATTAATCTGTTGCTAGTTCATGAAAGCTGAACAGAATCTGTGGACGCTGTAGTAGGAGTTGACGCGGCCTACCTGGATTTCTCAAAGGCGTTCGACCGTCTGTACCATCGCGTTCTAGTGCACAAGCTCCAGAAATATGGATTCGGCAATCCTGTTCTGGGCTGGATAGGAGACTTCCTCCTTCGATGTCACCTGAATGTGAGTGTTCGGCGCATCCCATGGAATGCAATTGAAGTTCACTGCGGCGAACTTCAGGGCTCGATACTCGGAATCCGCCTGTTCCTAGTTTTCATAAACGATGTCGCAAGCTTGCTATCTTCAAACCATCTGCTATTTGCTGATGATCTAAAGAGATGACATGGTATAGCTATGGTTGAGAACCACACAGCGTTACAGGATGGCCTGCAGAAGACGTACACATGGTCCAGCGAGAACATGCTGCATTTCAACTCCACCAATTGCAAAGTTCTCAGCAAACCGCACCAGGGTATTCACAATGACCGTCAATAACCATAAATACTACAGCGGGCTTCTCATGAGTGCGATCTCGGAGTGCTTGTTCAAGATGACTTCAGTTGTTAGTCGGACTAAAAAGGCATCAAAGTAAGCAAACCAGCACTTCGGCCTTCTTCGTAGAGCGTTCGAGAAATTTGACGCCTCAGTTTTTCCGAAAACGCTTAGTGCGTACATGAGGCCGCACGCTGAATGCGTTATTCAAGGGCTGCAACCTTGGCTGATACGCCATCTCCCTGCGCTCGATACTGCAAAAATCAAGTTATCCATCCCATTCTTGGAAAAGGAAAACTGTCCGATGATTTTTCAACCTGACAACCCAGCCCACGCCTTGAACCGTGCGCCATATTGCACACACGAAGCGATGCATTGTCGTGGTTTATTGGTACCCCAAACATGCCGCTTATCGGCGCCATGCAGACGGAAAAGTGCCTCATCCGTAAACATGATTGAGTGCACGTCCATGATATCCAGATACCATCGAGAAAACGCCATACGTGGTGCATCGTGACAACGCTGAATGGGCAGATAGCACCACCGTCCGTGAGGTCACTGACGAAATCATTCTCCGAACTGCTACGTCGTGGTAGGAGCAATGGATATGACGAAGGTTAATGAAGCGATCTACAGCCATGGCAGTTAGTTCGCTGCTTTAGCAATGCAGTATGACCACCCAGTTCAACCGCATTCTCGTATCGTGTACGTCGGCCTGCTCGTGATTCTTATGCGACTGTTTGGCGAGTGTTAATCTAATTGCTTGGAAACGGCTCGACGCCACAATGTTACCAACGGCATAATAAAGCCGGGTAACGTGTGGTACGTGCGTCGGCAAGTTGAGAAATTGGACCAAACCGGGAGCGTGTGCGACGCAGAGCGAACCGACAGGCCTCGTACCGCCATGGATAACGCGTCCGCTTGCGCTGTTATTGATGAGGTAGCCAGAAATGATTATGTAAGAAGTAACAGAATTGCGCAGCATTGTGCCATCACAAACTCTTCCGTGGATCGTATAATAAAGGAACAGAAATTCCGAAGGTATCGTGCACTGCGTTTTCAAATTCGGAAGTCAAACGATTATGAGAACCGTATGGAATTTTCTGACGGGTAAGTTGGTGTTCGTTACAGAATTAATGCTTCACGTTTGTTAGCATTCTCGTACAAAGTAATGTTGCAGTCCAGGCTTATTCCACAGCTGCAGGTCGTAGGCATGTTGTGTATCATTTGGGGGCAGCAGGATGGTGCGCCTGCCTATTCTCCAAAACGATAGTTGCTTACCTTAACGAAACTTTTGGTAACAGCTGGATCGGTTGTGAGGCACCTATTGATTAGCATGCACGGTCCCCTGTTTTGAACCCACTGGAATTCTTCCTATGGAGATACTTGAAATGACGAGTGTACAAAACCAGACCAACTTGTCTGGAGGAACTGCAGCGGAACATCGTCAACGAATGTCGCGGTATATCGGTGGACACTTGGCACTGAATGCCAGCCAGTAGCATCCGGCGAATACTGCTGCGCAAGTAAAACGACGGCGGAAATTTTGAACATCTACCACCTTGACTGTTACGACGGGTAAGTTGAGTTATTGACAGAACCGACGCTTCACATTTGTTAGCATCCTCCTACCAATAAATATCGCGGACCTGTGCCATTCCACAGTTGCAGACCGAAGGAACTGGAACTGAGCGTCGTCAAAGAATGTCGCGGTATATCGGTGGATACTTTGCAGAGAGTGCTAGCCAATAGCATCCGGCGAGTACTGCTGTGCAGTCAAAACGACCATCGTCAGTTTGAACACGTATTTCGTTGATTTCTATGCTCCTAAAACATGCTTTATGTAAATATATATGCATAATGCATGAGGATTGGTTTCACTAGCACATTGTTCTGATTGGTAATGGTGCGCATAGGTCATCGTGATTGAAGGAACGCTGGGAGATAATAGAGCAAGATAGGTATGTGAGAAACGCTTGATCGTTCAATTGCTCGACAGGGTGCAGACGTCGCTGTTGATGTTTACTGTAAAGTTAACGGCGGTGGACGAAACGGCTGAAGCTCATTAGGCTGCATTATACGCTTCTTGCAAGCCAGAGTCACGTACTTCCGTTGTCCGTATGACGTTAACTTCGTGTTTGCCAAGTAACTCTGTTATGATTACCACCATTCCTCTTACTATCATGATTCTCCAGTGGTAAGGGAACTGTCGCTGACAAATTACGTAGGAGATACAAGATAGAGAGATTTTCACCGCCGATTATCTTTGGCTACTTCGGAACTTGGGTTCAGCCATTATACATTCAATATGGCACACCTGCCTATTATGCACAAACGGTGCAGCGTTATCTTAAGGAGGTGTCCGGTCACCGGTGGATCGGAAGCAGACGTCCAAAGGATTGGTTTACCCGGTCACCAGATTTGAGCCAAAGGTACGTTTGCAACATAATGTGTCAGAAAAGTTGTTACAAGGATAACGGGCTTATGGTGCGCAGTATGCTTGAGAACTCACATACGTGTGCTGTGGTCCCACGATTCGTCATACATTTTTTCAAAGCAATGAGCTTCGCGCTTTGTGAATACGTGATTCTCAGTATTCTCGGGGCTTAGATATTGCCTAGAAATGCAGCTTCTCAGTTCCCTGATAATAGAATATTGCCTCTTCAGTGAATATGTTGGATGGAACGCTCATGAGCCCACCTGAAACTTACTGGGCAGCATAACCACACTTGTTTCCTGCAACGGCGATCAATACTGCTGTGGGAGAATAGGCTATGTGGCAGCGAATGGTCTTTAGGCGGCTTTACAAAACTTTCTCAAGACGTCACATTTCATATTTGCAAGGCCTAATTGTAAGGAATGTCTATTTTGCTAATGTAGGTTTTTGGTAGATAACATTCAGTCTACAGGAGCGTTGCAAATAACGCTTTTGTCACTACCTGGGATAACACTAATCACCTATTGCACACTACTTGTTCAAGCCACTTACATCTGTAGAAACGCCACCACAATTCTACCGCAGTAGCCGAGTTATGGGACACTGCTGTTTCCATTTTGAAGTGTAAGATCAGTTCTTGCGAAATCCATGTTTTTCTTGTGCTATGATATTGCGTTCCTCCAAGAAGTTCATCAGAGCTTCGGCAACAATCGCTTCCAAGATTTTGGAGAGCAGCGGAAGTAGTGTTATCGGGCGATAGTTGACCGGATCTGTACGACTTCCCTCCTTGTAGATGGGAGTGACGATGCCATGCTTCCACCTTGTTGGTACTCGCATCTCATCGAGGCATCGTTGAGAAAACTTGCAGAGTGGGTACGCCAGGTTTACTGCAACCAATTTCAACGCTTTTGAACGAATATTATCAACGCCGGGTGGGGTATGCTCATGCAGGGCAAGTAGCCTTGTCAAAACATCCGCACTCGTACACACAATGTGGCGAAGTCCTGGTGGTGGTACAACGATCGGGGAACAGTGGATGCGGCGATGTCGTGCTCTGGATGTTCGGGGCGAATTGTTGACTTAAGGCGTTGGCCGCCTAGGTTGCGGTTTGTGCAAGTCCACATAACGTGTGTAAGGCAGGAATTCCTCGCTGCACTTTGCGGAGCTTGTTTATGTGTCTGTACAGAAGCTTGGGACTAGAAAGGAATTTCTCAGCTAGATTCTGTTGGTGCTGTATTTTATCTTCGCGTACCAGGTTTACGCAGTGATTCTTTTGGATAGTGTAGGCTTTCCATGTTTCGGCACTCGAGCAGCCCTTGAACTACGGTCAAATGTTGCATCCGAAATAATTACAAAACTGCACACCTCGCCAATGGAGACACTGCCTCCTGTGTGCAGTGCAGAAAATTGTCGGTACTCGTGTAAATGCAACTACATATTCACAGTGAACCCAAGGATCAGGGGTGCGAGCTAGGGAATGCACCACATAGTGAATATGAACGGTAGTATTATTATTTACGTATCCTTGTGCGTCGAAGTTATCATCAGAGTGGGTAGTTAATGGCGTTCTGATGTTCGCACGGCTGCGGTTTGAAAACCCTAATTGTGAGAAATTTGTGGTTTCACAAGCTACATTTCCGGAGCTGAGAGAGATGGTAGTACTGACTTTGAAATTTCCATTGTCTGTATCTGATGTTCTGTCAATACCACGTTTAACAACGTAGAATCATTTCGATAAGCGGTATAAAAGTTGAAGTAACGGATTCTTGTGCACCCAAGTCGTGTTGAGAGATATATGTGCCGTACATAATCCGACTGCTTGGCAGTATTTCGCACTTGCACGACAGGCAATGACGTTAGTGACAAATGGCACCAGAATTCAAGCGCTGATCAGTTATCGTGACACTTGACCATCCTGTCCACGGCAGCGGCTCAGTGTAACACTTAGTCAACGGGATAGTTTTTCGACGGGGGTTTCAGACACTGGGTGAGCACCGATAAGACATCCATGATGACAAAGCAGGCCAGGAAAATAGATTCGCACCAGTGGCCTAATGATTGCAAACCAGGCGTGCAGACCACTCGGCCATCAGACTTCCCGGTCTCTTTCAGGTTAGCAACCTGTTTAGCCCTGAAGTCTTTGCGAGTCTCCTTGTGTTCGCTATCAGCCGGAACATGGTATCAAGCATCTATGAGTTCCTGAGCCTGTGTACTGACCCAATGTCCAGGTTGGCGATTTGATTTGCCACATTAAGACATACGCGCTGCTAGCAAAGTCTGCTGAATTTTCCATCATTGACGTTCAGTTGCGTTCGATGAGCGCTTCTTCAGCTCAGATGCCGACGTCTTCAAGTAGTGCATGAAAAGTGTGCCTGTACATTTTGAACACGAGTATTATAACAATTCAAATAGCTGCATTCACGACAGTACTCTAAAATTAACTCTGTATTTGTTGTTATGTGAAACGAAACATTTAATGGCAATTTCAATTGTGGGCTTTACAACTGCGAGAGCGGCAGCAAGTGTACGTCCGCCACGGACAGCAAAAGTAGTTTCTACGCCACCGTATCCACGCCAAGTACACCCCTATTTGTTTACGCACGTGACGTGCTGTACAACCAGATACGTAAAATATAGGCTAGCAACGTGATCAAACCATGTCATTTTTCTAGACAATTAGGAAAATGTACACGCATATGTCGAATAGCATTACGATATCCCACAACGCTGATGCCCTTGGTGGCTGCTCTAGCAATGTGTTTAAGGAACTGCAGCCTCCATTCCATCTGCGTCATGAGTTTCTGGGGGTCCCCGGCCAGAAGTTCCTCGTAGTGCACTCTCATCTCATTCTTCACTCTGGCCTTCACCACCAGCTAAACATTCTCGATCGGATTGAGGAACGGAGAGAATGAGCTCAATCTCAGTATGGTTACTCCATTGTATCCATCTATTGACGACAGTTCTTCCAGTCATGTGTGACATAGTGCATAGGCACACACAACGACAAACTGCCGGAGCTCCATCATCCGTTCCAGGTTGTCTAAATAGCTTCGCAGCCATTCGAGAGATAGGGGACCTGTGAATGAGGCTCTCCGGGTGGTCATCGACACTTTCCCTTCCATCGTGAGTGCACCGATTAAATGCAAATTGTGGCATCTGCTGTTGGCAACTTTGCAACAGGCCCTCACTCCTCTGGGCGCCCGACCACGAGTGCGTTTGCAGTAAACGTTGAAGTTCGCTTCGTCAGTCCAAATGAAGAACTTGCCATCGCTCTCAAGTTGGAGAAACTGCTGAACGAATTCCCTGCGTATCGCTTTGCTTCGCTCATTGTTCATTCCCTCGGAAACCTGATGGATGTTCTTCATAGTTATCAATCGACCATCTAGGTGCCGTGCGATTCTTGACTTCGAAATGTCCTTGTCCATTTCTGCTCGTACTCGTACTCGCATTTCCCGTAGCGTGAGAGTTGAGTCCCTTGCGATCCAATCTAGCATGTCATCTACGTCTTCCTCCGACAAAATCCGCTTACGACCGCGCGCCTGCGTAGTACTCGGCTCCTGATCAAGAGAACGACGAATCCAGGAGTAGGCTGTTTGATATTTGACGTTGTTCACAGTTGCCACAAGCTGCCAGTCATCACGGTTGACGAAAGCGCCCAAAAACTCGGTCTCGAATGTCTGATGAGATACTCAGGCGAACGCGAGAAAGCATATGGACGACGTCAGTATCACAGACATGCTTTCGGTCTTGCGCTTATGTTCCAGCTATTCAATGCGCTCAGACCAATTGTGTTCCATCGTTTCGGACGTGAGGGGGGCCCATACAAGCCCGTTGCACCGTCGAAGAGCATGCCTCTAAGGTTCATTCACAAGTCTCACCCAGTCAACGAGCAGCGCGCTCACCTCCCCAGACTAACGCACCGAACCTTGGCATTCGGCCAGTGAGCAGACAATTAAGGTCAGAGGATTGGCTCTGAGCGGCTGGCGAATCGCACAGGGTTTTGCAACATTTTGGACTTTCTTTGCAAAGTTTTGGACTTTCTTTGCAAAAGTTTGCTCCTTCTTTGCAAAATTTTGGACCTTTTATGCAACTTTGCGAGAAATGCTGTAGACGCAGCCCCCGGAACCGCAGTTAGATATACAGATACTGTTGCAGAGGCATGCTGGGAGGCCGCCGTTGAGGCATCTTCTGTTGTAGGCACCATTAACGCAAATAGAGGGACGACAGTAAACAATCAACTCTTGTCAGCATTCAGGACAAACGATTACTCTTCCTTATTAATTAACGGAAGAGAAATCCCACAGTAGTGCCCGGACTATGATATGCTCAAATGTCCCTGAATCTACCACCATCATATTGTGGGGTGTTATCCGACGACCAAGACGAATGGAGCTCATTGTGCGTGCTGATGAGTGTCAAGGCCATAAACCTATTACGAATTACTCGTCATCCGAACTCGCCACACTCTGGAGAACCCAGACTTATCCGAGTAACAATAGAATCCTCCACCGACGTCGAAAACGTTTTGCCCTGTGCAAGCGCGCAAAAACACGGATCCTGTGGGATACGCATCTATCCTGAGATACCTTAGAGCATGCGACAATCAAAAAGAAACGCCGAAGTGGGACACAGCAAACAAGACCGCCTAACACAATCTTCATGCATGACGTGCCAGAACATCCACCTGACGATGTTAAAAAGACCGGAAAGCATTATTTAGTACAGTGGAGGTTCATTCGTGAAACACTTTCTTTGAATAATATTGTAGGGCCATCGCTCACCAGGATCTCTGTCTCATCAAATTATAGAGGATGCGGCTCTAGAACCATAAACTTGTGGTTCAGTCAAAGTAACAAGCAATGCTTGTTTTGGATCGATGGCGGAGAAATCGGAAAGTTCTTCCTTCTGAACTTCGATTAAAGGTCGCAGAAGCTTTGCACAGTACAAATATCAAAGCACCTGAAGCAGCAAACGTACTGACGATGACACAGGAGCTTAAATTAACTGCTGCATCACTTGACTCTGACGTACATCTGAAGGAGGATTGGGACGCACCTTGACCGAAGCAAATTCCAGACGAGGTATTATTTTCCTAAAAAAACCAACTAACTGTAGACATCCAATCGGTCGGCATTCCCCTACAATTGACCCCTTTAGCACTCTGTGGGCTCTTGAGACTGAAAAGCTGACCTGCTTGTATACGAACGCTCAGGGTCTTTCTAATAAACTGGCCGAACTGAAAGATTTCCAAGCTTCCTGGTCATATGATGTCAGTGGTTTCACGGCGACGTGTTTGCACACGAGAATGACGGACGATGAAAATTGAAGAATGATTTATCACAGGTAAAAAAGCATGTGCTTAACAAGTCTGTAGTATGGTTGAAATAGAAATTAAAATGGAAAGTTTCATCGACCAAGTAAATCATTATTTTAAACGTCTACCGATTTCATTGCGCTACTGCATAACGATAGTTTGAAGAGGGAATTGGATGTGCACACACAAAATAGTATGGAGAGCTGTTATAGTTCAGTAAATGCGTTCGTAAGAAAAATGGAAACGACAACGCTTACTCCTGTGTTGCTTCATTTGACAGATATGATAGGTTAATCCAGTTTAGTAACCTCAAAGCTAAGCACATGGACACTTCTGCATGGATGCTCACCGCCACGTTGCGGATAGGGCTGCTAAGCACATGGTTAGATTTGTGTTGTTTCGTCCTCCAAGTGTAACGGACTGTAGCAAGTAATGCAAGTTGGATAGCGTTTCATCCAGGCATTCTTTGAAAAACGTTAATGTGGAGGCAAGGATAAGGTAAGTCGGAAGCGCATTCCGGGCAGGGGACACACGGAGAGAGAAAATGTTTCATCGACAATCAAGTCGACTGTAGTGCGTAGCCAGTTTGAGCTGACGGTCTCTCAGGTTGGCATTTTGGCTCAGCTGCAACAGATTGTAACGTGGGTGAGTTGGGTTCGTCCGTATTAAGTAAACCATGACTAGGTCTCCTCGCTGACGTAGATATTCATCACTGTACAATCTCAGGGACTGCAGTCTACACTGATATTAGAGATGAAACAATCTTCTAACGCCTTTGCTCGCTCTTCGTTATGGAGCTGCAAGTGCCTTGATTTCGCGTTCGCGCCATCGACACCAAGTTTGGATCGCATGTTCAACCTGGGGCCTCATGTAGGCTTTCAGCATTTGCGGAAATATTAATGGCTCAAAAGTAACGAAAGCCCTCCGTAAGAGTCCTAGATATCGACTGGCTCTTTCTGATGCCTTTTCAGCCTGTCTCGAGCAGCCAAGCTCGTCCTGCACAATCATCCCGAGGTCCTTTGCTTGGGAAGCACGTTGTAACTGCTGGTCCCCAAGTCGAAATTCATAGATATGCTGATGGCGTATGCTTACGACTTTGCACTTGGTCACGTTGAACTGGAGCACGTTGTCCGATGACCACGCATAAGCCCAGTTGAGATCGCTCTGCAATGCCATGTGATCATCCGATGTCCTGATATCATGCCGAATTTTGATATCACCTGCAGGTAGTAAGAAATTCGACTGCAGTACACTGTCAAGCTCCTTAACGAATGTCAGCAATAAACTGCCCCAGTACCGATCCTTGGGGCACGCCACAGTGGACGTCAATTGGGTCGGAAATGGAGTTACGGACTCTCACATTCAGCTGACGTTGACTGAGGAAGTTTCTGATCCAACCGAGCACTGGGTCAATGATTTCATATCCTTAAAGCTTGTGAAGGAGAATGCGATGGTCCCAACGATCGAACGCATTCGGGAAGTCCAGGTAGACAACGTCCACTCCCACTGTGGCATCGGCTGACTCTGTTCGGCTTGCTCGGGCTAGCAGCAAGTTTGTAGTGCAGGATCGATTTCTGCGGAATACGGGTTGCTGTGACACTAGGATGCTTTTACTCTCGAAATATCCCATGAGCGCCTCTGCAAGTATACGTTCCCTTACTTTGGATAAACCTGGAAGGAGAGTGGTTGGACAGTAGTTCGAGGGCTCTGAACGATTACCACTTTTGCCAATAGGAGTGGCAAGTCCATATTTCCACATTGTGGGACCCTGCATTTCATCGAGACAATGTTGAAAGTATCGAGCTAATGATTTGTCAAGGTTCATGGCAACTGTCTTCAAGATCTTCTGTTTGATGTCTTCCACGCCAGGTGAGCTGTGTACGCGCAATGACATAAGCGTCTTCATCATATTGGCTGCCGTGAACGATAGGTGGTTTAACCACAGTGGCGATGGAAGTTGTGCAAAAAGCGGATGAAATGGTGATTCACTCCGAGAAGTGTGGATGAAGTGTTGGCGAAACACCTTGTCCGCATCTTGTACGGTTTGCGCAATACCATCTGTTGCACGTAGTACCGGGATCCCGCGCTGCACGCTGCGGAGCATGTTGTCGTGTATATATGGACACTTGGGGTTTGTACTGAATTTCCGCGCTAAATTCTGTTTGTGCTGGAGTTTGTCTTCGCGGTTTCCTTGAGTTGTATAAACGCCACAGTTCCGGTTACTTGGACAGACTTTGTAAGCGCGCCAGGCTGAATAACTTAAGACCATGCATTTTTAGTACGGCTCCTCAGGAACGAATTCATTTGCCTCGGGCGAAAGACTGTTTTCCAAGGCATTTGCCACTAGCTCAATAAATTGGGTGACAAACACCATACAGGCGACATCGGGCGGTTTCTCGGCCAGAAAGGACCAATCGGTTTTTTGAGCGAGGTTGGACAGGATATGGTAATGTGTAACGATATAGCTTTCCACGTTGTTCTCACTGATGTACTCCGATTAACAGATGGAATGAAAGAGCAACATCGCGTGATCGCTTTGGCCAAGTGGTGTACCTATGGTCACGTTGTCAACCATTAGTTCCTCGTTGGAGAGAAAAGGTCCAAAACAGAGGGTGTGGGAGAGGGGACATGGTTGACGGAGGTACATCGGCGATCACCTCCTGCAAATCTGCCTTGCATTGTTCGCATTGCGATGCTGGAACTTCGATTGTGTGCAGGTTGAATCTCCCACCAGAAGTACGTGACTGTGTGATCGTGCGGGGACTGGTTCCATCGCAGAAGCTAAGCACTGTTACATTTCTAGGTTTGATTGCAGAAGCTAGGCACTGATTTATTTCCTATTTTCGCTGATGGGCGTGTCGGTGATCCGGAACAATACGCTCACAAAAGGAGGAGGGCTACTTCTTTAATATCGAAGTGACTTAGAGTGTGAATCCGTGGCGGATTCAGACTCGCAGTTCCTAGATTCACTATGGTGCCGTTTGTTATTAAAAGGCAGAGACGTTAGCCTTATTGTATTGGCGTACCGCCACCCTAACTCTACACTCGAAACCGACTGCCACCTAGCAACTGATTTCAGATGTAGTTTACAGCGAAAGCACGCTCACATAGTTATCATGGGTGATTTCATCGAACATTGTTTAGAAACTCCTGCCGTAATCGGAGAACAATTTAGAGCGAGTCAACAAGATCTCGTAAGCAGTGTTCCTCTTTACCATCGCATCACTTTGCCCACTCGGTTTAGAACAAGTAACAGGTCATATGTGCTGGATCTTGGGCTTAGCAACAAGGAGCATATGATTGATGTGTTGGTTTTAGACTGCTTGTTGGGTAGATGCGATCAATCAGAAATCAAGTAAAACTTCGTCTGTTATGCGGAATATCGAAATGATAACGATGAGACTGTGCGAACCATCACAAGCTACCATTGATTAGTACAGCTCGTCAGCGCTACAACTTGGTCGTGCCTTGCCGAAGAACCCCCGGAAGTCGCCTGGCTCGAGTTCGTGGACTCATTCAGTCAGCTGATTGCAGAGGCTTCAGCGATAAGGGTTTGCACTTAGTGTGAATCAGTTTCTTTTGTTAGGAACAGAACTAGAAAATGGATGGCAGTATGCAACGATCATGGTGAGTATACAGAGAAACTCCAGCACCAGAAAATTGGGACACCTGCCTAGCCTAACGTAATGACTGCACACAAATGTTAAGGGAAGACAAAGCCGCATATTAGCACAACATCGCAAAAACCTTCAGTGCTAACGGCAAACTGCTGTACAAGCACGTCAATAGCCTACAAAAGTTGAGGCAAGGATTTCCTCCACTCAGGACGGCCGATGGCCCAACAAGAACGGCTGTGGAAGCAACAAAATCGCTGCAGATGCAATACGCCCCCACGTTTCAAAGGGTTATGCCACCAACCGATCTTCCACCCTTTGTCATCTCCTCGCCAGGACTAACCCACATCACTTTTACTGCGGAGGCTGTATTGCAAAACCTGACCTCTGGACGCAAACACAGCTCGCCGGGTATCGACACCATTCGTCCAAAGGCTCTGGAAGCGTCAGCAAGCCAACTGACAGAACATTTAGCTCAGTGTTGCCAGCGCTGCTTAGACCAAAATCAAATTCCCGCCATGTGGAAGCTTGGAATATTAATCACGATACACAAAGGTGGAAGCAGTACTGATTCCTCCAACTACCTCTCAGTATCCCTACTTCCTATACGCTCCAAAGTCATGGAATTCATAGTTGCCGATACACTGGTGTGCTATCTGGAAAACCGCGAGATCATCACGCCTGAACAACATGGTTTCCGTCGACAGTGGCTATGCACAACGAATTTACGGATCTCACGTAGTAGTTGAACCATGCCAGCAGAGGCTTGAAAAGGCGTTGATGTGATCTAACTAGATATTTCGAAGGCTTTCAATTGTCTAAACCATCGGATACTACTCTCCAAACTCCAGCCTTACGGGATTGGCGACCACCGTTTAAGCTGGATTGCCAACTTTCTACTTCGACGGCAATTAGTGGTCAGAGTTCGGAGCTCTTAATCGGACCCCATACAACTCAACTGTGGTGTGCCCCAAGGCTCAGTTTTAAATCCACGTTTGTATTTGGTGCTGATTAATGATCTTGCACAGGGAATCGCTTCAAACTTCCTAATGTTTGCCGACGAAATCAAGATTTGCCGCAGGATCTAGGCGAACGCCGAGCAGCACCTGAATCAGAGTGACCTAGATTCGGTATATCAAGGTTCAACCCAAACTTTTGCTGCATTTCAACGTACATGAAAGGCAATTTTAATCCGCCATCAGAGAAGCTACTCATACCGGTTCGGAACGAATGTACTGCAGTCATCAGCTGTCGAACTTGACTTGGGAGTCCTGGTTCAAGATGAGTTGGGTTACTCCAGGCAATCCTAAAAGGCCTCGAGGACTGGAAACCAACATGTCGGACGGTTGTGACCGGGGTTTGGACAAATAAACCGCCCATAATTCGACAAATGCTCAGTGCCTATGTTCTCCCCATATCGAATGCTCAATTCAAGCATGGTATTCATGGCTGAAACACGGCCTTAATGCACTGTAGCAGCCACAACGTCGGACATCTAATAACTTAACTGGAATGCACAATCTTTCATACCAGGAGAGGCTGCACTGCTTGGGGTATTCATTGGAACAATGAACAATGAACAATGATTTATGACGGGTAAAAAAGCAGGTGCTTGACATGTCCCGTAGGGTGGATAGCGTGACAAAAAAGATAACGAAGGGATAATGGAGTCCAGTTCGGGCGCTTACAAAGGTAACTGCATTTTCGTATAAAGGGGGTTCAAAACGAGAATGTACGCACACAAAGCAACAGGAGAGTGGTTACTTTTCACAGCATAGGCGAGAAAAATTAAAAAAACGATAGCAAGGAAAACGCTTACTTGTGTGCGATTATTGTCGGTCGACAGGATACAGAAATCCAGTTTCTATAGTAGTAGCGTTTATCAAATTTCGTGCAAGGCGTTTGGAGTGACTCGCTCTCGAGTAGGGTTATGGCACTATCCCCTGTCTGTTGTGCATTAGTGCCAGCATCTGGTGGTCATGAGCTATAGCACGTAGTGTAAATGTGACAGGGTAACGTCAAGGCGTTTTTTGAAAAGGGATAGGGTGGGTGCATTAATTACATGTCCCGGCAGGGCGTTCCAAGGCTGTGACACTCGAAGGGAGAAGTAGTTTCGTCAACATTCCAGGCGGCTGTACTGCGTGATTAACTTAAACTGGTGACCTCTTAGCGAGGTGTTTTGCCTGAGTATTAGAAGGGAATGGCATGGGTGGTTGGGGTTTCTCAGGATTGGGTACACCATTATGAGATCGCCCCTTAGCTGCCGATAACATCCACTGTATATTTTAAGGGTCTTCAGCCTGAATGGGTAGGGTAGGCTGGTTAAACCTCTGACGCTCTTCGTTGCCCTACGCTGTTCAGTATCGAGTGCGGTGCGATGGTGCTTGAGCCAGGGTTGCCACGCTTGGATAGCGTATTCCGCGTGCGGCCTCACGTACGCGCTAAGCATTTTTGAAAAGATCGAAGGGTCAAAATTCCCGAAGGCTCTGCGAAGAAGGCCGAGGTACTGGTTTGCTTTCTTAGCTGCCTTTTCAGTCTGCCTCAAACAACTGAGGTCATCTTGAACTATCACGCCGAGATCGCACTCGTGAGAAGCCCGCTGTAGAATTTGTGATCCTAGGCGGTAGCAGTGCAAACTCTTGTGCCGTATACTGAGAACCTTGCACTTGGTGACGTTGAAATGCAGCATGTTGTCGATGGACCATGTGTACGCTTTGTCCAGGTCCTTTTGTAACAATGTGTGATCCTCCACTTCAGCTATAGTGCGCCATACCCTTAGGTCATCAGCAAATAGCAAGCAGTTAGAAGACAGCACACTCGCGAGATCATTTATGAAGACCAGGAACAGGCGGGGTCCAAGTACCGAGCCTTGAGGTACGCCGCACTGAACTTCGATGGACTCTGATAGGTTGCTTCGAACCCTCACATTCAGGTGACGTTGTAGGAGAAAGTCTCCTGTCCAGCCCAGAACAGGATCGCCGATTTCATATTTCTGGAGCTTGTGGAGAAGAATGCGATGGTCTATGCGGTCGAATGCCTTTGAGAAATCCAAGTATGCCGCGTCGATTCCAACACCAGCGTCCACAGATTCCGTCCAGTTTGCACGAGCAATCATGAGATTAGTTGTACATGAGCGATTTTTGCGAAATCCATGCTGTTCCGGAACGAGAATTTGGTTGTTCACCAGGTACCCCATTAAAGCCTCAGCTACAATGGACTCCATAACCTTGGAGATCACAGGAAGGAGTGTTCCCGGGCGATAATTTGCTGGATCAGCACGACTGCCACTTTTGTAGATAGGCGTGATGATTCCGTGCTTCCACATCGTGGGGACGTGCATCTCGTTCATACATCGTTGAAAGAAAATTGCTAATGGTCCTGCCAAACTCATGGCAGCAACTTTCAACGCCTTCGGTCGAATGCCGTCCGCACCCGGGTAGGTGAACTCGCTCAGAGACATCAGCCTCTTCAGTACAGCTGCGGAGGTAAACAATATGTGGTTTAGCCCTGATGGCGGCGTTATCTGCTTAGGCAGGATGTACGGTGATTGCTCGCTTTGGAAGGTACGGCCAAATTGTTGTCCAAGAAGATCAGCTGCCTCTTGTGCGGTTTGGGCTAAACCGTATGCTGTGTGCAGGGCAGGAATACCGCGCTTAACACGGCGCAAATTGTTTACGTGTCTGTATAGCAGCTTGGGATTGGAGCTAAACTTTTCCGCTAGACTTTGTTGGTTCTTAAGTTTATCCTCTCGAACGAGTTTGACACAGTGGTTTCTGTGTATTGTGTAGACATCCCAGGTATGATCGTTCGGGGAGGTTATATAGGTGTGCCATGCCGAGTCCCTTAATGACATGCACTTACGTGTCCTGCTCCTTACGAAAGACTTCATCCTTTTGGTCCGGTAGCATTTGGTTTCAGATGTCCGTGCCACGAGCTTGGTGAATATGTTGACGAATTCACCGCAGACCACCTCAGGCGTTAATTCAGCTAAGAACGGCCAGCTGGTTGCATCAATGAGGTCGGACAGGTCTTCATAGTTGGTTATGACACGATATTCCTCGGCATGCTCTTTAGGATAATCCGCGTAGCACATGTAATGAAACAATAGCGTCGCATGATCACTGCTGCCCAAAGGAGTATCGGTTATCACTCTCTCGACCATCAATTTTTCATTTGTGAATATTCGGTCCAATATGGATGGCCTGTCAGTACCCCTGAATCTGGTGGGCGAAGTGATGTGGCCATAAAGAGGAAAGTCCGAAACCAGAACTTGCAAATCCGCTTTGAATTGCTCTCCTGGTGTGGCCTGGGATTCGAGGGCATGTAAGTTGAAGTCACCGGTGACTAGAATGTGACTGTACTTCCTGTTTATCACGTGCTTCAATGCAGCCATCAAATCGCAGTCCATCTCAGGAGTAGACGAGCGTGGGTGGTAAACAACAATCAATAGACCAAGATCGTTCCCTCTCAGTCGGAAATTACACCAAATTGCGTCAGGTAAGTCGGTTTCCGAATCGTTTATGTGCTCGCATTGCATGTTGTTACGAAAAGAAAGGGCTACCCCACCACCTTTGCTGGTTCGATCCTTCCGGATAACGGACATGCCCGTTAGTGCAAGTTCAGCATCGGTTATCTCGCAGCGCAACCACGTTTCGGTGACAGCAATAAGGTCACAAGCTGCAGACGCGTGTCGAAGTCTTAATTTAGCTAATTTGCTGAGTAGACGTTGGGCATTTGTGTACATGCGTGAGAGATTCTCGGAGACCAAAAGTGTGTTAGATTGGATGGATGAAGCAAATGAGTTTACGCCGACCATTAAAGGGTCGGTGGCTAATCGTTTTTTGGATGGGTTGCTTACTCTTGAGAAGTGTTTGATATATAGGCAGGTATCAGATGCTCCGAATCCCGTTGTTTGCTCGTGCTCTGCTGCGCCCCTCCGGATAGTATGGCTACTCTTGAAACCCTCCCCGAGTCGGTTCCTGCAGTTGACGTTTTCATTAAGAGTTGTGCCTCTACTGAATTGTCATTAAAAGGTGTTGTTGTTCCTGCTGCTTTCAGACGAATTTCTGATGGCAATCTGCAACCGAATTTAATCCAGTTCGCTAGTAGGGTTTGTGCCATTAGTTCTGACTGTAACACAAGTTTTAAGAGCCTGGGACCGCACCCTTTATAGTTTGGTGATATGGGGAACCTTGTCACCGAGGTGACCACCACATTTTCCAGAGGAAGAACCTCCCGGATGTAGTGCCATTGCTCGCGGTCGTGCGTCTGGGCATCGTCGGAAGAGGAGTCAGTAAGCTCAGGAACACCGTGAGCAAACACTGTTTTCTTATTTTGACTTATTCTGTACCTCTCTTTGTTGGCGGGATCCCCTGAACGTTTCTTCCACGGGATTTCGGGTAGGATGCGCACTCCACTTGAGTCGTTGCGGAGACGATTCGCAGACAGCAGAACGGCCTTTAGTCTCGTCCGCCGCGTTTAGTGTTACCCGAAGTAACCGGGGTTCGCCGTAGTGCAACGCTTTTGGATGGCGCGAGATTCTTCTTAACGTCGTGGGATTAGCATGGACACCGATCGACATACAGATGGAACCCCACTGATTTCGATCGTCCGTCAACTCACCCTTAATTGTATTGGATTTGGATTCGGGGACATTAGTGCATACAATATTTAGGGCACCATGGTTTCGCCTGGTGGCTACTGGTTTTGGATTTTGAGGCTTAGTATCCGGTGTTTTTGTTGAATTTGTGGAAGGCATTGATGTGTGTCATCCGTGCTGCGTCACTTTAGTTTTCTCTAGTCCGGGTTCAAAGGTTACCGGTGCTCTTTCCGGTGTTTGCTTGGCGGCAACCGATGCGTACGTTGCCGGGTGGTTCACCATTTCTGGTTGACTGTAGCTTACAGTCTCGAGTGTAGCGAACAGACTACTAGATACAGTACACAGTACAGAAGTTGAGGCAGGCGCGCTGCAGGCACTGTTTTTACTTATAGGAGGGAGAGAGAATGGAGTTGATACTGCTGGAGGCTGAGTCGTTTGACTACGAGGTGACCTGATTATGGCATACGTGATACTGCAAGACCCACATCATATGTGTTGCCCTTTACTGCGACTCAGCACCAATACAAGTCTGATTGGCCATTCATAGAAAATCGCTGTACAGTATAGCTACCTGGAGTGCTGCAGAAATTTCTTTTCCATTCACTTTTGTCATCCGTGGAGTACTCTCCCAGAATGGGTCGTCTCTGCACCGATACAAACAGTATTTAAATGACGGTTGGATGACGCACTCATCCACTTACTCTTTGTCACTTAGCACTACTTCTCCATTCTACACTTGGAGTTTACCATGGATTTACTTGATGTTAAATGCCGGTGCTGTGAATCTCAGTGGATGGCAGGACTACAGCGGAGCATACCTTAAGTCCTTACTGCATATTTAAATAAAGAAATAAATAAGTAAAATTTTATCCCTCGACAGTGCTAGGCAGAGACCGAGTAGTCTGAGCAGCTCGCACAACGTGATCGCACAATATAGTAAATTTTTCGTGATGTGTACAAAGGTGCCCATGTGGATTATTTTGAAGTGGTTAGCAGTTTGAAATTATTAGAGAGATTACGAAACTGGGAACAAGGACAGATTTGGATTTAAGCAAAAGTTCAACTAACGTAATACTGGTATCCATGGAACCGTACCCAAAGGAGCTGCTTCCAGGCAGGGCACACCCTGGATGGGTTTCACCCGCAATTCCATTCTCCAACTGCCTCTGTGCCTGTGTGGCAAATGATAAATAGCCCATCTGCTGGGTAACAAATGGCTCTTTTCATAAGGGCTGTTTTAAGGATACATTAAGGGCCATGAAGCCTCAGCCCGTTCTGTCATGCGGATCAAACAAGTATGGACCTAAGCTTCAGCTTCTATGTGGGACACGGCCAAAAGTCCTTTGGATATCAAGAAATATTACAACAGTGGCACTTCCAGCTTATCTTACTCTAGTTAGATAATAAAGCTAAGCTAATTGATAAGTATTACATGATTTACCTTTCAAAATACCATGTTGATTTTTACTGATAGGGCTCAGAGAACTCAAATATTCTATTATGCGTTCTTTAACTAATCTCTCCATGATTCTGGAGATAATAGATGTGTGGCGGATTGAGCGGTAATATTTTACATCTTGCACAGATCGGCTTTTGTGTCGTGGTACTATAGTTGATCTTCTCCAGTGCAAAGGATGCTCCCCATTAAGCATGGGAAGTGTAAATACATTGAGAAAAAACAGGGGGATGTCTGGACCTCCGTGCTTGACCAGAATTGGCCGGATGTTGTCAGGGCCTGGTGAGCATGATTGCAGAACTAATCTGGGTTGGTAACATATGTCACTAAGAGTGATTACAACAGTTTGGAGTGCGTTGCTGCCTTTGTGTATCAGCTTGAGCTGAGGATCTTCATTCGCATTAGCGCTATAAGTAGACATTAAGTAGTCATTAAAGATCGAACATTTGATTGCGCGATCGGCTATGGCAGTTCCATCAGAGTTTACAATCGAGTTAATATAACTTACTTTTCTATTCTGCCTACGGTCCAAAAGTTTTGAAATATAGCCTAGCAGGTTGGCGCCTTTCAGTAGAATTACTCCTTAGAGCACAGCATTTTGTAATGAGCATGGCTTAAGGCTGTTAGCTTTCTGGTATGGAGCATTAGCAGAGTAAAATCGTTTGTTTTCCTTGACTTTTTCTTTATTTTGTGAAGTTTAGTGGCTAGTTTATTTGTGATCCCTACAGGTGCAGCAGACCTTTTTAACTTCTTAGTACGTTCTGGAGCCACAACATCAACACAAAACTGTATACGGTGGTAGAACTCGTCACAAGTAATTAGTCCATTCTGTGCGAAGAAAATGGATCCCAATTTGAAGACCTTATAAAATCGCAGAAAACTGACCAATTCACAGAAAAGAATGGGCGGTATTTGATCACTGTTTCTATCGGTTTAGGAAGAATTTGGAAAGATCACTAAAGGGCAATTTGTCACTGATATATGTGGACACGTGAAAACCCCATAGTAAATATTAATAGGTGTGTTACCAAACCGAGTAGGTTCTTTGATGTGCTGTACCCATCCCAGTCGACCAAGAGCAGACATAAAAGTATTGTGTTTCTGTGGTACCTTGTTAATGGATTTGGGATTGCGGGCATACTAAAATCCCCAGCGATTATTTTATTTGTGTATGAGACGTCTGCAATAAGGGAAAAAGTGTCTATCAACTCATCGGTTACGTTGAGTGCAGACGATGGGGTCTGTAAATGCAACCTACTAAAAGATTTGTTGGATTAATAGAAATGGTAATCCACACCGAAGCAGGAAGTTTCCGTAGGAGTGGTTCATCCAGAGGAAGAACCAAGTATATGTCTGAGGAAGAGAATACCGCCACCACCTCTATCATAAAGGCGCTCATTACGAACAATGCGTCTGGATCTCCGTTGAACACCATGTTTCTGTTAATAGCACTATATCAGGGGAAGAAAGGTAAAGCATATTACACAGAAAGTGCAGGAAACAGCCGCTGCCTTTGGTAATCATCGCAAGTTATTCCGTCTGATACGGGAACTAGGCAGCAGGAGACCTGGTTTTAGCCAGACAATACGCCACGAGAGTGGACAGCAAATCCACAGCTTGTCAAAACGCTTGCAGAATTGGACCAAACAATTCACAAAGCAGTTTAACCCACCTGAGTTATCGGTTTCTCTTTCGGGAATTGTGTGCCCTTCTCCATTGGCCCTCCTTAGAACCGCCCTAATGCGCATAAGTAAAACATGAGATCAGACTGCTGAAATTGCATGAGGCCACAGGAGCAGATAGAATGCCCCTCGCTCTCTGCAAATTCGGGGGACCTGCTATTATAGATCATTTACACGAGTTGCTGATGGAACTTTGAGAGCAGAAACTGTCCCGACAGACGAGCTGCACCGTCATAGCCCCAAGTTACAAGGGAGGCTCGCGTTCGGAATACGGCAACCATAGGAGGATCAATCTGATCACAGTTGCCTCTAAATTGCTTGTGTCTGTCGTTCTCCAGACTGACTGGCTCAAGCACCATCTCAACCACCCCCTGGCTCAAGCACCATCGCACCGCACTCGATACTGCACAACGTAGGGCAACGAAAAGCGTCAGAGGTTTGACCAACCTCCCCTAACCACTCAGGCTGAAGACCCTCAAAATATACAGTGGACGTTATCGGTGTCTAAGGAACGATCTCATAATGGTGTACCCAATCCTGAGAAACCCCAACCACCCATGCCATTCCCTTCTAATACTCAGGCAAAACACCCCGTTAAGAGGTCACCAGTAAGTTAGTCACGCAGTACAGCCGCTTGGAATGTCGGCGAAACTATTTCTCCCTTCGAGTGGCACAGCCTTGGAACGCCCTGCCGGGACATGTAATTAATGCACCCACCCTATCCCTTTTCAACAAAACGCCTTGACGATACTCAGTCAAATTTACACTACGTGTTATAGCCCATGACCACCAGATGCTGGCACTAATGCACAACAGACAGTGGATAGTGCCTTAACTCTACTTGAGTATGAGTCACTCCTTTCCCCGTGCACGAAATTTGATAAACGCTACTACTATAGAAACTGGATTTCTGTATCCTGTTGACCCAAGCTAGTTGAACACGAGTAAGCTTTGTCCTTGCTATCTTTTTTATTTTCATCTCTCACCTATTATGTGATCAATAACCACTCCTCTTATTGCTTTGTGTGCGTACATTCTCATTTCAAACGCCCTTTATACGGCAGTGCAGTTAAATCTGTAATCGCCCTAACTGAGGACTCCATTATCCCTTGATATAGCTTTTATCACGCTAAACACCCTACGGGACATGTCAAGCACCTGCTTTTTTACCCGTTATAAATCATTGTTCATTGACTGGCACACGTGAAGGCCAGATCTGCAAAATGCAAGCCGGGTTTCGTCGAATTCGAGGCTGCAACGACCACATCTTCACCTTGCGTCAATTGTTGGAACACCACCATGTTTATCGGCGATCCACCGTCTTCGTGTTTCTCGACATCAAAGGTGCCTTCGATCCGGTTGATCAGTGTGCCCTCTCGGGCTGTCTGTTGAGGAAAGGTGTGTCTGATAACTATGCAAACATTATCAAAGCGCTGTACGCGCATAGTTCGGGCAGAGTGAGGGTTTATGGAAAATTTCGCCGCGCTTCAATATCTCCAGCGATGTGAAGCAAGGTTGCCAACTGTCACCTTTCCTCTTTAACTTCGCTATTGATGAACTCATGGAAATAGCCTTCGCTAGACACGACCTAGGAGGTGTGGCGGTACTTCCTGGTGAGCAACTTCTTGCCTTGAAGTATGTAGACGACATTGCCCTCATTTGTGACAACGCCCAAACGTGCCAGGCTGCACTGGACCGATTAGCACAAGCTGTCAATCGTTTTGAGCTATGCTTTGCTTAATCAAAAGGCAAAATACTTCTCCAAGATTGGCAGGGACCCACCCCTGCGCTGACCCTCGGTGGCTATCAGCTGGAAGTCGTTCAGGAATTCAACTACCTGAGTAGCGTCTGTGGGATCAAAGATGACGTCACGAAGCGTATAGCAAAAGCTCGAGGTGCCTTTGCCAATCTCCGCCACCTGTGGCGCAGACGCGGCATCACTCTCGTCCTGGATGGCAGAGTTTATATTGCAGCTGTCCGTTCAACCCTCTTATACGGTTGTGAAACCTGGCCCATCAGGTCGATAGACATAAACAGACTAGCCCCGTTCAATCATCGCTGCCTCAGCAGCTTGGCTCATGTCTGGTGGGAGCACCGCGTGACCAATGAGCGTGTTTGGCGTCGCGTATTTGCGACAGGAAGAGCTAGTGAACGGCTCCACACAAGTAAATCACGCACCAGACCCCGATGGCTGGGTCACGTGTTGCGCATTGCAGCACACCGACTCCCGCGATGTGCATTGTTTGCGTGCCGGGGCTATGGTTGGAAGAGGAGGAGGGGAGGTCAAGCGAGGACTTGGTCGAGAGAGATGAAAACCCTCACTTCGAAGTTGGCGTCGATTGGTGCATCCCGACTGTCTGGCTGGGGTCCTAAGGGCGGTGAACACGTTTGGTTGGACACACTTGCTGACCTGTCTTAGAGCCGGCCCCAATGGCGTTTATGTTGTGAGTTCCTTTGTCCGGCCCCTACCTGCTTGGCATCCACCTCCAATCATGATCTCATTCGTTAGGCATACTATAACTCTCTTTTTGCGGCATGATAGTCTGCTGTTAGCTCTCCAGAACGATGTCCATCCGTTAATAGAGATTTAGTTGGCGTGCCTCTGTTTTTGCTTCTTCTTCTTATCTTTCATATCGTGATACAACAGCTGACATAGCTGAGCTGCAGCTAACGTGCACAATGAGGATGATTGTATTATTATTATTATTATTATTATTATTATTATTATTTCGATATCCACACCAACTATCCAACGGGACTTGTAAAGCAACGCTTCTTAACCCGTATAAATTCATTGTTCATTGTCCATTGTACTTAGAATGGAGTAAATGGCTGATGGGCCGATAACTCATCTGTATTTCACGTGGGTCACTGTCATATCGTGGTGAAACTTGTGCATATTTCCACACATCTGGAACCACCCCAGATTTCATGGATAACGTAAAAATATTTCTAAGTAATAGGGGGACATCAGGACTTTCGAATTTGAGCACAGCAGATGGTATTCCATCCGAGCCGGGATAAAAGCTCAATCACATTGAGGTTGTCAGAGTTCTTTTGTCCGATTGATCAAATTCAACAGTACCGTTGTAATCAGCACTTTTAGCAGGGATGTTTACCATGGGTAATATGCACGGCTATGTGAAAAACGATGAGAAATATTCGATGAAAACCTCACACATCTGAGCCGGGTCTGCAGAAAGGGTGTTGTCGGGCAGTATAATGGAAGGTGGTATATCACGTTTGAAGTTGCTCCTAAGCAGGAATAGTCTAGTCATTTCTTTTGGTCTATTGGAGAAGGAATTGGTCCCGTGTCTGAGAAGTTTTGTAGACCGATCTGTTTCGAAGGATGATATTATTTGCTTTTGCTGAAGTAATGCCACACATCCGTCGCCAAAATGTCACATTTTACCAATTGCGGAAGTAATGCACAGTGGCTGGCTCATAGCCGAAGTATCACAAGGCGAAACACTTCAGGCACATGGAAGGCAAAACTGTTATAACCGGCACCTTGTACATCGCAATGATCCATTATTCTGAACTAGCCTAATGGATAACTTAGCGAGCGGGTTACTGACCCACGCCAGCTGATGCAGGCAACGAATAGAAAGGGCTCAGTACGTTGGTTGTGAGGATGCCACAATTAACAAAGAACATTTTTGGGGTTATCCTCCTCACATGTAGTTCGTAAGTCAGCTTGCGAGGGGTCAGGTGCTTCACTGTGTTTCTTTGGAATGGGCGTACGTATCCGCTCAAGTGGCGTCTTATCTGACCCTAGAACAGTATTCTTTAGTTCGGCTTCACTTTTATAAATGACATATTCCGTAGTAACAAGGTGGCACCTTCAGTTTTTTAACTTCAGTAGCACGGACACTTATGCCTTAAGCTCTTCTTCTTTAGACCTACCACCAGGCACTCTTCATTTTGGTACCCGTCGGTGTCTGATAGTAAGTGTTCCAGGTTCTCCAGAAGTAAGTATCTAGGACATTGAACACTATAACATTATTTGCACGGATGATCCGTTCAGACACTACGGTGAAAATCACATAAATAAAACTCCCAGCGATATGTAAGTGGTCGGATGACGGATTAGGAAGTGGGTTAGTTAAGTGGCAAAGTGAATCCGTACTACGAACCAGAGGCCTAACAGCAGCCAAGCATCCTCGTAAATCTCTCACAGTCCTTACAAATTCATTTATTCTGTCCTGCAATCCAGAGCATTTAATGTTGTCCTGTGCACTGCATGGATTGGGATTATTAGAGCTTATTTTGACCACTGTGGTATTGGTCAACACAATAGTTTGGGTGGTGGTACTTTTCTTTCTCATGGAACCTGTGATTACGGCTGCCATGAGGTACCAGTGGTTTTCTGTTGTGACGCCCAGTACGCCTTCGCCCACGACCGCAAGAAGAAGTCCAAGATGAGCCGGGATGAACAGATTTTCTATTACAGCACGGCACCAGTTATATAGCTTTACAAACAAGGGCGAAGCCAAGCTACTAAACGCATGAGGTCCAACAGGCATGGAGAAAACACAAAATGGAACAAGCAAATGAGAATCTCCAAAATTACGAGCCAATGAAGTGCGGCAAAGAAAATAGTGTCTGCGGAGTAAATCCCTGGGGGTAACCTTCTGGTGAGCGACCATTACAAACGACGAGTGGCGTCCAATCAGTGTGGAGAAGTGATGCGTTTAAACAAATGCCAGAACAGTTGATAGTGAGAATGATACAAACCAAGAAAATAAAAACAAGTATAATAAATATGTGTCGGCTGAATAATACATCCACGTGAAAAGCTAAGGAAGGCTGAGCAAAAGAAACCAATCAGAATGTCCACAGAATGAGACGGCTGAAATTAGCTGTGAGCGGTTGCGAATGAGGATGAGGAAAGCGGCGTGTCCAAAATGTAGCACAGCAGCAGATAACTGCGCAAACAAAGAAATAGGCAACTAACATAATTCATGAAACTGAGGGTTAAGTAGCCAGCTCCCTAACATTTTCTCACACAAGATATGCAAGCGTTTGAGGAGCAAAAATGTCAGATGAACAAGGTAAAATAGAATAGTACTGCAGGCATGACGGTCATTTGGAATGCTTAATTTAACTTGGCTCTAACCACTAAGCACTCAATCAGAAACCGGCTGAGATGGAACAAAATATGAAGCAGTTAGAGGCCTAAACTCAGTCTGTTTGTCCAGGTAGGGATTAAAAGAGGAAGGTGGACAAAACCTACTGTTACCAGTTTCACGTCAAGATCGTTCACTGGGGTGAGCGAATGTGATTAAACCGACCTGCTCTGATTTGACAACAGAGGCGTATCGTAGGGAGGCGGCGGCAGACGCTCCGCCTCGGGCGGCATTTTTACTACAGACGATTGTTCATACTAAGTGTAGGTTCATCAGAATTACTTCCATGACTGAAGTGTTAAAATTGGTGAAAATCATCCTGAGGCCGAATTCTTTTGCCAAAAGTAGGTTTGTAGTATTTCGTGAAAGCCTCGGGGAACGACAAATTAAATGAACCCTCCGAACTGCAACTTACTACAGAAATATCACCTTGGGAAATCTACCGCGCATCATTCTTGCCCAAAGCATTAGCATTGCCAGCCGTGAGAGCGCATTTTCAAAGCGTAAGCTTACAACGAATTACCTTCAATCATCGGAACGGATTGGCCGTCCCCCCTCCCCATTGAGTGCGAACTTGCTAGTGAACTGAATTATAGTATTATCAATACTATTACCTCAACTAATGCACGAAATTGTATCCGTAAATTTTGCTCACGAGTATTGGAACAACACACATACCTGCACTTATGACAGCACTCTAAAATTAGATCTTTGATTGCTGTTATATGAAACGAAATATTTGAAATCTGTTCACAATTGTGTAGCTTTAAGGATTTACAACATCCAGAGAGTGCGGCAATTTTACGCCCGCCCCGAGCGGCACAAGTAGTTGTTACGCTACTGCTTGACAAAGCCGCGGTGCACGCTGGTTCCAGTTCACGCGTTAGTCGAAACCTACACCGTCAGCTGACTGCCGGTGCTAGCTGCTTGGCCCGAGTGCGGTGGGCGATGAAGCAGACTGAAAGGTAATCGGTCGCGCGCTGGCAGTGGTGCTAAGCCATGCAACACTGATGGAATTCTGGCGGACCGCTGGCGGACTGCTGGGTCCCTCCACTCTGTTAATGCGGAACAAAGGGTCCCTCCTTCAAATGTGTGAGGCAGAGAGCAATAAAGTGCCTACGCTCCAATACTAGATGTTGGTCTATCTCAAAATCTCTCACCCGGTCACATGGGTGTAGTACGACCGTATTCATGCATGTGGGCATATGTGTACTTGCCAGTTTCATCCATCGTGGAAACGCTGGCTCATGCGCGGATGGTTGAGTTAGACTCAACCTACTGCACCCTACAGGTTCACCGATCGATACATACGAAGTGTCGGGCCATTTGTAACGCAGACAGGTGTGCAAATCGAAACAGCAGTGCCTCATTACCCAGCTACTGCGGTAGAATCGGGGTTACTCTTGCGCGGGCGTTACTGGCCTGAGCAATGAGTGTGCAATAGGTGCTTATTGTTATCTCAGCTAGTGACAGCAGGATTATGGGCAACGCTCTTGTAGACGGAAAGTTCCTTTCCAAAAACCAACCTTAGCAAAATAGGCATTCTTTACAATTAGTTCTCTCAGATTTGAAATGTGACGTTTTGAGAAAGGAGTCTTGAAGAGCTACGCCGCCTAAAGACTATTCGCTCCCGCATAGTTTATTCTCCCATCGCAGTATTGATCGCCTTTGCAGGAACAAGTATGGTTACACTGCACAATTTGTTTCACGCGGGACCATGAGCGTTCTTTCCAACATATTCACTGATGAGGCAATATTCCATTAATAGGGAACTGAGAAGCTGCATTTCTAGGCAACATCTAATCCACAGGAATAGTGAGAATCACGAATTGCACAAAGCGCAAAGCGCGAGGCTTATCGGCTCAACAAATGAATGACAACTCGTCGGAGTAGAAAGCGTGCTTATGAAATACAGCATGATAAGAGAAGGCGCCATCTGCGGCTGCTAACTTGGCTTCGGGGTTTCAAAAGGTTGTTGATGGGAAATAATTATTTCAGGTGTAGAAGATACTGTCGCAAACAATGCTACCTTATAACCATCCGATTTAAAGTGCTTAATGATATTTGATGTGGCCCCGTGAGCCACAGAAATTTCGGATTTGCATTTGTCACGCAGAACATGCGAATCGTTGTCGCGTGTTGCATTCTTAATGAATACAAAATCGCTCTCCATAAGCGCCTAATCATGAAGCATAGCCACGTCAGACCGCGGAAAAAATTGGTGTTGGTAGCATGTAAGGAAAATATATATCTCTGTTGTGTCGTAGCCCCGCGACTGCTTCCACCCACTAACGTTAGTGAGAACACGAATGGTCAAGGACAGCGATTCAAGGGTTCTTTACATAGTGAAACCAGTTCGTTACATAGCATAACGCACAAACATGAAAGCCAACCAGGGTGGGGAAAGCAAGCGGACAATTAAAGCCAATAAGAACAAAACAAATGGGGAACTAATCGAGTGCACACAAGGGACGTAAGGTGAGAGTGACAGTGTCAAAGTATTCCTGCGATCTGAAGGCAAAAACAACGACTACGAATAGCCAATAGGGATGACGAAATGATGCGTTAAAACAAACATCGGTTAACCTCCATGGTAGAACGAAAGTCTGCATTCATGACGGCTACGGATGCATACCTGTATTTTACTTTCACCTCCAACAATCTGAAGCTCCAATTGAAGGGTAACACCGCTTCAACGAGAGCAATCAAGCGTTTAATCTCCACCATTCATAAAACTTACTGCGCTGCAGATGTGGCGATTAACAGAACCCGGAACTTGTTGCTACTTTCGGGAAAGGAAGTGGAACCCATCAGCGACAAATCACACTGTACTTACCAATTAGGTTATAACTTCGGCGTCAGGTAGATAGGCAAGAATGGGAGTGTTTTGAATTCCAGAATGAAAGAACACCTGGTCTAAAGAGTTCAACGTGAAGTCAGCCATCCCTCGCCCAATATTCCGTGTGCACGCAAGCCACCAGCGTCATCAATAAGCGGACATGTTTTAGTGACCCGTTATCTGATTGACCCCGCCTCCACATTTCGGAAACTACGTCATCTCAATCCACGCTCCTTGCGGTTCGCCGGGGCAGTGGCTACAAACCATCTAAGACCTGCCTAGTGTGCGCAGTAACAGTCAGTTGCTGACCTACGGCCTTAGGATGATTGCCGCCGTTCGATTCGCTGCGTTTGACTGGTTGGTAAAATCCTTGGAAAGGTAAAAGAGAATTTCTAGTTATTGTATTGACACTGATGAGACAATACGGAATGTGCGCATTTACCATTGATCGTCTTCTCGTTGTGTTATTCAAACTATTGAAGGGAACTAACTAAAAAAATAGTTTATTTCTCGGTGGGGCGAGAGACTGTGATGGCATAGGGACAGATCAATGCTGACATGAATGAGTTTCCTGAGACCGGTCACACATGCAATTGTAGTGTCCCACTGACGCAAACCGAACTTTGGCGTAGTATGTGAACCGATGGTGTGCATCCGTTCCCACAGGAGTTACTCTATGCGGCCAAATTAAGCAGCACAGCACGCCCTAGTTACCTCGCTCGCACGTGTTCATCTGGCCACGGTACGCGACCGCTATGTCACGTAAGGACAGGCTTTCAAGGCTTGTTGCAAGTGTCCATACAGTTGTGCGCGTGACCACTAGCTCTTTTCGTTAACTAGCACTGCTTCAGTGGAGCAGTGGGTCAGGTGTCTGTTGCCACTATGACAGTGCAGTTCATCGTTGCCGGCGCGGCGCGTACGTTCGGTCTGGGTCTGCTGGGTACAAGGGTTGCATGCATGACCTGCCGGCCGGTTCGATCAACCCACCACAACTTCGATAGCTGCATTGAGGTGATCGACCTCAAAATGTCTCGCTTTGAGCATGTAGAATGTGGGTGAAAAACCAGAGCTTTAGTGGACTTCAGTGGAGGACGTCTGTATTTTGTCCAGTTTGATAGGAAAACCATGTTTAAACGAATGCGTGAGATGACTACCCAATTGGAGAGCAATTTTCCATACATTAAGAAGGCAACACGCGAAAACGCTTCGCAGGTTCCGTGTGACAAATGCAAATCCGAATTTTCTATGGCTCACGGTGACACTTCGGATATCATAAAGCACGTTAAATTAGGTCGTTATAAGGCAGCAGTGTTTTCCGCAGCATCTTCTACTCCTGAAATAATTATTTCCGATCAGCAACGTTTGGAACCACAGAAGCCAAGTTAGCAGCCGCAGAAGGTGTCTTCTCTTACCACGCTTTTCACTCCATGAATTGTATCAGAAAGTTGGTAGAGAAATTGTTTGAGCCGAAGTTTGCATGTGCCTGCACAAAATGTGAGGCCATAATAATAATAGTCACTATAATAATAGTCACTATAATAATAATGACTAATATCCTTTTTCCGTTGGCCAGAGGTAAACGTCAAAAAACTGTAGAAAGTACTCTTCGTTTTAATATTCACAGACGCCTCAACTCACAAGAAAGTAAATTGTTCCCACTCCTTGTGAGATATTTTGTGTCGTCAGTGGGTATTTTCAAGTTATTAGATCTGCAGTCACTGATGACACATAGGGCGCCATTTGTAACTTTATAAGGAATATGTTTGAACAAAATAATATAACCAGCAAATTGTGGGATTTCGTTCAACAACACCAACATAATTTTCCGTGGCTTTCAGAGATGAGGACCAAACAATATAGTTGCCAAATTGAAATCTTCCATTAGGGAAACACTTGTGGGAACTAGCTGAGTGGCTCACATTGTCCACAACACAGTGTAAACGGCAGCAGACTTTCGTCCTAATGATGTTGAAACAGCTGTGGCAAAAATAAATTCCTACTTTTACATTTACACTGTTCGTATTGAAGAAATAAAGGAATTCTGTGACCGTACAATAGTGGGATACCAACGCATTCTGGGATACGGAAAAACCAGATGGCTTTCCCTTATGCCAGCGGTGCAGATAATCCAGATGGTATTTTCAGTGTTGGAATCCTATTTTTGTCCCAACAAAATGTCCTACAGTATAATGCTGCTTCTTTGAAAATCCCAACCATGAGCTGTGGCCCTTCTTTATATGTAATATCGGACGTCTTCCACGCTACTGTACTATTGAGGAACAAATATTGCAGCATTATCAAGTCAATTTGGAGTAAGATTTATCCACCCGTATGCGCGCATTTACAGCAATTTTACACAAACACTGCGGATTATTAGACAACAAAGCATCACTGAGAAATAATAATTAAAAGCGGTGAACGGAACTTGATAACCTCATTAGAGCATGCGGTCGCGTAAGCAGCGTTTCACTCCTGTTTTGTTGATTAGTAATCGTAATAGAAAAGAGAGTATAGAGGTTCGATACGACGAGATAGGAGAAGATAAATTTACATTTTGTTGTCTTTTGTGATTAGCTTGGATAACAATAAACACCAATTGCACACTCATTGCACAGGTCAGTTACACCCACGCAAGCGCAACCCCGATTCTACCGCAGTAGCCGGGTAATGAGGCACTGCTGTTTCGAGTTGCACGCCTGTCTCCGTTACAACTAGCCCGACACCCCGTATGTATCGATCGGTGAACTTGCCCTGTGGCGTGCAGAGGTCGACTCTAACTCAACCATCCGCGCATGAGCCAGCGTTTTCACGATGGATGAGACTGGCAAGTACACACATGCCCACATGCATGAATGCGGTCGTTCTACACGCATGTCACCAGGTGAGCGATTTTGAGAATGACCATCTGTAATATTGGAGCGTAGGCAATTTAGTGCGCTCTGCCTCACACATTTGAAGGAGGAACCCTTTGTCCCGCATTAACAGAGTAGATCGATCAGAGTTTTGGGACTTAACATTGATGAAGAGAATTCGCTTTTACCTAGGGTTTTATAAGAGTCTTTCGATTCTGCTCAGTCACTCGTAGATCAGCCGCTCAGGTCAGGTTGAGATTGGAGCGCACTATTTTGCCGACCCACCAATGGCATGTAAGTCTACTGTATTTACTTACCCACGCATGGCTGGGGTGGGAATACGACGTGAGGACGCATAGCGGTGCATGTGTCCTTGAAATATGTTAATTACCCCCGCGATTTTGACAACGCTCAGTTCAGATTGGGTCGCTGCCGACGTTTTTGGCTGGTGGTTTGCAACATCTCGACAGCAGTGCATAATGCATTGGCTACCATGTTCAAATGTTGGTGGCGCTTCGACAGTTGCTTAATGTTATCCCAGCAAATGATAAAAGGGTTAGTGACAACGCTGTTGTAGACAGAATGTTATCACCTTAGCAAAATAAGCATACGTAACAATTAGGCGGTGAAAATATGAGGTGCTACTTCTGACAGTGTCGCTCAGTCTCTCAGGAAAACGTAAGTGTATATCAATCGAAATGATCGTTACATGCTGCTGTGTATGCCAAATAAGAGACCACTGGCTGCACGTGTTTGTGGAGAAGGACTGCCGATGAAATCGCATTGTATGTGTCATTGCACAAAAACGATCGAGGAGCTGTGTCTAAGCTAAGCCCAAGAAGATGCCATCAATTGCACATAATCGCACCCTGTCCGTGTATTCCAGAGACAGCTTGGGACAAATTTGTGAGCACGTTCACATCCCTAGTCGCGAAGACATCAGAACCGAAAGCTTTTCATCCTCCCCTCAGAACGAAATCTTTTCAGGGAAGCCGAACACGAAAATATATGGCTTTGAGAGACCGGACTTGGCATGGTTATAGAAACAATCGCAGTTCAGAAAATTGGACGGTGTACGCAACTCAGGCGAACGACTCTGTGCACTTGGTGCGTGAGTACAAGTTCACAAACTAGCAGTTTGATCCGGCGTAACATTCTCTGCGGAAACGGTACTGAAAATGCCATTATCCTTGCGTACACACAGATCTCTTGGAGTGGACAATATCCACCCCAAAAGCACTAAAGGTAACAATCACGCACCTAGCCGGATTATTTCAGCCATCTCTGGACTGCAACATAGCTCCGTCAAAGTGGAAACTGGGTTTCATCAATCCTATTCACAAGGGAGCAAGTCGGTACGAGCCTGCCAATAACCGCCCGGTAATCTTCTCCCGGTGTTCGCCAAAGTTATGGAAGAAATTCTGGCCGACGCATTGACGGGCTATGTGGAATGCCATGGTATCTTTATCTACGATCTAGCCAGTGTAATCACCCCAACCCTGTCGGCCAACGAGACATTTCGGCGCTGAGGCCCATCTATAGGTACAACGATTTCTTCCGTGTACGCTGCTCACGTTAACGTCTTGTTCTCTTCAGGCAACTCCCACAATATTCCCTCCACACTGACGCAATATCGGCACCATTAGCCATAGCAGCAATTTAGTCCTGAAGTCAATGGTTATGCGAAAGATTTATTGAAATGCGGTACGTAAAACAAGTATAACAATCAACGCAGTAGATGCTCGAAATGCCCACCGCCGTTTTGCTGGCACAGCAGCATTCGCCGGATGCTGTTGGCTATAACCCTCTGCAATGTGTCAACCGATATCGCGCGACATTCTTCCACGATGCTTCGCTTCAGTTCTTCCACACACGTGGGTTTCACTTTATAAACTCTTCGTTTCAGATATCCCCTAAGGAAGAAATCAATGGGATTCATATCCGGTGAACGTGCCGGCCACTTCATATGCTGTGCACCGGATATTGACGGAAAGAAAATTCCGAAGGTATGGTGCGTTGCAGGTACAAGTGTTAAAGCCCGACGATTCGGTGAATCGTCTTACATTCGCTCGCTTGTACCTGAATACCTTGGACGTGCATTCCATCATATTTCACGATCATTTCGATTGATATACACCTACGTTTTCCTGAGAGACTGAGCGACACTGTCAGCCTTTCATGTTACACCGCCACGGTCACTGTTAAACAAATTAGACAGCGTGCACCCCACTTGGTTCCTGCAATTGCTATCAAGACTGTGACGGGAGTGGTCTGTCAACGACAGCTTTTCCGGACTCATTTCTGCAGAAGTAGCACCTCATATTTTCACCGTCTAATTGTTACGAATGCTTATTTTGCTAAGGTGATAACATTCTGTCTACAACAGCGTTGTCACTAACCCTTTTATCATTTGCTGGGATAACATTAAGCAACTGTCGAAGCGCCACCAACATTTGAACATGGTAGCCAATGCATTATGCACTGCTGTCGAGATGTTGCAAACCACCAGCCAAAAACGTCGGCAGCGACCCAATCTGAACTGAGCGTTGTCAAAATCGCGGGGGTAATTAACATATTTCAAGGACACATGCACCGCTATGCGTCCTCACGTCGTATTCCCACCCCAGCCATGCGTGGGTGAGTAAATACAGTAGACTTACATGCCATTGGTGGGTCGGCAAAATAGTGCGCTCCAATCTCAACCTGACCTGAGCGGCTGATCTACGAGTGACTGAGCAGAATCGAAAGCCTCTTATAAAACCCTCGGTATCTGGGGAAGAGAGCAATAGTGCATTTGTTAGACAGCACTTAAGATGGCCTTCTGGAAATGGTTGGAAATTTACGTTGTAGGATGTACGGTTAACGAATTTTTGGGATTGTGTTGGGAGTGAGTAAATGCAAAATTAGAAAACGCAGGGAACTTGTTATTCCATGTGGTGTATGTTTGAGGTATCATCAGTGTTGGAAGGAGCTTGCCAAGCTTGGTCGAATGTGTGTATGTAGAATGGATTGTGAGAAATTTGGTAGCGCTATAAATTGTTCGGCTGGCACGCACCTTTCGGTGAACTCCTTGTTCCTGACGAATTTTGGTAACAATTATTGAGCAGTATCTCAAAAGTTGTTTGATACATACTTTATATAGGGTGAGTCTAGATTCAATTACGAGGATAGTTTTGCAAGTATGATCAATGAAGGATCTGGCTTTGGTTACACTATTACTAACTTGCTACGAGAAATTAATGATTTTGGAAGGTGTATGTTGAGATGCGTTACGACTTGATAGTTGGTAAGCGAGACGCCATTCAGGGTTAATGCATTAGGTGGTGCAGTACATCTATACGAAAGGGCGCTGTAGTTAACAGGAGAGAAATCAAGCTTCCATGTGTTACACCAATGTCATTTTGAATATGAAACAGACCCCTTCTTAAATCA
The DNA here is from genome assembly GCA_944474145.2 of Dicrocoelium dendriticum. Classification (NCBI taxonomy): domain Eukaryota; kingdom Metazoa; phylum Platyhelminthes; class Trematoda; order Plagiorchiida; family Dicrocoeliidae; genus Dicrocoelium; species Dicrocoelium dendriticum. The sequence goes on along the minus strand of OX104068.1, from coordinate 69,438,324 downwards.
ACCGGGTCAAAGGAGAATACAAATTCGCTATCATCGTGAAACGGGTCTGGCTTCCTATTTTCAAAGACTTGGAATATATCATTGATGTAAATTAGGAAAAATCTCTGGTCTATTACACTTCCCTGGAACATGCTACTGGTTATTGGTTTCGGTGAGAACTCGGAGTCTCCTAGTTCCACCGACTGTGAGTGGCAGCAGAGATAAGAAGAGAAAAAAAGAACGCTGATGGTCTGATATGCCCTAAGAAGCCAGTTTATTTAGCAGTCCACTTTGAAAGACTCCGTTAAATGTTTTTTTTTCAACTGCAGGAAAATATTGAGCAGAGATTTTCTGAAATCAACCGTGGCGGTGATATTTTACGAAAATTCCAACTGGCACGTTTGGCAGAATTTGGATGGAAGGAGTCCATGCTGCTGTTTTTGTTGTGATTACGATGGATCAAGCAATTTACTAGCTGTTCCTCGGCGATCCTTTTCATTACTTGTAAAACAAATAATGTGTGACTGGTGGGTTGGTAGTTTTCAATGCTCTGACAGCTTCTGCTTTTAAGGCCTTAGCACGAGCACTGCATGTTTTCAAGCAGCATGAAGAGCTCCAAATTTCATGGAGAGTGTAAAGACGTTAAGAGGCAGGACTTCGATATCTGGACCACCTAGAATTAGCAAAGCCGATGGGAAGCTACCAGGTCTAACGTGAAGATAGTTTGAGGCCTCACCTTTCACGATTAGTCGTAAGCAGATCAAACTGTACTTTACGTAACATATCCTTGGTGCAACTTGGAATATTAAGAGACAGGGTTAGATTAGCAGAAGTGAAAGAGTCACATAAGTATCGAAACATGACCTCACATATATCAGCTGAACGACTGGTAACTGAATTATCGGTATGGATAGTTGAGTTAATCGACTTCGAGGCGGAGTCGCTTTTGCGTCTCATCAGAAGATTGATAGCTTTGGTAAGTTTAATAGATTTCAGGGCAGTATGTTCATCAGATAGCTATGCGGTAGCTAGCGTGTAATGCGTGTGGTTCGAAGAAGTGCCGCCTGACTTGAAGGATACTCTTCTGTTGTCACGGTATAAGGGCAGAGGAAGGAAGCGTTTTCCCATGAAGTATGGTGGTATCAGCTTGCCTAGTTGTGTTACCAAAGTGATTGCTCGGATCTTGCTCAACCTCCTGGTCATACAGGTCGTTGAATTGAACGTGACGACGGATAAATGTGGATTCCGTTCGGGCCGGATTGTCATAGATATGAAGTTTGCCGCCCGTCAATTGCAGAGGCAGTGCAGAGAACGACACTAGCCGTTGTACTCGTTGTCTGTTGATTTCACCAAAGCATTTGATACGGTGAACCGCAAGGCATTGTGGCTGGTGTTGCGTAAGTTTGTAAGTTTAATTGAATGCCTGCACAATGGTATGGGGGCGAGGACGCAGCCGTGAACAAACCTCGGGATATAGCCTGTGTGTCTCGACAGACGATAACATATGACCAAAGTTGCACAACCAGAATTAACCTATACAACTGTTGGCTTCTTCTGCATGTCTCTGTGTGAACCCAGTGGTGAATCCACCAAGACGATTTTCCTTTTATCACTTTGTTTCTGCTCACCGCATTGTGATACGCATTCTGGCCATCCTACGGGACTTTCTCAGAGTCTTCTTGTCTGCCCGTAAGATACCACCTTTTCATTATTCCAATGTTTCTGGTGTGAAGTAAGGCTGTGTCTTAACCACTGCACCGTTTATTATTTACCTATATAAATTGCTGTCTTGTGCAGGTGATGCTTGTGGTTACGGTATCCTTGTGGAACACCGTATTGGTGGCTGCTGAACATTCATCACTTTGGGCGAGAACCCAACTATGTGAGGCAGCCATCCGTACGGCTTTAGGTAAAACGTTGAGCCAGATAAAACGGCAAGCTATGTTTCCAAACCTACCCGAAAGTTACGTACACAACTTTTCTAACATGAAACTGGATACAACTTTAATGGCAATTTTATCGCTCAGTTTAAAATTTTGTGCCCCTAAACATAGTGACAAACAACTTCATTACGAGTTGCAGTTCAAAAACCTATATAACAAAACGAAAGCGTTAATCACTAAGTCTAATCTGGAGCTCGAACACTTTAAGTGCTTCTTGGTACATCGTTGTTACCAACATCGTAAACATAATGTCTATAATCGTGGTCCATTAAAGAGAAAGCACCTAGACGCACTGAAGGAGCTTAACCGCAAAGAGGATGTCATTCTGTGCAAACCGGACAAGGGTGCCAGGACTAGGTTACTAGACAGAAGTGAGTATATTAATAAACACAATAATTCTGAGTGATGAGATAAGTTTTCCTGAGGCACGAGGAAAGTTGACGAAACGGAACAGATTGAAAGACAGTTCACTGAAAGCCTCCAACAGCTTCGGACCCAAGGGTATATTACCGATACCTTGTATGACATTTTAAACCAACCTTATGAGGCTATACGACCTGTCAAAAATCCCTAAAAGCGACATACCGCTTCGTCCTATTCTGCCAAATGGGTTGTAGAAATTCGTGAACCAGTGAGACAACAGCTTGGGACTTAGAGCCTTCGTGGCAGTTCTCAGTTCGTCGCGAGCATCAATGGGGCCAAAATTAAGGAGAAATTGATGCTCTCCTCTGATGTTATCTCGCTTTTCATTAACGTCCCGCTGATCGAAACCATCCGTTACATTTGCGAGTACATAACGAAGTCGGAAGTGCAATTTTGTATATCTGGGTTTGAGCTAAAAAGCTTATTGCTGTGATGTAAATGGAATGTGCAATTCTTATTTACTGGTAAATGTTACCGAAAATCGACGGCCTAGACATCGGATCCCCCTCGGCCCGTTGTTCGCAGATATATTAGTGGCTAAATCAGAGCGAAACAAATTGAGAGCGGTGACAAACACTTTCAACTGCTACCGACGTTATGTGGATGATATATTTGTAGTGGTGGATAAATGCATCAATCTGGATGAGGTTCGCGAGCGGTTTAATCGAGCTCACGCAGCAGTGCAGTTTACCTGCGAGGCAGAAACAAACAATCGGCCACCTTATCTATATGTATTGCTAACTAGTAGGTCAGACGGCACCATCCAGTGGCAAGTCTACAGAAAGGATACGTGGATTGGTCAGTACATCAATTTTGGGCAAAACCTAATACACTGTTTTAACAAAAGAGCACGTAGAATTCGCTCACAGGACAAACTGGATGAGGAACTAACCCTTATAAAGAATATTCTGCGTGCGAAAGGCTACCATGATAGATTTATTGCAAGGGATTTTGTAGAAAAAACCAAGACAGTACCGGTTTTAACCGCAGAGATTGGTAATACTGCCAATCTGGCGTAGGGTTTCATTACCACGGGAGCGAGATGATATCTAAGTGAGTAGTACTAAGAACCGGATTGGTAGTTTTGTTGACGTTGCAACCCTTGCAGGCTGTTGGAAGAGGAGTTTTGAAGGCTTACGGGTGGACTGTACGGCGGTTGCCTTCCTTGCTTGCTTGCCTATCTGGCCACACTTGATATGGTATGCATAGTGTAATCGTGCCACTGCGAGCAATCTGGAGAATCGATACGTATGCGATTTCGTTTAGGAAATGCGTGTGATTGTTAAGGCAGTGGCGGTAATCAGAAACGATGCAGTACTTCGTATGAAGGAGGTAAAGCTAGGACTTGTTCGCAAATAGAAATTTCAAAGTCTTCACAGCTACAAGGTTCCTGTGCTGTGTTGTTTCACTTTTCTGTACACTCATGTGAATAGTGTAGCTGCGTACTGCTCATGTACTCGGCGCATTGTATACTAAGGTCAAGTTCGCTGGGTAGGTAAGACCATCAGTGGATTTGTAGCCATTGTTCCAAAGAGGAGGGTTCCTAGTGTGGGGGTGACACGACATTAGTGAGCGGTCATTCGTCTCCACACCTGTGGGCCACTTCGGTAATCAGTTAGCGCTTCAGGACCCATGGACCTGCCGTTATGTTAAGGTCGTAAGATGCATGTCAATACCGCGTTTCAACAAGATATTTACACTTCACTTCCAAGTGCTTGATAAGCTTGAACTACCAAGTGACCGTACGGCCCTGGTATGGTCTGCCAACGCGCATTGCGTATGCATAGTAAGCATACAGTTTGGAGCAATTTCCATCCTTCAACCATGGCTACGGAATTACCCACTTTCCAATGACAAAATGTTTCCGAGTAGTTACCAAGTCGATAACCACCTGTGTCACGGCGTGCACACATGACTGCTTCTAGGACTGGCTGAAACAGTGGTTCATAGCAGGATTAGTGGGCGCGGTTGCCTTTGTAAATGATTAGAAACACATTGTAGGAACGCTCGTGGGTGAGACAACAGTGTTTATCTGTTCCAAGTACTCACCTGAATTACCAGTAAAATTCCTGCGCTGCCACTAAATGTCGGCCTTTGCGTTTTCCCTTTCAGGACAATGTGGTATTTATAAATACGGTAGTCTTTGTAGCCCCTTTACGTGTTTCTTTGTTAAGTGATGCCGATTTCATAAGGATAGCATTCCAGTCCATGGACGTAATAAGGAGATTCCATCTGCATTGACTGCGCTTCTAATAGTGCCATTCAGAACGCCCCTTGTCAAAACGTCTCAACACGTATGGGCGATCATATGGAAGTAAAGCCTAATTATCCTATGAATACATAGGTTCCTATGAACTTTACATAACGCCGTACATGGAGACACTGAAGCGATTATTGCGTAAAAATTCGCCTATTGGTGTGGAGACAAACGAACACTCACTAACCTCGTGTCAACACCACATTTGGAATCCTCTTAGTTTGTGTTTAGTCATCCACCGTGGTAAAAATAATCAAACATAAAACTTTCGTTGTTCAGCTTCAGGTTGGTCTGCCAACTTCAATGGGAACAATGTCCTCCATGATCGTCGCGATAACAATCGCACAAAATTGTACAATCGCCTAGCAGCCATTGCTGAACTGCGGAATACCAGTTAGAAGATTGCCTGTCTACCCCACCATGGTTAGGCCGCTGAATATGCCACCACCAGGTAGCCGTTATCGACCATTATAGACCGCTTCATATGCTGGTTAGTATGTCTATCCGCACTGGTTACGTCTTACGGTTCGGATCATGTGGTAGCTAGGATCTTCTCCTTAGACAGGCATCACAAGTTGCCCTTTGGGTAGTTTCAGTTGGTGACCAATCATCGAGGTTTTCTTCAGATAGGCATCAAAACAGAACAGAAAGTGGTGCTCGACCACTTTCATTGGACTGCCTGTCGCTCATGATGGGGGCTACCAACCGGTGTCCCATTGGCTAACGTCCCATGACCAATGAGAGTGTCAAAGACGCCAAAACAGCGTGCTTAGGTTGGCTAAGTTGAAAGCACTGCACAGGATTTCGAAAATGTGCCACGCTAAAAGCTTGGTACAATACGCTGCATTGGGTGTAAAATTCTACAGGTTCAGCAGTACGCCGGTACTGTCTACCTGCGCCTTGCTGTTGCGCAACCACCACCGGTCTCACTTGGGCTAAGTATACTGCGAGGTTTGCCCTGTCGCTTAGCAGGCCCGAACTAACGTCACATCTGCTAACATGTTAATCACCTGCGAAATGCAGAAATAAAATGCCTGCCATATTTTGACATTCCTGTTGGTATATGGAAACGGGGCTTCGCCGTGGACCGGTGTGCTCCTGTTCGTGCTTGCTTCCATCAGCTTCACACCAGAGTCGCTCACGCGCAGGCAAATTGTATCTCCATTCGGACGAATTGAAATAACCTTTCCAATAGGCCGTCTATATTTGATGATTCATGGATAATTTTAACCGTAACCATGCAGGACAACAAAACTGGCAGACTACATGAAAGAACAGATATCAGGAAGTTTTTCAATGTTAAAACAACAGGACGGTCGATCTTAGTTCTGTATAGAAATCCACAGTGTAGTGGATTATTGCGCTGCTTCTCTATGGAACATCTTCTCGGTTGTTACTTGGACAGTACTTTACCGTTTGATCAATAACTTTTCATCTTGTCTGCGACGACCGCTGGTGAACTGGACCTTGTCCTCCAAGTATCCGGACGTTTTGATCATTGTCTTACCCCCAGCGGTGTACTAATCGTTAACTGTTCTACCCTGCGCACAACATTGTCCATTTGTTCAACACGTTACTGACCTTATCCCATCCACACATCTAACGGTACTTAGCCTCATGTAACTGGTTTATCGTCACTATCACTATGGCGTTGTCACATTATTACCACATTCTCTGAGCAATGCGCAGGTTGCTCACTTGACTAGTACCTTCGTGTGTGTGCGCGCCACACTCACACCTTTTTCACAGCCCATGATTGGCCATTGTGAATTTGGTATTAGTTTCACACATTTTTCACTAGTTCACATGACTTACAGCTGTCCGGTTTGACCAGTGGCTTCAATAGCCCATTTCTCTCAGCCCCGCCCATTTGACTGCGTCCCGTGGTTGACGCTAAAACACCGGAATCCCGAACCACTGGTGTTTGAGAACGGTGGCGATTTCTTCGCATTGGCTTGCAGATCAGATCGTCCTCCACATGAACGGAAAAGCAGTAGGCGGCAGCTTAGGATTTACTTTCGTCACAACGAGACTGCACCATAACGTGGTGCGACGGTTTGCGTACCTCCTTGACCCATTGAGCTATACTGGGTGGTGCATGTGGGCATCTTGAGAGATACTCCTACGAAGTTGGTCAATGTAGAGAAGTTAGACAAACGCAGTCTCCTGCTCCTCCAAGTTGGAGGTTTAAAATGTGATGACGTCTATTTCTTTAAATCATTGCCACCTTCCCGCTGCATTGCAGACAGGCTTTGGATGAGGACCCTTATTGTCCTCCTGACTACGTCTGGGCGCCCTGGCAGTTTCTCAGTCCACATACAACCGTGACTTTTCTTCCAACATAAACTTCACCCTGCATCGGCCGTCGCGCAGATTATCAAGGGTCGCCTTATCTGCTGCATACAGCAGGGCGGAGAAGCGAAAACATGCTACAGCTGGCGCCTCCCTTCTTTCTTTTCCACCTGTTTTTCTTACTCCCATCTCGACCCCCATTACTAACCTCCTTTCTATAATCGCCAGCTTAATTGATAGCAACCAAAGTGCTACTGGAGTAGAATCATCTGCAACCACCTTCTCGCGATACTCAGCGGACGCCTATCGGCAACAGTCCCTTATAATGTCACGCTGTCCCGTTTCCGTCGCGACGTTCAACGTTCGCACTCTAAGACAAGTAGGTCAACAGGCTGCACTCGCACGCACCTTGGGCACATTGAGGATAGATGTGCGTTGTGTGTCCGAAACTAGGATCAATGACCATAATGGGATTGTTGAATTAACTGCACACGGCTTGTCTTCTCGCTATTGGTTGCACGCATCCTGAGACGCCGATTCAGCATTCACGTGTCAAGCTGGTGTAGGTATCATTCTAAGCTCCAAGGCTGAGTCATCGTTGGTCTATTGGATTCCAGTGAACAGCCCTTTATGTGCAGCCCGTTTGGCGACATCAGCCAAGGTTGATTCGCAAAATAATGCAAAACGCTGTTTGTTTGTGATTCCCGCTTATGCTGCCACCGACAGCAGTTCAAATGCTGCCAAAGACACATTCTAGCACGAACTGAAAGCGCTACTAGGCAGTGCTACTAGTTCAGATATTATAGTATTTGCAGGGGATATGAACGCAAAAGTAGGGCGTCTGAGCTCTTCAGAAGAGCAGCTGGGTGGTAATTATGGACTTAACTCCGAACGGACTGACAACAGCGAGCGTCTGCTGCAACTGTGTGCGGAGTATCAGTTGTTTCTTAGTAGCACTGCTTTTAGACACAATGGGCGCCGAAGTACCACTTGGCGTCCTCCTGTAGCTGGCCAGCGATGGATCAAACTTGACCCCATAGCCATAAGTTACAGGTGGGGAGTTTCCATCCTGGATTGCCGCTCGTACTGAAGTACCTGTGTCGACTCTGATCATGCCTTGGTACCCTGTCGTTTCTCCATGAACTGTACCGGGAGGCGCACTAAGCGTCTCCTCCGATTGGCAACTGAGAGATTGTCTCAGTCCTAGGTCAGTCAAGCCTAACAAGACGCACTGCGTACCTAACTTTCGCTGTATTGTTCTAATGACACTGAGCTTCATGGAATAGGATCTCGGCCGCCATGCACGACGCAGGAGCATCTGCTTGTGGCACTATCAATGGTCACCGCACAAGTCACTGGATATCCGAGAGATCGGTGAATCTGTTGGAATTTAGAAGAAGCCTACCAGCTGGCTCTGAGCACAATGTGACCAGACGGGCTATTAAGCGCGAACTAAAACGGAGCCTACGTGCTGACAAGGAAGCCTGGTGGACCACTCGGGCTCAAGAAATGGAGGAGGCAGGATCAGTAGACAATTACCGCAAGTTCTTCCAGCAGATCCGAACCACTGGTCCCAGAAAACCAGGTGTCAGTGAGACAATCAGAAACCGCGCGGGTGCACTGTTACACAATAAGGAGTGTCGTATGGCTCGTTGAGCGGAACACTTTCAAGATCAGTTCAGCTGGTCCCCTGCTCCCGGACCTCTTCCTACTCAGGTGATGCAGGACGAGCCATGGACGGTTAGTTTAGAGCCTCCGTCGGAGTTCGAAGCCCGAAACGCGGTCACAGGCCTTAATCGTTTTCGTGCCGCTGGCCCGGATTCCCTCCCACCTGCACTAGTTAAAGATGGAGGTGAAGTCCTCGGCAAGACACTGACCTTCCTATTCGAAAGTATCTGGAATGAAGATAGTGTCTCGGCTGATTGGAGCGAATAGATTATAGTGGCAATATACAAGAAGCGCAGTCGCACAGACTGTTCTAACCACAGGGGTATTAGCCTAACGCCAGTTGTGACAAAATTACTGGCTTCGATTCTCGTTCGTCGTCTCACTGTGGAACGGGAATCTCGGATTAGGGAAGAGCAGACAGGTTTACGCCCAGGGTGTGGCTGTATAGATCATATATTTATTTGCGGCAGGTGCTAGAGCAGCGCGACGCATACCGCAGACCGACAATAGTTGTGTTTCTTGATTTCAAGAATGCGTTCGATTCAGTCGATCGATGCATTCTGTTCGAGAAAGGTGTTCCCACGAAATAACGGAACAGCCTACGCGATCTAAACTAGAACACTACAGGCCGCGTCAGGTTCTACCATGGCCAATCGGATAGCTTTCCGACCACAAGTGACGTTCGTCAGGGATGTCCGATTTCCCCATTTCTGTTCAACTTCGGCGTGGATTCTATCATAGAGTGTTCCCTTGCGGAAGCTTACGATGTAGGCGTTGAAGTGCTGCCTGGTGACAGATTAGTTGATCTTGATTATGCGGACGATATCGTCTTGCTTTTCGATGATGTAGCGGCGGCACAATCAACCCTGAATAGCCTATCCAGAGTGGTCCCATTATTTGGTATGAACTTCGCACCTTAAAAGTGCATAGCGTTGCTGCAGGACAAGCAGCCACTTTATGACCCTTTGATCCTTGTTAACGAGGAACTCGAGGTGGTTGATCAACTCACTTATCTTGGCAGCTGCATCAGCAACGATGGGCGCATAGAAACTGAGGTGAGCTCACGCATTGCAAAGGCCAGAGCTGCCTTCTTGAACCTGCGGCATCTTTGGCGACAGAAGGGAGTTTCCCTTCATCTGAAAGGTCGCGTGTACAAGGCCACAGTGAGGGCCGTTCTGCTGTATGGTAGTGAGACTTGGCCCCTTCGGTCTGAAGATCTGAGGCGCCTTTAATCATCATTTTCTGCGAAGCATTGCCAGTGTCGGATGGCACCAGCGTGTTCGCTACGATGATATGCGTTGGCGAATACTAGGTGATGATAATCATGCTAGCTCCCTAGAACAACAGATAGCACTGAATAAGTTGCGTTGGCTCGGGCACGTGCTACGTATGCCTGGTCACCGCTTACCTAGGAGGGCCTTGTTCAGTCTACCAGGTGTAGGATGGCGCAAGGCTCGAGGTGGACAGAAGTTGACTTGGCTGCTGGAAATGCAGTTACTGACGACCAAACTGGGTGCCGTTTGTCAGTCTCGTCTTCGGGGCTGGAGTCCACGTGACTCGTCTTGTACTTGGCTTGAGGCTTGACAGGACATGGCTCGCAACAGACACCAGTGGCGCCTTTGCTGCCGTTTCCTAATCGGATTGTCGGTTTAAAGTGTGTTTGGTGTTAAGTTATCTGCGGCGTAATGGATGATTATGACGGGTGGCAGTGAAAGCCTCAAGGCAGCTGCCTTGCCGATGCCGCCTTAACTTTGCACGATAGCCAGCTGTTTGTGACGGTATGTTGTTGATACAAGGTGGAGGCCCTTTGACCCTGAATCTTTGCTAAGGGCATTAAGGTTTTCAGATAAACCCTCCTCTCCCTTATCATTTTTTTATTTCTTAGGTCATCGTGGTTCTATGGCAGTGAAGCATCAGCTCAAACGGCTGATGTACTGCTGTTGTTGATGATGATGATGTTGTTAGGATTTACTTGGTAACAATTGAGTAGTCGTGGTTTCATAGCGATTTTTGAACAATAGGTTGTTTTATGTGTTCGACAACGTATCGACTTTGGGGTAAAATTTTCTTCAGGCCAGCTTTTGCGACAAGAGCGAAAGGTTGCCAAACAAATAAATCATCCGATTTTACTGGTTCGTCCCAGGTGGTCGCAAGCCAGTTTGGTCTAACCCTAATCCGGAAAAGCACTAGACTATCGTTTCGCCATATTGAGACTCCTCAGTGGTGCGCATTCCCTCGGTCCCGCTGCAGGGGATGGAACCCGTGAACGCCAGCAGCTTTCACCAGCTAGCCAGCAGCTTATGCCATTGAGCCATGTTGGAGTGAGGCGGACCGTCTGTACTTGCAAGCTAACTGGGATATAGCGCAACCGATCCTCCACTGCTATGCAGATTCCTTCCATTGCAGAGGACCGTGGTTGGCCTCTGAACTTACGACTTTCACTGCACAGTAGCGATGTCCGCATAGCATTTGAAGATTGTGAGGGAGAATGTTTTTAGATTACTGCTGTGTAGGAAGATTCTTGATTGCTTCAAAATCTTTACGAAATCACTAATTGGCCTTTTCAACCAAATGGGTCTGGTCATTAGTGCGTGTCCATATTATCCATCAGATTCCGAACCCGTGACTATTATTAGTTTTCACCGCTAGCCGACAGCTTGCGCCACCGAGTCATGGGGACCAGCGGCAGACCGCCATGGTCCGCAAGCTAACTACGATATAGCTCATCTTAATCCCCATTGTCAAGTGCGTTGCGAGTTTCAGAGGACAGGGTTGAAACCCAGTGACCAATTCCACTAACGACAGCATTGCATGTCATGACATATAGAAAATAGTTGCGATCTAACTACTTACGAATTTGGGATCATTTTTTACGGGGTACTCAACAATCGACCAGCGGACGTTACGTACACTGATACCGCTACCACAATCAAATGCGCACCTCATGTGAACGAAAAATAGCAAGGTAACCAGAGTTTAACTGTAATCCTTGTTGCGAAGCGTACAACAGCGGGGCACAACGAAATGTCGGAGGAACAGGGAAATACCATTACTCACCGTAAAGAGAGATTCAGCGTGTGAGCATTCCAACTGATAATATGAAGTAACTCAACTTTCCTGAGTGTTGCACGCCCTGATCAACTGCACTCCATGACCGGTTTTGAAAGAATTTGGTCTTATCGGTTAGAGACTGTTAGCATCCAACCTGGGACCATTTGGATATTAGTCAAAATCTCTACTACTTATGACTACCCGGTCATCATCTGCAACGCTTGTCACAACAGCTAAGTTGGAAGCACTCATTAGGTGAATGCATTGTGATGCGCAACCTCAATGTGGGCTGCGATTCCCATTGAAGTTGAACCTTGATCAATTCGACCAATGGGACCGTGACTGATAAAGCAGAAGGAAATTGGGTGTTACCAAGTGGGGGGACGCTGATCTCATCAGCTAAAGATGGCATGCATGAGAACGGCGACTATTGGAATATCAGCCAACAACTCTACCCACTTTTGTTTACCAGGTCACGATGGGCAAGGCATGTCACAACAGTTAACCACTGATTGGGGGATCCATCTATTCACACAATAAATGCTTCAACATAACAATAGAATCAGGCATTAACCGTTGTGAAAAGGGTTGCTCGTTTTGAACTGGCAGCCCAAATTAGCAAATGTTTCGTTTAATATTCCCATGGTCCCGGGATCAATGCATTCAGTATCGGCGATGAGATCGAATAAGGTCGAAATTGGACGAGAAGTGTAGTGTTTCCGACCGAGAAACACCCAATAGCTCTCTGCACCATCAGTTATGATCACGCTGATCGGTTTCTCTAAAGTTAAGTTCAATGGAAATCGCACTCCATGAACAAATTTTTCCCGAATATTCATGCTTTATCCAGTGCAATAATTTCAGAACATTGCCGTGATGGGTCAAATGTTCTGATACCATACACATTATTTAATCCAAGAGCAAAAATATTGCCGGGAACCACTCGTGACGCCGTACCCTGCTGTCCGAACATTTTAAGATACAACCCGTATATACTTGTCGAAATATGTAAGCGACCATCATATTTTACGCCCGCAAATAACCGATACGTCAAGCTTGCTGAGACCCAGGGCCGAAACTTGCTTGGAGGAGGTCGATAAAACGTGAACCGGGTTGTTGCTGACTAAAAGATGATGAGGAAAAATTCCGAACGCATAAAGCGAGCTCCGGCTCCAGTATGTGCACCACACATCCGTGTACATTTTCGGGATTGTTTGAATAAATGACGTGCTTTGCTTACATTTCCGGCTCATCACTCTTGACATCTGGTGGTATACCATATACCACTAGAAGCGAGTAGGGATACGAGGAATTTCAAAGTCCCGGCGAAATATGAATGCATGTACCTGCGGTTATGCGTTCGTACGGAGGTTGAAGCGATATTTGATGTCTAGCCTTAAGCACTGACATGGGACTGGCTTCCAATGGGACACGTGCGAGTGATATTTGTAGCGCATCGTCTAGTTCGTACTGGTGTGCGTCGCGCTTTATTCGTTCATGATTATCCTTAGACAATGCAGATAGGGTTTCCTAATTCCGAAAAGTAGGACGTCTGGAAAGTGAATTACCGAAATATTGGGTTATAAAAAGGCATCAACAAATCCACAAGGGATTGATGCACCAAAAATAATTGATATGCAACTCATTTCGCGGACAGTAAGCCACCGGTAACTTGACGAGTGTTCTGCTTACGTTATCGCGATGTCGGGCCAGAGTACACTTTATTCGCTGCTAGAAGTAGCCAGTTCTGCATCCGGCAGAACACTGTGCCGTCCAGGGCAAATAGTGCGCGTGGTCACCTCGCATAACCGGTTTCGCTGCCGCGTTGTAGTACAACCGCGCGAGAGATTGGGAAATGGATTCACACATAAATACGGATGCATGGTTTGCAATTGTGATTTCTCGCGGATCTCTGTTGGCGTTTGGAGAACCAATAGTAAACGATTTTGCTAAGGACATAGCAGGCTTGACCGCTATGGGTCGAGGTTGTAGTTGTTGATCGAGTGCTTATTACCATAAACCAGCGCGGGCGAACGGACCCCGATTTACCGCGCACCATGACGATCACTGCGAACTGTCAGAGCACGGAGGGAATACGCAACTTATGTTTACCACGATCTCAAGGGAAACATTTCTGGCAAGTTCGCCGATAGATTAGCAACAGTTGCGTAGCCACTGCATATGCCGCCCGGGAAAGGCGTTCGCTTTTGCCCCCCTTTCATTATTTAATTGCCTGAACAACCACATTTGGAGTAACCATCGCATATGTCGCAGTATAGGATATCACGTTGGGTGGTCTGAAACTGATGTCCTACCATTACCACATTTAACGACGTGGAATCACTTTAAATAGCGCCATAAAATTTGAAATAAAATATTATTGCTTACCTAAGTCCCAATGAGAGATGTATGTGCCTTACACTGTTTGGTGGTATTTCGCACCTGTGCAACTAGAAATGGCATTTGTCACAAATGGCACCAGGATTCCAGCGCTGATCGACTATTGCGACACCCGATCGCCTTGTCCACGGTATTGGCTCAGTGCAACACAGCCATGTGAACCACTCTGGTTGATGACTTTGTTTGTATCAGACAAACGTGCTGGCACAGCCCTCCGCGTGCAACGTGAGAATATCCGTATATCTACGCCAACTGCCCCCTGTTTGTTTACGATTTGCTATTGGGTCAAACGATGGATCATCCGAACCATCAAAACGGTATCCAATTCGTACTGGATAGCTGTTTCGGCATTTCGATCAAGTAAATTAGATTGGGTTTGCTGTAGGAAAGGTTGATTGGAAACCTAACGTACAGCATCCGAAACGGTTGATGTGGGTTCCAAACTTGACAGACCCACGTCCAAACAGTTAACAGTGTAACGCACCAGTACATTAAAATACAGCGGACAAATATCGCACAGAGACGGTTTTGATTAGACACGCGATTCATTCGGTCAGTTTCAGTGACGATAAATTTTTCATCAATGGACACGTTTACGAATTCGCATCTGCGCATCCATCAGTTCCTCTCACTCGTGCAAAAGGCTGACATGACGTGCTGACATTTTCTATTCCCAACTATTCAACCATCCAACCTGATATTCCATACTGTGATATATGTGATGGTTACTCCACCCGGCAAACTCACTTGGTCCTACAGTGTAGTTTGCAAACACTTTCCAAAACACGCACCTGTATCTCACCGGTTGCAGGTGAGCATTTTGAACACACGATATGCGCTCACTTCAGTGTTCCAAAGACGTGCGGTCATCCAGTCGGCGACGGCCGTGTGAGGTTCACTCACTGGGTTTTCGTGTAGACAACTGGAACCAACCTCGTCGTGGGTGTACTGTGGAGGGATTAACAGCGCACTTTCTGAGAAAGGCTTGATAACATACAATATACCTTGTCAACATATGAGATCAAGCACGATAACATTTTTCAGCGACAGTCGCATGGCGATAAGTGTCCTTACAGATGACATAGTAAGTGAGTGAAGGCCGAACGATCTGGTCGGAGTAGCATGCGATGAGATGAATGATCGTTTGGGACTATGAGGTCAGCGTGGCAGATTGCTCACAATGGAGCACCTAAGACTACCACAGGGAAGACAGTTATCATGGGATACGGAATGACACTCAGGGAATCATTAAATGTGTCACATGACAGTGCATCCTCAAAACCGCTCTGAATTGGAGAAGCTCATTAATCGTCAAATCCGCCGTATATTCAAGTTGAGCATATCTATGCTTGTCGGCTTAGCGAAGTTGAGAAATAGAAAAAGCGGTATTTTTCGCCGAAAGGAAAAGATCAGTATTTTCTGGAAGGTTTAAGGAAAGGAAAATTCAATGGTCATTTATAGCTTTTGAACTGCATACGTAAATACCATCTCGGTGAATCCGCACCGCAAATTGGTATCTTGTTGCCAACCTTTCTTACCCAAGCTATCATCATTGCCTACAGTGAGCGGTACTTCTCAACACAGGCATGTACAGAACTACCTTCAGTCAGCTATGAACGAGAAAAGAGTCACCGACTTGGACACTGTCTCCATAAAGAAGGGACCTAGTCGATGGACCAAATTTTGATTTGGGTTATTGGTAATTTTTGTGCGACTTGTGTTTGCAGATTTTGTACAAGAGCATTATAACAAACGAAAAATGCCAACAGTTACAACTGCACTCTAAAAAGATTCGGTTATTGTTGTTGTTATATGAAACGCCCTATTGAACCGCTATTCGTAAATGCGGTAGTTTAGACAATTAAATAATGAAAGGGGGCAAAAGCGAACGCAATTCCCGGGCGGCATATGCAGTGGCTACGCAACTGTTGCTAATCTATCGGCGAACTTGCCAGAAATGTTTCCCTTGAGATCGTGGTAAACATAAGTTGTGTATTCCCTCCGTGCTCTGACAGTTCGCAGTGATCGTCATGGTGCGCGGTAAATCGGGGTCCGTTCGCCCCGAGCTGGTTTATGGTAATAAGCACTCGATCAACAACTACAACCTCGACTCATAGCGGTCAAGCCTGCTATGTCCTTAGCAAAATCGTTTACTATTGGTTCTCCAAACGCCAACAGAGATACGCGAGAAATCATAATTGCATTCCATGCATCTGTATTTATGTGTGAATCCATTTCTTAAGCTCTTGCGCCGTTATACAACGACGCGGCAGCGAAACCGGTTATGCGAAGGCACCACGGGCACTATTTGCCCTGGACGGCACAGTGTTCTGCCGGATGCAGAACTGGCTACTTCAAGCAGCGAATAAAGTGCACTCTGGCCCGACATCGCGATAACGTAAACAGAACACTCGTCAAGTTACCGGTGGCTTACTGTCCGCGAAATGAGTTGCATATCAATTATTTTTGGTGCATCAATCCCTTGTGGATTTGTTGATGCCTTTTTATAACCCAATATTTCGGTAATTCACTTTCCAGACGTCCTACTTTTCGGAATTAGGAAACCCTATCTGCATTGTCTAAGGATAATCATGAACGAATAAAGCGCGACGCACACCAGTACGAACTAGACGATACGCTACAAATATCACTCGCACGTGTCCCATTGGAAGCCAGTCCCATGTCAGTGCTTAAGGCTAGACATGAAATATCGCTTCAACCCCCATACGAACGCATACCCGTAGGTACGTGCATTCATATTTCGCCGAGACTTTGAAATTCCTCGTGTCCCTACTCGCTCCTAGTGGTATATGGTATACCACCAGATGTCTGGAGTGATGAGCCGGAAATGTAAGCAAAGCACGTCATTTATTCAAACAATCCCGAAAATGTACACGGATGTGTCGAATCTTAATGCCACGTCCCGCAACACTGATCACCCTGGTTGCTGTTCTGGCAGCGTTTTCCAGAAACTGCAACCTCCATTCCATTTGCGTCATGAGGTTCTGGGAATCCACAGCTAAAATTTCATCGTACTGCATTCGCATTTTATTCTTCACTCGGGCCATCACCACCTGCCAAATATCTTCGGTTGGATTGAGGAACGGGGAGTATGGGCTTAATCTCGGAATGACTGACGCAAGTGCTTCCTAACGTGTGTGACATGGTGCATTGTCACACACTACGACCACTTGCCGGAGCTACACTTCCCCCTTCAGCTCGTCTAAAATGCCACGCAGCTATTCGAGAGATAGAGTGCTAGTGAATGAGCCTATCTGGGTAGTCGTCGAAACATTTCCATCCATTGTGAGTACACGGATGAGATGCAATTCAGGCCTCTACTGTTGGCTTCTTTGAGACAGGCCCACACTACTCTGCGTACCCGACCACGAGTACGTTTGCAGTAAACGTTGAACTTTGTTCTGTCAGTCCATATGAAGAACTTCCTCTCACTACCAAGTTCGAGAAACTTGAACAAACTCCCTTCGTAGAGCATTGATTCGATCATTGTTCATTCCTACTGGGGTCTAAAAGGTGTTCTTCATAATTATCAAACGGCCATCCAGGTGTCGTGCGATTGTAGACTTTGAAACGTTCTAAGGCATACCGGCACCTACGGGGACTCTCATTTCATGTAATGTTAGAGTTGCGTCCTTCGCGATCCACTCCAGGATGTAGTCAATCTTTTCCTCCGACAGAATGCGCTTACGACCGCTTGCCTGCGCATTATCCGGCTGTTGAGCAAGAGAGAATCCAGGAGTAGGCAGTTTGATATTTCATATCGTTCACGGTTGCTACGAGCTGCCATTCGTCACTGTTGACGAAGGCATCCACAACTCGGTCACGAAGGTCTGACACGCTGCCTCTTCCAACGCGGCCCTGTAGGCATACATCGGGCGCGGCGTGGCAATCGCTCGTCAGACATGCGCAGGACATGGCCAAGCCATCTCAACTGGCGCAGTAGAACAAGCTCATGGAGCGGGAGGTTTGTTTTGCCAAAGACGCGTTGTCTGACATCATCAGTGCGCCCGGTGTTACCACCGTACACGGGCGATCATCCGCAGATAGCCGTTGTCGAAGCCAGAAATCCTAGGCATGTCGTCCACTCGAATCGGCCCAGCTTCACATCTATACAAAAGTATCGAACAAACACAAGCATTGTAAACCCTACCTTTTAACATAAGCAAGATGTGGCGACGACTCCACGGGTGTTTCAATTTAGCAAAAGCCATGTGAGCTTTAACAATGCGGACAGACACCTCTTCTCCATTAGTTCCATCGGTAGAGGTACTGCTCCCAAGGTAGACAAAACTACCCACCTGCAAAAGCCAAATGTTTTCGATGACGAGCTAAGGAAGAGCACTTTACCAATCCAGTGTCAGCACTTTGCACTTTGAGGGTACAAAGCATATACCATATTTAGACATCTCGATCGCCAGTCGATCAAGGATCAGTTGCATCCTGTGAGTGTCGTCACCGAGCAAGGCGATATCATTGGAGAATCTAAGTCTGTTGCATGAGTACCTGGAAAGAGCTCAATTCCAGAATTTCGAATGACCATAGCTCCCAACAGGACATCTTCGATCGTGAAGTTGAAAAGAAATGGAGACATAGGGTATCCTTGTCGCACACCACTGGTGACAGGAAAGATTGAGAAGAGCTTGCCGTAGGTTCTTAGTCTGCCTGAGGTGTGGTGGTACAACGCCCGAAGTATAGCGAAGTACTTTTCAGGGACTCCGTTCTTTAGTAGCCAATGTCATAAGGCAGGTCGGTCCACAGAGTCGAATGCAGCCCGAACGGTCAGGAAGAGGACGATGGTGGGTCAGTGGTGTATGCGACGATGTTCAAGGAGCTGACGTAGCGTGAAAACATGATCCACGCAACCTCTACCGGGAAGGAAACCAGCCTGCTCCTCCCGATACTGCGCCTCGCGAGTTGGCGACAGCCTGCGCAACCTGATGGACACTAGCAGCTTGGAGACAACGCGTAGCACACTGATTCCTCTATGATTGGAACTTGAAGTCCGAGAGCCATTCTTAAAGACGGACACTAACTGACTCTTCCGTGTTGAACGCGAGAAGGCATGCTGACCACGCTGGAATGAAAGACATCCAGTGAGTCGTATGCATATGTTCCGGCCGTTCATTACTCAGCCCGAGTGTGCTCTAGCGTTTCGGACGTGAGGGGGGAGGCGCGTAGTAGCTCGTGTCACCACACATGTCCATGGCCTCGGTTCATTCACAAGCCTTACCCAGTCAACGGGCAGCGTGCTCACTTCACTTGACTGATGCACAAAACCCTTGCGCCTGGCCATTGAGAACACACTTGAAGTCAGATGATTGGCTCAGAACGGCTGGCAAATCACACAGTTTTGCAACCTTTTTGGCTTTTTCTTTGCAAATTTTTGGAATTTTTATATAACATCAGGTAAATTTTCTGCAAGATTTTTTACTTTTTATGCAACTTTACGGGAAATGCTATGGATGCTTTATGGAATGAGAACAAGGTTATTAGGGTCATGATAGAAAGGACTTTAATTCTCACCTCTGTCACCAATTAACTTTAAACGGTAAAATGTCAATGATTTTGCGACCAATGCCGCACTTTTATTTTATTTGCTATTTCAAAGTCGGTTCAGATAACCTGGTTAAGGCTAGTGCTGCAGTGGATTCTCTAGGCCTTTTGTCGGGGTTACTTAACGATTGTTCATAGGACAATCGAAATCGTCTGCGAACATAAATCTGAGGTCTTTCCTTAAGATTTGTTTCCCACTAATCTCTGCGGGTCCAAACGATACTAGAGCGTTGTCCGGTCATCATTTACGTTATGACACCTCTGACGTCAGCTCATCGTATGCGGGAGAATAGAAGCTTGGATATCGGATATGACAGGGATATCGTGATATTCATACACAGATATTCAGTTGGTGTTAGGTGCGCATTTCTCAGAAACCACTCGGCTTCGTCGTGTCCTTGTTAGCTTTCCGTTTGTACCAGATGATTTAGCAATAGTCTACGGGTGCCAACGTTGGAAATCATTTTCCATATTAATAATACAGACGGGCCAAACTCATACAAAAGACTTGTGTGTGCGTGTGTGATGTTAGTCACAGGGTAAACATTTGTTTTGATTATGCCTATCAGTTAAATTGACGTCGTAATTTCATGAATTGCTAGTTAGATTGGATTGCCAATTTTTGGTTCTTGTGAGAGAACCAAACTTCGCACCTTATGAAACATCTCGTAAAAGATTTACCCTTTCAGCTAGCAATTGATGAGGTCTTGTAAACACAGGCGCAGTGCATCACAGACCCACCATCATCAGATATCATGGTGAGTTCTGCTTTGCATAGCACGATTCTCTTTACCAGCCGTTGCATTGTGAACTCAACAGAAATCTACCATTGGTTTATCGTGCTGGTCATCACGCCTTTTCTACTTTTCCAGTCTGCGCATTTTCGAATCATCTTGAAAAAGCGGCAGTTTAATGAGTTTGAGAAGCCGACGAAAGTATTGTGGTATAAGAGCAAGCTAATTCTTGTACATCCTCAGATGCATGCTTTACCATGGTCACAGCTGTGCGACTGTATTGGGAGGTCTGTTAACCATTCCTCGTCTTCGTCTTTGGTGAAATCTGTCTATCACTGATGAACCACAACAGATTCTCGATAGATGAGGTTTATACCGTAAACGACACACCCGTCTGCCTGCTAAATGATAGATGCAGAGAAGATTTGAATAAAGTTCCTGGTGTAAAGGAGCATTGAACAATGTTTAGGGCTGAAACTAGCAATGTATAGCATTAATATGCTGTCGAACCTGTGACATCCACATACTATTTTTGTCCTAGACGACTCCCCTGGTTTCATTTACAAACGTTAATATTCTGTTTTCGGCCGAATTTTCTGAATGTTAGCTATCGAAACACAGCATTTGTACGTATTAGGTTACATGACGTCAAATATGAACATTTATTTCAATTTGACTGATGATTCCTCATCTGAAACTTATTTTCCTGCGGTTTTCTCTTATATTGGAGCACTGATATGCGTACGCCCAAGTTGTGTTCTCTTAGTTACACACATATTACATCATATCGCAACGAGCAGATACAGTAGAGAACAAGAAGTATGGTTAACGCTGACATCCGAACACATTTACACATAATGTACGGATTTATTTTATTTTCCACTGATATTTATTCTAATTTTCCCACGGTAAACTCTTGGGACGCTATTTTAATTGCAGTTAGACAATCTGACAGTAAGGAAACAGCAGTAAACGAAACACAGAGTCAAAACTGGTAGAAGAATTGGATTACCATGTCTCAACGTTTCGACTCTTGTAATCAGTCGCAGACACAACATAGACGGAAAGCTCTCAGAATTTGGTGTCCGCAAACGATTGTTTCGGACAATGGTTCTCACTTCTCAGGAATTTGTGGACTTTTGCTATGCACATGGCATCTAAAACATACGCACTCCAGCTTATCACACACAGTCAAACGGGCCAGGTTGGAAGTCTTTTCGATACTTTTAAGCGAATGTGGATTAAAGTGGAGGGAGAGGGAGTATTCTGAAAATCATTGACAATTTTTGCAGCTTTACCATACTATGCCGGGTCCGAAGCGTTTCTCCGTTCGTGTGTCAGAACGATCCCTGATGCTTTGAAGTCAACGCTATACAAATGAGAACGTAAAGTTCAGATGCAGTTAGCTTTTACTCGCCATCATGGTGCACGCCCCGGGCATTTCAGGTCTTGTGTTAGTGTGAACGTAATGACAGGCGACATTCCCGTCTGTGGGTGATTCCGTTTGTCAGGTGTGCAATCCGACCGCTGAGGTCAGGCCAGGCCACACGAGAATGTTACTGTGGTCTTGCGTTCGGAAGTTAAATCTAAGGTGCGAGGACATACAAATGCTGCGATTCAGGTAAACGATCTGTGGATAGTAAGCTGTGCAACTGGTCTGTGGACAGAAAGACCAAAACAAGACAACAATGAGCTTTTATGCAACCGTGATGGGTGAAGTTGCAACCTTGACACACATGTTATCGACATAAAAACAATTCAAAAGCAACAGAACAACAGCAAAAGTAAAGGCTAAACAGTAAAACATAACCTCACGACAAGGATTTATTATACAGGTCCTGAATAATAGCGTTTTGGTCCATTTGCATGGAACAGAGAAGCCACATTACTTGCCTAAATCTTATGTCCGCCGATAAAAAGCTTCACTACTTAAATGGAGCGTGAGGCTCATTAGATGGGCTTTACTGGTTGGTGATGCAGGGGTCCCGTTTCCTTCTGTAGTAATGTCACCGGTTACTTGATGATCTGCATAACGCACTCAACATCACAGTGCCTCTAAGCCAATAAACACGGAAATCTTACTCAACCTAATAGCCTATTCTCGCGTTATCATGCTGTTCACTTGAGACACGATGATGTCCTCCTCGAGGTCACCAGCCATATAACAAACGTTCGAGTCACCTTTGCTAATCTCCGCCGTATGCGGCGCCTACGGGACATCATTCTTGACCTGAAAGGCAAGGGGTACAGTACAGCCGCTCGAGTAACCCTAATGCCGGGATGAGCTCTGAAAGACGATGAACACGTGTGCTTGGATATTTATATTTAAGTGGATTGTGTTCATTGGTGCTATAGACATCAATGCAGTAGGTGTTCATAGTGGCCAACGGCGTTCTGCTTGCAGGGCAGGAATCGCCTGGGAAAGTTGGCAAGAATCTTCCCCAAGGTTTTCGCGGTGATGGCGCGACATTCTTTCATGAGGTTCGCTTTCAGTTGTTCCAATGAATGCGGCCTTGTCTTATGAAATCTTCGTTTTAAATAGCCCTATAAGAAGAAATCCAAAGGGTTCAAATCGGGTGACCGGACACTCCACTCCGTTGGTCAGCCCTGACCAGTCCATCGGTAACTGAAAATCTCACTCAGGTAATCACGAACCGTTTGGGCATAATGTGCAGGTGTGTCACAGGTTGCCACCAACTGGTGTTGTATAAACCGTCCACATCCGATTACGAAAGAACGCAAGTCTGTAGCGTTTTCTTGTAAGACGATGCTAGCAAAGTCGTTGCATTACTGCGCACAAAAGACAACCTACCGGTCACATTGCTGGAAAAGAAAAATGGGCCCACGATTTTTCGACCAGTTAGTCCAGCCTAAACCTTGAGCTTTGGGCTATGTTGTGTACGTGAAGATCGGTAACCTCCTGGATTAGATACCGCCCAATAATACTGCTTCTAGTGAGTCTAGATGTGACGAATTTCTACCTATACCATACAACTACCCCTACTACTCTTCTGTAATACTGCTTCTCTATTCCTTTCAAATAGAATACTGACTCATCAGTAAAAATAATGTATTGAATATCCATTTGATCCAAGAGCCAGCAGTTAAATGTATATTGTTTCTCCAGATCGCTAGGTCTTAACATATGCACTTGAAGTTTACCATACCAACGATATTTTCTTTCCTTTAAAACCCGCTGAACAGCGTAACTGGTGGGGTCACAATACTGTGCGATTGCACATATGCTGAGAGCAGGATCTTCGGTTACTTCATGGATAACATCGCAAGCCGAAAACTCCTCCGTAGTGGTGTGAGGCCGAGCAGTTTTCCGGCATTGTAAACATTACCAGTTTTCTCGAACTTTTGCACCAGTTTCATAACGTAACTCCAACTTACGGGCCGCAATCCGGCAGTTCTCTTCAGCGTCTAGACCGCAATGACCAATCAACCGAAGAATCAGCACACGTTGACCAACAGCCACGCACTGTAACTCCGGTAGCTCAGAAGTCACCGAGGAACGTGCTTCACCGTGATCTATCACTGAGACACTGTTCCAAAATAGCAAGCATTCGCCGCAGTAACCGTATTTGGCCTGACCAGCCAAATACTGCTGGGTCGCCATAAATGCAATCGATAATCATTGTCGCACGGTCCACATTCATCCGTCGTCTTAGCGGTCGATTTGCCTAACGTGCGCCTGTCTATCCACACCCAGTTGTCCAGAAGGCATTTCGGTAGTCTGAAGAACAGAGTTCATGTGTCCTATTCCCTTGGGGTGGAGAGTGTTTGTATTTGCATACACCGGTGCCATGCTACGGCTTTCGGCCCCATATTCACAATAGACCTGTAGACTTTGCGCCTCTGGCACTAACGCCGGCATCGCATTCATCACCTAGCCTATTTGTTTCCACAGACCTCACCCGAATGCGCCGACATATTGTCTTTTTGCCTGTATTTGTCCAGCCAGTGAACGTACCTATACGCTTGTCATCTCTGGTCACGCATCCTTTTCGGACTAACCGTCCACCTGTCTCTTTACACCCACGCCGACTTTGCCGGTGAATGTTAAGCTTGCTAGGACGGATTTTGATCACATGTCCGAAATTGGAATACTCTGTACTTCAGGCAGCCCGCGGTCTTGTCCACTTCAGATGATCCCCAAGAAATCTAAAGAACGATGTCATTGCTGTGACTACCGGGCACCATATGAACTTACGATCCACAACATTCAACCTAACCCACACACGCAGGACCTTTCTGCATGCCTCAGAGGTAAGACCCTCTTCAGAAAATCGGTCTTTGTCGTACCAATATTCAGGTGTCTTTTGAGGACAAAGATATACCTAAAACAGTCGTCATCACTCTTTTTAAGAATGCTTTTGTTCTGTGTAATATCACACAGACCCACCCATCCGTGATATCACACGTGGTCCGGAAGTTGCCTATCCGTAACTCGACGACTTTCTTATAGCTAGTTCATCCAACGAAGAGCGCGCCGCTCATCTTCAACCTCCCTTCCAACGGTTGACCCAACCCGATGTCACCGATAATGCGAATAAGCGCGAATTTGACAAGTTTACCCTAGAATTTGCCAGTCAACTAGTCTCATCATCTAGCATTGAGGTCCTTGTAGATCCAGGCTATACAAGACTTCCAAGCTCCGACTACATTTTAGTATCTCCGTCGATTTTGTGGTCCAGTCAACTACTATCGACGCTGCATCCCCAGTTACACCTTGTTGTGTCGCCACTGACGCCTTCACCTTACGACCACAAAAAGCAGTCCAAAGACGAGCCGTAAAGCGATGTGTATACATAAATTCACATTTGCTTGTGTAGTTTTGAAGGCAAAATGAAGGGGAGCTACTAAATTACACCTGAGCCAACCAACAGAAGTAAAACGTCAAATGCAACGGGCGAATAAGCAACCGTGTAATCAAGAACGAATCGCATATGTCCTTAAAAATAACATCATGGGACCCCAAGCGTAAAGCGAACATCAATGTATAGTGACGGGCACTGGCACATCAGAGTAATGAAATGTAACGTTTAAACAAACGTCCCGAAACAAACGCGAATAAGAAGTGCAGACCCAAAAATTAAAACTAGTACCATAATTGTGTGACAACTAAATGTACCTCTAACATAACCAAGTAGAAAAGTAATGCGAAGAAATACCAATGGAGTGTTCTTGCAAATGGCACTGCTGCAGATGACACGGAGCTGAGTGTTCATTAACAGTGATGTGTGTGTACCAATCGGGATAACACAGTGGAGCAGTTAAACATGATTCAAGAAGTAAAAATAGGAAGAATATGGAATGGCTATTAACCTCTTTCACAGAAAATGCAAGTCAAATAGCTATTCTCCTAACACACCTAACTTATGCAGTTCCGAACTGCTCAGAGGACTGCTCAGAGGAAATGAGCATAAGCTCGTTTTTTCCGATACTGCACACAAAGCTTACACCGAGCTAAAGGATGCTATCTCCAACATAGCTCTCCTCATTTGCTCCTCCTTTTCTTACAACTGATGCTTCAGGAGTTGCGGCAGGAGGTGTTCTCCAATAAAAATGCTGGTGGGAATTGACAATCTCTCGGTTTCTTCTCCAAACGCCAGCAACCATTGGAATCTTGCTATAGCACGTTTGGTAGCTATCTGTCGCTTCCGACGCACATTAAAAGACCGGTTTTCCACGCTCTACACTGATCACAAGTCTCTAATTTTCGACATTAACTCATCTTCAGACAAACATTCACTACAGGAAACCACACATCTAGACTTTGTCACGCAAGTAATTGCGGACATACGTCCACTCTCAGGAGTCGCCAACTTCGTCGTTGATGCTCTCTCTCTAGCGTCTACCTCAATCTTTACTCTTTGCCTAGGGTTGACCTTGCCGCCATGGTGCCGGATCACGTCCAAGATTATAATCTCCAACGTACCCTGCAGTCCACTTCACTGCATTTGTAACCCGTTCCCCTCCATACTACGGACAGAAGTATCCTCTGCAACATTCCCATAGGTTATCCCAGCACCATCGTGCCAGCGCCTTTCAGATGTGCCGTCTTCGACATCCTTCACACACTTTCTCATCCTGATATTCTGCGACTGGTCACTGAGCGTTTTGTTTGGCCAAGCGCAAACAAAGATTTTCGTAACGGGGCTTGAGATTGTCTTCAGTGCCAGCACTCCAAGGTACATCGACACACCCGTAGTTCTCTCAGCAAATTCCCTGTGCCGGAATCGGTTCTCACAAGTACACTTGGAACTGGTGGAACGTTTACCGCCTTCTCACGGATTCGTTTATTTACGGACATGTGTCGATCGCTTCAATAGATGACCAGAGGCCATCGCTGTACGAGGCTGAACGGCCGAAATAGTAATTTGTGCGACTTTGGACTGTTGCTTGTCCCACTACGGATGTTCAGATTCAGATTCAGATGGACTGGAACGATAGGAAAAAGCCCCTGAGTGTTCCTTCTTGAGCAAATCGCTGAGCCAGGAAATGATAAGTTGCTAGTTCTTGATAGATCTAAAAGTAAACACCCGAAACACCCTGATCAACAAATTACTGCCCACGTTCCTTGCACTAGCAGTCCCCACTGTGTAGGTTACGTGAAGTAAGAAAGAAGTGGAAAGTAAATGGAAGATAAAGGGGAATGAAAGTCATTAAAATGAAGGATACCACCAAAGAGTGAAGAGAATGACAGAAAGAACTAAAATTTTGAAGATGGATGGGGTCAGGAGAAGGGAAAGGTTTCGTGTTGCCACCCAAGGGCGTCTAACTGACGCTCGAAACCCTTAAGCGTAGGTTCACTGACTACACTTTCTGGAAGCGAGTTCCAGAGCTCGATAAATCTACGCGAAAACCGAGTTTCCGCCCTGACCCGGTCAGAACGCGACTTGTGTAGTTTCATGGGATGACCGCGAAGACAAGGCAACCTAGCCGGGCTAAAAAGCCAGCTCAAGTCCGGTCCAAGCTTCCCTGTTAAAATGCGTTAAGTAAGGATTAGGTGTCCTCGAAGCCGTCGGTAGTGCATTGAATACATACCCAAGCTAAGTGGACGCTCGGGAGACGATTGCCCCCGTAACCCCCCGACCAAATTGGTACCTACTCTCATTTACCATTACTACCGACCGCGGAACGCCTTTCGAATCTTCACAAGTCAATAGGTTCTGCCATTTCTTGGGCTTCCGTCGTATTCACAAGGCGGCATATCTTCCAGCGGCGAATGGCCTAGTCCCATACGTTCATCGACAGCTTATGTCATCCCTATGTGCCACTGCTGTCACTGCCTGCAGCAAAAACATTTGGTTAATACTTCTGAATATTGGCAGCAGCATCAAAGCTGACCTGCAGGACACGCCATCAGAGTTGGTCCACGGCACAACACTTGAGCTGCCAGAGAAATTCATTTTGCCTCCCTCGCCATCCCGTGGGCCACTGTTAAATTTCGCAGCCTCCCTTTCTCAAAGCATGTTTTCGCTGCGTCCGATCCCTCCTCGTAAACTGACCAGGAATGTGCTAATGCACAGTGGACTCTCCAACTGTACGCGCGTCCTCGTTCACACAGAAGCAATGTGTCACCCTTTTTTGCCCCCCCCCCTACACCGGACTCATCAAAGATTATAAACAAAGTCATATACATTTACCTAAAACCAGAATTTTTACCAAACAACAGTGTCCATCACTCGGCTCGCGGTCCTATTCTCCGAAAATCTGTCTCCAATCTCAACTGGTACGGCTGCACGGGTATAATAAGTCACAGTTGTATCAACTGCACCAGTCACCCAAGACCCTTCTGTTACCCTTGACCCTTGGCCAACCTAGCCCAGATAAATGAAAGACGCAGTAAACAGGTTACACATGCGGTCCGTTTCGCAGATGTTGTTTACGACTGTTATATTCCCAAACGTACCTACTTTCCAGCTTTCATGCTAAGCGTATGTTTTATTCCCAAAGCTTCTGCAAAACGACGAAAACCAAATACTTAAAATATACGTATTTTCATATTGTACACACACTTTTTTCATATAGCGCCTGCAGCTTGTCTTGACCACTTCTCACCCTCTACGTTCCAGAACCCAAGTCCACTAAGAAACCGCGTCATGTCCTGACCCTGATTCCCGGTCTCTCATAACCATCAACTTGGCTCCAAGCGACTACCACAGCCCACCATACCTGTGCTCACAACGGCTAGTCTGACGTGCCATCTCTACAAACTGTTCTTCAAAGACTACATCCAGGATTCCTCTTGAGACATGCATCGTCATCGCTGTGAACTAGGGTGCGGTGGGGAAGGATACCATTCAAGCACACCGTTGGGCCTTCTGCAGGGGAAAAGTCCACTCTGCCCTTTTCTGATATACTTAGTAGTTGCAGTCCGACCAGCCCGCCCCGAGGTCCCACCGACGACGCACCATCAGTCCACACTTTATCTCCCCACCTTACATCTCGATCGAAGTCTTCCCTCATGCAGCTTTCTATGGTGAGACCCTTGTAGCGAACATGAATCATTTAAGGTTTCCAGTATTCGCAGGCATTTAATATGATGTTTGTTTAATTCTCCATTTGTCCTTTTGTGTAACTGATGAGTCACGCGTGAGTCACGCTCTGCAGTACTGCCTCCCTATGCTTACTTGCTCTCTATTCTTTGTAGCTTTTGCCGATACAACCTGGGTCAAGCCGATCTAACTGTTCTACGTACTACCATACTCAGCACTAGTCAGTCAAATCAAGAAAATGCTTTATACACTCAGAGCGAGTGAATATGCAGTCGTCACACACATGCTTTCAGCGATACAGCATGATGTATAACTGAAAATCAAACATGTAAATCAATAATTGAAGAAAAGTAATGTAACCATGGCATAATCCGATTTGTTAATGCTTGAAGAACTTTGTTTTGGTCCAGCGAAAATCGCGCTAGGTAAGCGATAATTGGCGAATGGTACGCTTAGGTACGGGCATATACGAATCTGTACTACTGTCTGTTTGACGAGGTTGACACACATTCTGACGATACGCAGTAAAGGGAGTAACTTGTGTTAGCATGTACTGTTGATGCTAGTGTCTTATAAGAACCGACGTCCGTTTTGATACACCGCCACCTCGCGACAGGTGTTTTAACTAACTGGAGAGTAAACTTAACTCCTTGTCCAATATCACTTGGAAAATAACCATTGAGCAGTAAGTCTAGTGTGGAAGAACACCGGCAGCAAAGAAGCGCAATCATACCGAAATCCCCACTACTCTGTATTAATAAAATCTCTCCGTACAGCTTCTAACTGCTGTGTCGTACATACTCGCCACGCGGGAAGTCCTAGCTCGTGGGGCTAACTAATGTCCTCTGCACAGTGCGTAACTGACATGGCAGTGTAAGATGAGCCGGGCTACATCATAGGCAACTGTCAATCATGTTGGTCCGCTGCTGTCTTCCACGGCTTAGTGACGTTAGCTGCTGGCATCCGAAAGTCTTGTAATCGGAACCCAGCAAAGGTCCGATAGCAGGCACACCACTGATGAGACCCAGGCGGTCGAAACAGAGCTGTCTGATGCTCTTCTAAACTTGCTAAAGCCTTCTGTCTAGGTTTGGAATGTGATGAATTATCTGAATTATACAAGCATCCCCACTACTCGGTAGAAATAGGAAATCCTGGGGGAAAGAGCAAGCTCGCGGATGTGGGGCGTAAAAGGATAACCTCCGGGTTTTGTGGACCTGCCACCTTTCGCGACCTAGTAGAACCCAACAAGAGTCCTATCAGAACAATGAGCATTGATTCCTCACAAGCTAAAACACAAGCGCTTGACAAGTCCCATAGAAATTCGGGGTGAAAACTGCAAGCTCAGATAGTGTGTGAGTCGTCTGCTTAAGCGTTTGCAGAGTGGAATGCGGTGCTACATAAAGACGGTGTAAAAAGGAAATTGAATTCAAGCATACTGAATAACTTGGCCGAAATGTCAGCTGACGTATAGTGTGCAAAAAAGTGAAGTAAACACACCCACTCATGTAGCACCTCCTCGGGCCAACGTGACACATACATTCGGTACTGGAGCATGCTTAATGTAATCCACGATAGCAGAGCTTGGGTAGCGAAGTGCTAACAACAACAACAACAACAACAACAACAACAACAACAACAACAACAACAACAACAACAACAACAACAACAACAACAACAACAACAACAACAACAATTCTCGTTCGTGGATATCCAAAGTAGGGGAGTAAACAATTTAGTTCGGGAGAGATCAAAGAGATATAATTCCGTCGACACTCTAGACGACTGCAGGGTTTACACAATTTCAAGCAGTTACCTCTGAGTTTGTTGTTGTGGCTAAGTTTAACAAGTGACGGTATATGTGATAAGGGTCACTCAACATTTGACACATTTGAATTCGCTGCGCAGCTTTCGGTATCGTCCTTTGAAAACTTCCAGCCACTTCAGCTTTCACCACTAAGAGTAACTGTGTAGGTCCTTGACATTCTTTGTTGCCGTGCATTGTGTGCCTATGCAGCTCCAGGTCGCGCTTCAACCAAGATTTCCAAGCTTGGATGGTGTATTGGACGTGAGGGCGCGTATAAGAATTGCACATCATGGGGAAGATGGATGGGTCGAAACTTCCGAAAGCCCTACGCAGTAAGCCAGCCTGCTGGATGTATTTTTCGCAGCCGCCTCAGACGGTTGTAAACAGTTAAGGTTAATTTGAATGGACACACCAAAATAGCGTTGCTAGGAAGTGGTCTGCAATATTTGCGACTCAAGCCGATACACTTAGTCATGCCGATGGCGTATTTGAACAGCGGGACGTTTGTCTACATGGAGTGGTGGTATACCTTGAACTGCCCTGTTCAACTTCATTTTGAGGGCACGCTGAAGGTCTTTTTGGTCGTCCGGTTCTCTGATCGTTCTCTATATCTTAATATCATCTGCGAAAGATCTGAAATCGGAAGAACTTGATGTCGCTAGATCGTTTACGAAAACCAAGAAGGTAAGGCTCTAGCATACAGCCTTTTGGTGCACCGCACTCCACCTCAGTTACGTCGAACAGGGATTCACGTCCTCTCATCTACAACTGGCATTCGTGTAGGAAATTGCCTTTTCAACATAGGAGTTGATCACCAGTGCTCTAGGTATGTAGTTCATGAAGGAGAATACGGTGGTCTAAGCCATAACCGCTTTTGTGAATTGCAGGTAAATGACATCGACTCCTGTTCCACCATCAACTGCTTCAGTCCAGCTACTGCTTGTACGTAACTGGTTCATAGTGCATGAGGGATTTGGTCAGGAACTAAGTTGCACGGAGGCTATTAGCTTGTGGCCTTCCAGATACTGCACAATTGTAGCAGCAGTGATAGACTGCGTCTCTTTGGAAAGCACAGGAAGCAGCGTTATTGGAAGGTAATTGTTTGGGTTAGTGCGACTACCTTTATAAATACGAGTGAAGATCTCCTGCTCTCACATTAGTGGAATTTGGTTCTCTTGTGAATAATATTGAGAGAAAATCGCCAGTGTCTCTGCTGGATCACTGGCTACTGCCTGCAGTGCGTTCGGCCAAATGTTATGTACTTCAGAAGAAATGGGATACGCAGGGTGACAGTTTCTTCAACATAGCTTCTGTACTAATCGAGTCAACTCCAGGAAAGCTTCATGTGCACAGATGGGCGTATTTTCAGCATTTTACATTATCAATTGCGGATTAAGAAAAACGACATCTTGACAAATGCAAACTTGCGCAGATTAATACAGAAAAGGGAACAGGTAGCTATGGTGGCACATGAGTAAAAGGGCCGGCGTTCTTGAGCACTGAGTGAATGTTGATTATCAGAAACCTCGTGGTATATTCCAACAAACAAAGCATAAATTGTTGAGCTCATTTCTTCTTAATTGTTTTCAACTCGCCAAAAGGTAGTGGCCAAGAACAACAGAACTCGAACAGCGTGCGGTTTCTGGGCTTTGCATTCAAAATACTTGTCTTGTTGACCTCAGAAGTACCTTGGACAAAAATGCTGTCAACTTAGTCCTATAAAACTTTTTCTATCCGCAGTAGATAAAGTAAAAATGATGTTCTTTGAGAAGGCAACGGCCGAGTTAAAGGTCCTGCCATCGAGATGATGTCGGATATATCTGACAGTGGTGTGGTAGAAACAAGGAATTAATTTGGATCGTTACCTGCTTGAACTTACGAGATCGGCTGCTTCCATGCATGATCGCGTCTACTCGTCAGTCAACTTGTGCTAGGATTTCGCGCCGCACTTTACCAAGGCCATTAACATGCCTGTATATGAGTTTGCGTATCGTGGATAATCGCTTCATTAAGTCCCGCTGATGCGTCACCTTGTCCTTGCTGATCAAGTTCACACCAAAGTTATACTGTGCCACATAGGTAGTCCAGGTTTGAGCAATCGAATACTATCTGTGAGCTGGGCGTGTAAAATCCCTCAGGGACACACATTTACGTGTTCTGCTCCTCAGAAATGAGTTGCATTTGATTTGACAATTTGATGGTATCGTTTCCTATGCGTGCACGTTGGCAATTTGTCCTTGTTCAATAGTTCCTGTTTATACTTTTTGTCTTCATTTCGCCCACCCCTAACCGATCATCCAATGGAAGAGGCCAAGCTTTAGCTATTTTCCTGCAGTATACCCTTAACCACTGACCATTGATTAACGGTACGCTAAACGTCCTTGTGTACTCATCACAGGTGACTTTTGGTGGGTATTCATTTAGAAAGGATGAAGATGACACCTTGACAAGCTAGAATAACAAGTTGTAATGTGTGACCGTATACGTACTATCATCCTCTTTTACAGTGTAGCTTACATAGTCAAACCACAGCGTCCCACATTCACTGCGACCCAGTGGTGTGCTTGTGACCATTCCGTCGATCTTGAGTTCTTCAATGGTGTACATAAGCAGTCATTTACGGTGTGTTAGCAATTCGAAATCTGGTGGGAAAGGTTACGTGGAGGTATAGAGGGTGGTTAGAAATTGGCTCTTACAAACAGGCTTTAAACTGTGCACCTTCGGTTGCCGACATTTCTATGTCGTGCACATTTAAGTTGCCTACGATGAGAATGCGATTGTATGACTTGTTCAGTTCAACCTATAAAACGTGATTTTGTTTGAAGTTCATTTCCGAGGTAGTGTTCGATGGACGGTACAGTACAACTACAAGACATGTATACTCGTTCCGTTACCATAGCTGGCGCCAAGGTGAATCGGAAAGCGGATTTCTGGGTGATCAAAGATTTCACGTTGTAGGCTAGCACTGTAATAAAGAACTACGCTGCCACAATTCCTGTTCTAGCACTCCGAATCTGCGACATGTCCAGTTAATTGATCTCAGAATCTGTTATCTTAAATTTCAACCAGGGATTTGTAATCATGATGTAGTTCTGTTGTTGTGAAGCGTGGCGCACCCTGAGTTCAATCAACTTGCTTAGAAGACTTTCGGTGTTATTGTACAGGAAGGTTAATGTTTCGAAGGTTAGAAGAGAGTTGTTGGCCAGTAACTGTTTTTTCGTTGGTTGTGGGTCTGTCAATTTCCTTTGGTCTGTATGACCACATAGCTTGTGTCAGAGAAGGATGTTCTGTAGTGCTCCATCCTGTCATATGTCCTGCATGTGTTGTGTCCGTCAATCCGAAGGACTGTGGAGACCTAAGATTTACTGAGGTTGTAAGTTTCATCCTAACTGTCCATCACTCGTAACCGTGCGCCTGCAGCCTTCAGACGGATCTCGTTTTCCGAACTGGAGCGAAATATCGACCAGTTATTTACAAGGATTTGTGTCCATCATTTGGAGCGTATCATCTTTTTCATTAATCTCGGGCCGCAGACCTTTTAGTTCGGTAATGAAGGAATTCTTCTAAACGATTTACGGGTATCCTCGTTAAGTGCTTCGCAGACGTGGCAAAACTGCTCTTGGTCAAGCTTCTGTGTAGCGGAAGTAGGTGAATACCGAAGCTCTGGTACACCATGGATAAATGTGGTTTTCTTGCCGCATCGGTTAGCAGCTTCCCTTGGGCGATCTTTCCAAGAAATATCGGGTAATATACGCACCCTGATCAATGAGTTGCCACATCTGAATTTACTGTTTGCTTAGGAACGAACCACAGACGGGGTCGCTGGGGAGACACCATACGTTTTCTTTTAACGCAAGAACAAAGCACTGAAACAGGCCATTTGTTCAATTGTTTTAGTTAACTTTTCACACGATTTAATGAGTACAGTTATAAAATATATAATCAGCATTGCCCTGCATACCCGGTAAAACCACAGCGCAACAGTTGCATGGTTGAGCTGCTTTAATTCGATCTGACTCATGCCCCCACACGTAGCTTAGAACGCAACGGCACAGTTGTGGCAGGCTATTCCAGTCTTGACACCGGGTGCATATCGATTTTCCGCAGTCACCGATAAGTGGGATCATGTTCATTGACGGATAACCTTGTCCGGGCATGTAAGTTATAGGGTAAGTGATCCTCAAGTTGTTCATCACACTCGCACAATTGGCATTGGTTATCGAAGGCGGGTTTGTCACTGGAATGACGCGCACACACAAGCAGCTTAGCTCCTTAACTATTGACAGTAGTTCATGTACAATTAGGATTTCTAACGTGCTTTGTAGTGGGTGCACCTCAGCGGCTGAGTGTCATCGCTAGGCAATTGTGATCAAAAGCCCCAATTCGAGTCGTCACTTTGTTATAGATGGTTCTGTAGGAAAAACGCTTCGATCAGCGGATAGCGCAGCGAAGCCTTTATCAAAAGTGATCCCACAACTGTGAGAGTGGATGAAACAGACGCGCAGCATAGACAACCAGTGTGAGACGGGCATAACGGATTCGACCAATGGACATGGATCGGAAGACCTTCGTGTGGGTTAACTACCGTTTGGTTAACTGAGTACTATGAGGAATCTCACCGGTTCATGAGGCGTATTCTACATGGATCCACACGTACATGCATAACATTTGCGAGAAGAACTTAGGATCAAACCTATCAAATGCCTTGTGTAGTACGCCTAATTCTCGGATAGCTTTCGCGGCCTGCTTTGTGTCTCCGAGGTCGTCCTGCACTAGCATTGCAAGATCAATTTCCCGAGACGTGCGCTGTAAAATGTGTTTCCTTATCCAATATTTGTATACGCGCTGGTGACGCATGCTCATTATTTTGCATCTGTGAGTGTTAAACTCAAGCGTTTGCTGATTTGACCACGTATACGCCTTGTTGTGATCATGTAGGGCTGTGTGATCTTCGGCTTGCTTGATTGTACCCAAAATCTTGTGATCGAATGTAACGATCCCGCGAGATAGTTTATGAACGCGCAGAATAGCCTTGGTATTGGTACCGAGCCTTGAGACAGACCACAGTACACATTTGTCGTGGTGGACAGAGCACCACTTTCTCGTACATTCAAGCGATGTTGGCGTAGGAAGTGGTTTCCCCAGCCCAGGATAGCGTCACCCATAACATAGCTGTAAAGTTTGTGAATACTAATGCGATGATCCAGGCGATCGAATACCTTCGCGAAATCAAGGTAGACCGCATCGACTCTCCAAAATCGACCGATTCCGTCCAGCTGACGCGGGCTAACAAAACTTTACTGACGCATGCGCGGTTTCGGCCGATCGCTTACCTTTTAAATGGGGGTGACTGCTCCACTACTCAGCGAAGCTGGAATCTGAACCTCGTCGACGCAGCGCACTGAGAACCGAAACATCAGTACAGTCAAGCTTGTGGCAGCTACTTCAATGGATTGGGGCGTGTTATCCAAACCTGGTGTACTATATTCGCGTATTGACGTCTGTTGATTCATCATATCCGTGGCAGTGAAGCTGGGTTAGCTAATTCCTGGTAGTGAAGTGATCTGGATGGGAATGCTATGAGCTGGAGCAGTGTTATATCAAATGCAAAAAAATTGCTGTTGTGCTAGGTTAGCTGCGTTTGCACTCAGCCGGATGCAGTGTTTACAGGAGGGATGCCCCGCTGTACCTTGCGGAAATTGTTACCAAGCTTGTAAAGTAGCTTAGGATTGCGGTAGCACTACTTTCTCAAATCCTGTTGGTGTTTCATTTGTCTTGGCGGACAAGTGTGACACAATGTCTTCCTTCGATTATGTGGGGATAACAATTTTCGGTATTTTGGGAAATATGGTATTGTAATATTGTATACTTATAACCTGAATCCGCGAGGTTATTTGTTTCCCCATCATTTTCCATAGGGAGGACTTTACTTAATTTGCTCTTAACAGCTCAATCACTTATACGTTTTTACTGAAGTACCGAACGCATTGACGAGGTCCCCTCAATTGGCCTTTTGCGGCGTTTGGCCAGAGCTGTATTTCACGAAGGTAAACCTGGCTTCCGCACTCAGGCACAAAGTTCTGGAATTCAGTTTCATTACGATCTTTGACACACCGTTCGGACTTTGTCGCTGGCTGCGTTTACCGTTTGCTCTAAAGTTCGCGAGCGAAATTTTTAGAAACTGTTGATGCAAGTGGTAGTCGGTTTAGATGGTGTAACATGTGTGATCGAAGACGTCTTGATTTACGGTTCGACGGAAGGACAGCATAACGCTGAATCCTACCTTTTCTTGCGGCACTGTGTGCAAATGATCAAGCGTAAACGTGTGAAAATTGTGTTTCGGAGAATCGAGGTGATCCTCCATGGGTATGTGCTAACTATACAAGGAATCAGCGTCGATTCAGGAAATAATAATGTCAACAGAAAGATGTCACTCCTTTAACGGCTTGAAGGGAATCCATGTTTTAAACAATATAGTGAATTGGGTAAGCTATTTCACGCCGCGACTCACTGCTCTTATGACTGATCAGGAAGCTAACTCAAATAAGAGTGAAGTGGTGAGAGAAAAGAACAGGAACTCGCATTTACGGTCATTAAGCACTTTATCCACAAAGCGTCTGTTCGCGAATATTTCAACCTTGCAAGCCAATGTAGGTACAGAGGGACAGTCGCTAGGACACAAGAAGTGTTGTTCTCGGTACAGAATGGCAAACCTTTGGATTTTTGCTGTCCTACATGAACCGTCACCAAACGACGCTATGCGAAGTTTGCGAAGGAGATGCTCGAGGTATTCTATACCCCAGGGCGTTTCAACGAGGATACTTTCGAAAGACACAACTGCATACGCCGGCAACCAGTAAACTGCTGCACAACGTTCTTCATCGTCCTCAGCGCATGGTTACCCGGCTTAATAAGTACGACGTGGATATTGTGTGCCCGCACAGTGCACAGATGTCTATCACGATTACGCTGTTATGTGCTCATGTGCCGATAACCAAAAATCATTCGGAAGAGATCGAAGCCGTTAGCCTAGTACAGCGTCTGACATTGGCGAAAGACTATCTACGAAAAATAAGGGGCCACACAGAGAAAGATATGACCATTTCAGGTTTTCGAAAGTTGAACTGATCCAAGCGAATGTTATCAAAAGCCAGAAGTACTGTCGAATACGTGAGTTCCTTACTGATGGAAAATCCCAACATTTCTATAACGGATATCGGACTAAGCCAAGTGTAACCGACGGTATAGGACTTTTATGCCGCTTCTGCTACAATTTTACGGTCAGTTTCTCGTTAAAATTAGAGATTAGAGTACAGACTGGATAAACAAATGACCACTCATGAACGGTATTACTACCACTGTGCAAGGGCGCTGCGTGAGCTGACATTGGGATAGGACGTATGGGTTCAACCAGTACGCGATGGTTAAGAGCGGTGGAAGAAATTTGTGGTGATTGTGAAGGTCAAGGAAGGGTCACGAGAAATAACTACGCTTAGAAGCAATCAAGTACAGCTGAAACGAAAACGGAGGCTCCACTGTTGATTAAGATAGCAGCCCTCTATAGCTTGGAGAAGGGAGACCGACACGGCAAATGCATCGTGCTTGGCGCAGTCAAACTTTGTTCCCTGTCTTTGATAAGTTCTCAAGTGGTTCTGAGCAACCGAAGTCAGCAGAACGTGGTCCCCAAGTTTGTATTTAATGTTCTGCTCCATTTTTTCAAATGTGTGCCCAAGTAGTGGATCATCACCATCGGCTTTACCAGGCACAAATGTTTGCTGGTTTCATCCTACTGAATTCGGCCTGGTTGGTAGCAAGTTGTTTGGCGTAACAGCTGTTTGGTCAAGAGATTTCGTCGTCGACGTAAGCGGCCTGTCAATAATAATGTGCTAACTCCCAGCAAGAAAGTTGGCAGTGTTCCTACTGTATAAAGCAACACCAGCTTTACTGACCTAGATGACTGGCGGAACAACCTCCTCGTGGTGCAAGCTGGGTGGTTCGGATTTAACTCGTTCCAGCAAATAGTTCGGTGGCGGTGTTCCAGGACGTGATGAGCATACGCCTGGCAAGCGTTCTCCATATAAAAAGTCACAAATGTCTGTTTAGCAACACTGCGACGTGGCGACTGTGACTGGCCACGAAATAATGTCACTGTCCTTTTCTCCTCGGACAAGCTTATCAGATCCACAGACCGCAAACATTCCTATAGACACTGCCGACACGATCAAACGCAGTCAACATAACAACCACAATACACCTACATACTTACCTGCACAGTTATGGGTTCACATGTTTGAAAATCCTATTGCACTATTGCACATTATTTAATCAATTGTTGTACTATTATTAGGATCATGCCTTTATAGGCGTGCCTCGCAAGGCGCAGAATAAAAAATTTATTTATTCATTTATTTTATCCCATGCATCACCAGACTAGGTAGCAAAGGGTGGATTAAACAAGTCCACTGAAACCATTTAAGTAAAGTCATGCCATTTATGTTATCGTGAAACAAAATCTTTAACGGTAAAAGGAATTCCGTAGCTGTATCAATAACACTGGTGCCGGTACCGCTGTATACTTGTTTCGGCGTGATTTTTGGTGGTTTTAACCTCAATTGACACATAAAAACGAGTATGTGGCCAGAGAATGAGATACATGTTGGGAGTCAAGAACAAGTTGCGAAAATATAGTGGTGTTGGCAATTAATACAGTATTTTCTGGATTAGTGCTTGCAATCCCAATAAGATAACATCAATCAAGTTCGAAATCCGTCATGTAGTACAGCGTTTCCGGGCAAGCTATACCCAACGTCATTCTTCCTCATCAGTTTTTTTAATTTCTCTTTTTACTATTAGGTTCCTAGTGATCGAATTGTCCAAGGTTTACTTCAAAAGTAATCATGGTTCAAATAGAGAATGTGCGTCGCAATGCATTCACAAACGGTGTGTTTCCAAAGGACCATCCAAAAACATACCAACATTTATGAAAACCGTTGTCCTTCCTGATGAGAAGCCAAAACTGTTAGAGGTGTCCGCCAGTATGCCAATGTTCCTGGGTTGGACGTCTGCAATCCTAGGCAACTGAGATCAATTAATTGCGAAACTGCTTGTAGATGCAGCGTTTCTGGTCAGCATACAGCCAAGGTCCATCTGCCTCACCTGTAATGGTCCCGAAGTTGGAATTGGCCAAGCTTCGCTTCAATGATAATCGCAATACAAACATATAGTTTCCGCAATTTGTGTCTGGACTATGCCCTGGACGAGACATAAATTCGTCGA
The DNA here is from genome assembly GCA_944474145.2 of Dicrocoelium dendriticum. NCBI lineage: Eukaryota > Metazoa > Platyhelminthes > Trematoda > Plagiorchiida > Dicrocoeliidae > Dicrocoelium > Dicrocoelium dendriticum. The sequence goes on along the minus strand of OX104068.1, from coordinate 69,398,416 downwards.
AACTGGACAAAAATTCTGGCGCAATATTGAGACATTTATAATAGAAAACACAAATGGAGGATCGGAACCACACCCGAATGTATGACTGTACTTTGCTAGTGTGAGATGTATTGTGACCTTGCGTCCAGCATGTAAGCGTCGCACACTAAGGAATTCTCTCTTGGAAGTAATACACAAGTTGGGTGCGTCAAGTTTGGTGATCCCAGTGCCAAAATGAGCTAGGCTTGTGCTGGGAATATATGACCTCGGTCGTCGATGTTTTAATGCTTAAGGGGATTCCGAGTGTACAAAGCAAGATATGGCATCCGCATGTGCACCTACACCATATTTATCGGCTTGTATTTTGTAGCTACTGTCATTTTGTAGACTTCGCATCAGGTATGTGGTGTAGTCGTAGGTGGCAATTAAACCTTGCTTGACAACCGTTGCTACTGATGGGTTGCGAAAGCACCGGACTGATTTGTACCCCTTCGCAACAACCGATGTTGGTTGTTGCTTCACGATATCTTTGTCTCTTGCAGTAAGCGTAGTACATTACGGATCAGGAAAGCATGACATAGGAAGTGTTTCGTTTTGCCAGCATGTGCGCAGGCAGTGAAACTGGGTTGGGTTTTACGGTAGTCATCCTCTAAAGCATCGGGATGTTGCTGAAAGCACATCTACCCGAAGTTGATCCCCTCTGATTAAGAGCCTGGGGAAATTCTCCAGGGCTTTTATCTACAGCATTGGGACACTGGAGTCGTAATCAGACCATAAAGCAAGAATATGCCTACATATGTCAGTAATGAGCTCTTAATATTACACATGAGCAAACCTTGTAAAAAGCCACTTGGACCTCATTAATTCAGTATTTCATGACGAGGCGCTAAATGTAAAACGCTGAAAGATATAGCATTGCCCAGAGATAGTTAAGTGGGCAGGTGGTAGGTTATTTTCAGGCTGATCTATCGCAACAGTGCGATCCTACTACCAGGTGCCCAAAAATATTCGGACCACACCCGTAATCCAGCAAAGTGGCGCATCTCTATACCGCACAGCACGCACCTCTACAAAACCTGATCAGTTTCCTTAGGTTCCAGCCGTCCAATGGTCAAATGGTGTTCCATCGCAAATGCGCAAGCGAGTGCACCTGCCCTCGGCGTATGCGCCATTACATGCGAGTCATCGACTTCGTTCGTCCGTTTGGCGTATGGGCCTGTGCCAGGCCATTGTGAGCCTGGGTATCGATCCTGGTGCTATTCGACTGCGGCAGTGCATCCATGCAACTGAGTCAGGTGCCCACAAATTGCACTCTAGGGATGAGACACAGACGGACCACATAAGCCAGAGCACTAGTGGGCAGCGAGTGTGGACGGACAAGCAAACTTGACAGAACTCGCCAGTCGAACAGTCGAACATTTCCGACGACTGTGAATGCAGTCAGTCAGGAAGAGCTATATGGAAAGAAAACCCCCATCCTACTTGCAAGTGGCAGTCATACCCATTTGCTTATGGAGCAGAATGCAGAGGAATGAATCGCTTCGGATAGACGGCTAGCTGTGAAGTAAGTACAAGTTACGTTAGCTTAATAATAGGCAAATTCATGCAGGAGTTCAGCTTGCGAGATTATTTGAATGTGCTTGTTTGAGGTGATAGCGAATCGGAACGAGAGTCCTGGTGATAACAATGGGGTTTATAAGTCAAATTGTCATGGAAAATACTGGCTGTGCCTCGAAATGTTTTTCTGGGTGTGGACACATGACGCGTTATTTATACGCAGACCAACAATCTATAAATTCTTTTTCCTTTTTGTCCTCATTTAACTACTAATAACGTAGGCAGCGTTGCTGACAGAGTACAGGTTAGAAAGGCTGAAATGTGCTTACAAATAGGTTTTGCCACCTGATGCAATTGGTACAGACAGAGAAACATAATCGCAGTTTTGCGGTGAGAGACAATCCCAGTACAACAAATGGCCAACTTTGCTGCAGATTTACGTACTCAGTCATGCCACACGGTTCCAGTATCAACCACATAAGTGCATTGACGTTCACTTAAGTGCAATTATATTTACAGTGTTATAAACCTAGAGATAGGCTCTGATGATCCAATCGTGATAGAATCGTCATCATTTGAGTGCAGCAGGTCTGTAAGATGAATTTTCTGCACAGTATCACAAGACTATTTCTACCTAGACCTTACGTATGACTCAGAAAGACGGGTTTACACTGAGCGAAGTTAACGAGCTGTCAGGTTCAAACTGTAATTATAAAACTAAAAGTTGCTAACTAAACTATAACATTCACCCTCACCCTCACATTCACCAATGAAGGTTGAAGACGGACAATTGATATTCTCAGAACTAACTAGAAAGTTTGGTTTAGTTGCTTTATCCGGCTCACAGGCAATTATTCCTTGCCCGCACATCAGTTGATATAATAAGTTGAGACATTGGCCTGTGTTTGGAAGATTTCTTTTGTAAACGCCACCAATTCAATGCGCTGAATTGATAGACGGCCTCAGTTCTACGTTTGATTTATAACTGGCACTGTTGTGTGCACCAGGTTTGCCGGTCGTTGGTTTCCACGACGGTTTGCTTTATACACGACATTGTTATCACCAGGACTCTCGTTCCGATTCGCTATCACCTCAAACAAGCACATTCAAATAATCTCGCAAGCTGAACTCCTGCATGAATTTGCCTATTATTAAGCTAACGTAACTTGTACTTACTTCACAGCTAGCCGTCTATCCGAAGCGATTCATTCCTCTGCATTCTGCTCCATAAGCAAATGGGTATGACTGCCACTTGCAAGTAGGATGGGGGTTTTCTTTCCATATAGCTCTTCCTGACTGACTGCATTCACAGTCGTCGGAAATGTTCGACTGTTCGACTGGCGAGTTCTGTCAAGTTTGCTTGTCCGTCCACACTCGCTGCCCACTAGTGCTCTGGCTTATGTGGTCCGTCTGTGTCTCATCCCTAGAGTGCAATTTGTGGGCACCTGACTCAGTTGCATGGATGCACTGCCGCAGTCGAATAGCACCAGGATCGATACCCAGGCTCACAATGGCCTGGCACAGGCCCATACGCCAAACGGACGAACGAAGTCGATGGCTCGCATGTAATGGCGCATACGCCGAGGGCAGGTGCACTCGCTTGCGCATTTGCGATGGAACACCATTTGACCATTGGACGGCTGGAACCTAAGGAAACTGATCAGGTTTTGTAGAGGCGCGTGCTGTGCGGTATAGAGATGCGCCACTTTGCTGGATTACGGGTTGTAGCGCAACAATTTCATAAACACAATGTAAGGTCCGTAGGCTATGTGTTTTTCGGACTTTAGGCGGTACGTTCGTAAAATAAGTGAGCTTTACTCACACGAATTTCCAAAGACTGCCGCGGTGTTCAACGTTAGAACATAGCTGTTTACCGGCGATGCCAGTGAATTCGTAATCCTGCGTAGACTGTGGGGCGAATTACAGTGGACCTACGTCAAAATGGTCGCTAAAATATTTTTGGTGCTAGCTGCATTTTGGTGTACGCTATTACTCAGGGTATAATAGGCTAATGTAGGCTGCATATTTGGTTTGGGGTAGCGTGCTAATTAGTTGTTGATGAAACTGATTATTGTTATTACACTGCGGTAAATGTGGTGAAATCGACCACAATATGACAAGTAAGAGAATCGCTGGGAGGAACGTTTACGCAGGGGTGGCACGGTACAAAGGCTTTATTAGTCATACAGAGTAACATAAAATATTTTAACCCTATCTCATATAGAAATTTTGCTCTTTATAATAGGCATCGTAACAGCAACGGTACTAAATTGCCGCTACCTGTCACATGCCACCAGGTGAGAACGGTCCCTCACCGCTTAGTCACTACGCCGCTGCTAGGGACTTACTTTTCTTCAGTTGGTTCTCCATTATATCTCTTGATACTTTTATGGGAAGTTTAACCACAGCGCTATTCAGGATACCAAGTCCATGATTAGCCGGCAGGATTACTAAGCACTACTGAAAACCAGACAGCATACAGCCTCAATCCATTCCGCAAGAAAGACGAAACTCTTGAACAAATGTAGAGTTGCATCACTCAGAGGATCACTTATCTCCGCTGTAATTCCGTGTCAGTTTAGAATGAACATATGCTGACACTTAAATGTTTGAGTATTCTCCTTCAGCAATCGGCGAACTTTTGTCTCCGTCGCACTAATCTCGTCTATGAAAGAGCACACTTGGCCTCCTAAAACTGATTCTGTGAGCGACATTGTTATCTCACAGACAAAGACGGGTGGGTAGTACTCAACAAGCAACTAATCTTTGTCATCGTCCATATAAAAATGAGTTCCGTTCGCTCGATGAAACGCTGAATGGGCCAGTTTTCACTAATTCATCGCTTAACTTAGGCAAAGAACTCCTCGGGTTTGATCGAGGAAGTGTCAGTTAAACCCTTCCCATACTGAAGCCGGACTGAACAAAGACGAAGCTTGCATTTATTTTAAAGCACCTGAAGGATCTGATCAATATGTTCGCCAGTATCTGGACCGTTTGTTCATCAAGATGTCCCCTACGAAGTCAATCCACAGAGGCCATGCTCTCGAATCCCTTGGTTTTTCTGTGGGATGTGAGGTGCAGTTACACTGACGGAGTAGGCCTTAAATTTTCACAGGTTACTTGAATAGTATCCGGCTCAGAGATCACACAAGATGATGATGATGATTTGTTTTGCATCGCTTGCCTACCAATTATCCGGATACCAATAGCCAGTAGGCTGATAAGTCCCAATAAGGGCACATGTTACAGACAAGCAAACGTGATCATGTTGGATCTAATGTTTAGGGTACTGGCTACGGAAAATTAATAACACAATAACGAGCCTCAGTTGTTTACATCCTAAGATCGAGAACAACCAGCGTAAGATAATCGTCCAAGCTGTCAACATACAGGAAATCGTCAATGTCACGAGTCGTCAGAGATGAAGGCGCCGGTCAATCGACAAGTGGACAGAGGATCAGACGGCTGTTTGGGGATGGAATACAACAGTTAAAAGCGGTGCAATGAGTGAGCACAAGTTCCAACGTATTGGCACGACGCATGCGGCGTATGTAGGTGAAGGTGGAGAGCGTTTACAACAAGCCGTCAAGAACACACAGCGGACGTGAAGTGGGGACACTGACAGTGCATGAAGTACACACACGCAGATACACGTACAATGAGCATGCTGTAGTGCCGGACATCTGAGTAGCCATAAAGCGCAAAGATGATCGTGGGTCAGAATTTCACATATGGCAAATTCTCGCTAAGTTACTGGCCGCTGCTTAAAGTGATCAGTACCATATCGTTCGTGTGGATTACAGAAACATTTTCATCAAGAATTCGACGTTCTAGATCGCGAAAAGTGACAATTCAGCCAACAAGTGACCATGAACTGTTTCGAGCAGACTAAAACAGTGTGTGTTGTAAACAAGGGAGAAAGTTGCCGATAACTTAGGACATTCGCGTGCACCGGGGTATGGATGCGTGCCAATGTTCAGTGTTATCGGAATCAATAGTGCAATGCACTATCACAGTGAGACGTGGTCAGTTCTCGCTACATATATATATGTTGCAACTGAAATCACAATCACCAGATAAAAGGAACGGTCGAAATGAACGCTTTGCATTTCTCATTGCTTTTACTCGCTGTTGCGCTCGTTCATGGTTATGGCGAAGATTACGGTGACCACCAGGACAGTTATGAGGAGAGTACTTATGATAACTACAAAGATGAAGAAGGTACATACGGCAAGTACGATCTGTATGGGAGGCTCACGGCTCACGGTGCTGGTGGATACCATGGTAAATGGCTGAAGGGTGGCGTTGGCAAGGATTACGGACAGTACAACGCTCATGGCCTCCATTCCCTGTGGGGTCAGGCCCATCACGGTTCTCAATATGACCTTCATGGTAAACTCGCTGCAGAGGGTAAATTCCAAGCCCATGCTCATGAAGACGAAGGTGCCGAATTCAGCAAGCAGGCCAAATATCGCAAGGGCGGCTCACATGATGGGTACAAAAAGAAACGTCACTACAGTGACTATGATTCGTCTGGGACATCACGGAGGTATGGGGACAAGAACAAATCTTCCAAATTCGACTTGCGTGGCAAGATAGATGTGGAAGGAGACCACTACGCTTACGGCAAAGAGCAGTTGTATAGCAAGCAAGAAGCACAGGAAAAATACGAAGATTTCCTTGGGAACAAAGATTACGGAAAGTATGATGAGTACGGCAGTTATCAAGGTGAGAGCAAGTATGAGGCAGAAGGTAAACTAAGCGGTTACGGTGGCGCCGAAGGAAAGAAGGAATCTGGCAGGCGCGTTCATTCAAGCCGAAGACACGGAAAACCCATTCAGCACGACTATTATTACAGTTATTAGCCAACATTATCAGAGCTGGTTAGTGTTATATCTATCTCTCACCACGAAAAATATACACCCTCCGCAAAATAATGTTTTGGCTAGTAATGGAGAGTTTTTCTAACTACCTTAATAATACCATATATGATCAGTGTGGTGAAGAAAACAAGTTTAGGGAAATCTGGCACACTCAACGTTGGTGCTCATCAAGTGGATCACTCCACGATTGCTCGCTAGAATACAGCACAGATCAAGTATCAGATCCACAACTGCATTGGTGGGGCGCTGTCATTAGCTAATTCAATACAGTACAATGAAGACAATACCATATTTAGAAAGCAAAAATACGCCTGCGGTCTTTATGTGTCACGAGAGATAAAACCCAATTGGTTCTCCCGGAAACTAATGTCAGTGATTTGATTGTAAACATTTATGGATGCGATCGGTAAAGCAAATTAAAATGTTTCAATATAGACACCACCTGCGTCGATGCATCTCTTCCAGCTGGAATTCAGGGCATCAAAAGGGTTACAGTGATCTTTTCCTGGAATGCCCATAGAGCTGTTGGTGTAAACCTCTTTGATTTTGTTAACTAACCTGAAAAGATGTCCTTTCATTGGGGTCTTCAAGCGACAGAACGAGACGTTTGGGAAGGACAAGTCAAGATTACAGGGCTGCCGGGGAACCATTGGTATCTTTGAATCGACCAGGAAATGGATCACGAGAAGGCGGTGTGCGCAGGTGCGTCGCCTTGGTGAATTTTTCAATTGTCCGCGATGTCGGACTGGACACCATGAACCCCTCGATTGAGCACTTCCAAGCAGAATTGGGTTTTGACGGTGATACTGTGTGGTATAATCTCACGTTGGGCAAGCCCAATGATGTCAAAAAACAAAATGAGCACCTTCTTAATCTTTGAGTTGTTCATGCTAGTCTTATTGAAGCGAGCGGAAGCCCCGTTATGCTAATTTGCCTTTTCATTTTGGCATTGAACTCAAAGAAATATGACTCACCACCAGGAATGGTATTGTCTAAAAGTGGGGTCACCTTCACACAGCTCCCAAATTCCTTGGCATGTTTCAATCTAGCGCGAATGTTTCTCCGTTAAAAGTGAGTGCCAGTTTCGCGCGCATTTTCTCATCCGCAGATTCTTGATCACAGCCATGTGAATGGAGCTTTCTGGAATGTTTAACGTCGGTACTATTAAATGAACACCCAAACGACGGTTTACCGGTTCGATCACATGCGTCACATGTTCGTCGGTGGTTGTTGTCATACAGCCCTCCGAGAAGCAAGAAGACAGTCTGGGCGGCGATCGCAAATCTGTTTGTAAAGAACATAGGGGAATTTAATGCTACACAGTACTACTTTAACGCCTGGAGCCATGGCAAACTTTTAGCCCTCCCCTGGCAGTTGTAAGTTCCGGAACACTAGAAACCTGCTCAGGGCCAATTTCACATTCGTTTTCGATGAAACGGATGACTGTTTTGGTACACTGATGTAACTGTGGTGAAAGTGACCACAATGAGACAACTAAGGGGATCGCTAGGCCAAAGGTTCGCAAAGCTATGACAGAACGGATGGGTTATTGATCATACTGAGTGACATAAAAGTATTCAACCCACAACTTATCGAAATGTTACCCGTTATCTTCGCTAGCGAACAATCAACGTTACTATAAATGCCTTCCCCTGTCACATGCTGCTCGGGGCGGACCGACTCACCACCCGCCCCCCTATGCTACGCCACTGTACATTACTATTCACTGCGAAGCATTGTAAATAGTCGCTTCTTTCTGGCCACCTTCATGATTTCATTGGCTGGCGTCCATCATCTGTGCTCAGATGCTTGGACCGCTCGTCGCTTAAACAGAATAAAGACGCGCTTTGTTGACACCCCAAACTCATCTCCGTCGATTCATTCAGTGCTTGCGCCGATAGGTTTTCCATCTGTCTCTTACTCCCGCTCTGCTTATCAGCTGTCATCATGCGATGAGCATTGAGTTACAAAACTGTGTCACCAGCGAGCAACTCGCTAGTATTTGACTTCGACAAACACCGTGCCTGACTCACCAACTGTGCCCGATTCTGCTTTGTTTCTTCGATCGAGTGAACCTGGTAGCTTTGTGGTTGTTTTGCTGATCAGGTTTCCCGACAACTTGCCATCTCTCATCAGAATGGAAGGCCTTTTATCGGAATTCTTTGTTGACCACTACACGGCCTACGAAATAGTTGTAATACCAGTAGACCTGACTAAAGACCGCGTTTATCAAGGGAAAAGTTGCCACTACAGGCTTGATGAGTTTCACACAAAATTTGATGATCATCTTTTATTACATCGAGTGCTGCATCGCGGTTTGCACAAGGGCAAAAACGCGTTTCACGAAAATGGCAAGAGTTTTGACAGAACAGCTAGAGAAAGTCTGCAACGGTCGTTTAACAAACGCATATTAGACAAAAACGTTACCCACACCTATCGGGAGTGACGCTTGCAACTACACCACCATCTGCTTTGGTTGAGCAGATTAAACTACAACTTGATCCTGCTGTTCAATCTGATTCATGGCAAAACCTACTGCAAGTTACCCACATCAACACTGCCACACTGTTCCACTCTGGATATTCGTAATAAAGAATTAACCCTAAGTACGCTAAGTTGCTTCACATATATGCGGCCTAAGTTCTTTCTGACTACTCTGTGGAATCGACTCACAATCACCATCAGGTCGTGTGAGGATGTGCCATCATTCCGTAGTAAGCTCGGAAGCTACCTCGTCCTAGATACGAGTACGACCGAATTTCTTGGGGAAATCCCTTTGCCGATCTATTTAACGTTAACCCAGATAACGTCTAATGGAGAAATTCCAGAACTTTACGTAATGTAAGTAGCCCTCATTGTTAACAATATCCTCAAAGTGAACCAATACCTTCCACTTTTACGTAAAACCAAAGCATGTAAAATACATACATTGCTAGAAACACCGAAAAAAATAAGAAAGAAACTTCATTTTGCCCAAATAAGGGCATGATTGGTGGCATCCGGTTTCGGATTTGCCTGTCACTGTGGCCAGCCACAGGACGCCTGCGCCTACAGAGGGACCATGGGTGGCTTGCGCTGCACCACCCACAACTCCACCCACACACTCCATATCCAGTGTAAACCCGAAGGAATAAGACCGGGAGGCATGTGGATGGGAGTCACGTTTCATCAACGGAGCCGGCCCACACTCCTTCACAGGCAAGCATAAGCACACTGTATTTTGGGAATCAAGCGTACACAAGGCGGTGGCTGGACCGTATTCCGCTCCACACTGAGTGCATGGAACCACTCTGATCCTAACACGGCCACAAGGACAGTGCACCTCGTCCCCTCCAGCAACGACCAACTGTCTCCTGGAGCCAGTATGGACGGGGTGGTGGGTAATAGACAAGTGGGTAGCTTGTCAACATGCACAACAAGCGCAGCCACACAGGAGATTTCAAGCAACAGCTAATCACTTGAAACGACAAGATAAAATAATATAAACCGAATAATGCTTACAGATACGGTGACATAACTGTTCGCTAAATTAGTATATGAAGTAAGTTGGTTAGCAACGAATCCGAGATAAGTAAAAATATCCATAAGTTACTTAAAAATGCAATGAACGCAACAAAGTTATCGAATATAAGCGCAATTAGTGTAAGCAACGTGGCCAGTTAATAGAACATTATTCAGGTAGGCAGAACAAACCAAATGAAGTGGAAAGAAATTTATCCAGCTTAAAAAGCCCTAGCTTAAGTGTAAGTTGGTTTAGCCCAACTAGGTGAAGAAGCATCAAGAATGCAACATCAGCCTCAGCATGGGGCACAAGTAAGGGTATGGAATTTACTCTATATACACTTTATTTGCCAAAAATATACACAGCTTCTCGCTTGATGAGAAATACCGTTACTATTATTATAACTTCCACAAATGTGTTCATAAACATTTGACTATGTACAATCTGTGCTATGATGGTTGACTAAAAATGGGACACCAATCGTGTCCGATGTTTAGAAGAAAAATCTGATTTCATGCACGACGGCGAACCGATATAAATGGTGACTAGTGGTATGTGCTAAGATGTAAATCCAGCATTACGATCCAGAAACAACGACGTAATCCAAGCGACGAGAGAACGAGTCTAACGTAGCTCCAACTGCTCTACTTTAACTCGACAACGAGAACGCCAAGATTTACAGGGACAAGGCATTGTTAGACTAGAAAATGGCAGTTATATAACAGAGGAACAGCCGTCAAGGACACCCAGGGCACTGAAAACACCAGACTGAGTCAGCTAACGGAACATAACAGCCACAGAAGGCATAAATCACATCCACTCAAAGAGGGGTAGCTGATAGTGGCGATTTCAGATGTTAGTCATTAGAAACAGGGACTGTAAACGGCCACTAAGGCTGCCGAAATGATGCGTTAAAACAAACATTAGGAAGTGCACACAACAAACGAAATTATTGCAGTTACGAGCTGTGAAACTTTTCCCCCAACGACCAGGCTGTGTCGTTCAAAAAATTCTAACTCCACTACAGTACCAGAGAGATAAGTTGTAGCAGCCTGGAGATTCCCCGGTTTGCCTGTGTAAAATTCTAACCAAAATTCTTTAATTGTACTCCTAGGCAACCGGTGTGGTTTGTTGAACTGATTGCTGAGTTCGAATGCTTGCCTTGCTCATCGCCATTTTTGCTTGGCGCTCGTTTCGGTTGCAACTCGCGACTGACCTGTGTGCTGTGCATTCTCCATTCCCCTAGCTAGAGCGTCCACGGTGTCGTTCATTTATAGCTAGGTAACAGGGAATATTTTACCGTGCCAATAAAAGTTTCCCTGCAACTCGATCCGTCTTCTCGAATCGCTTTCTGGGCTCCCGGTACAGACGACCCTCTAAAAAGTGCACAATTTTTATCATGCTAGCTAAATGTCATGCGAAATATTCATCCTCGGTGCCTGGTGTTCTGAGTTGATTCTGTCACTGGAAGAGAGTATTAAAGAAAGACGTAGGACAATGTTGACAGGTGATGTCTTCACTGCGCATGATAATGCACCAGTTCCCGCAGCCAAAATATCAGAAGCCGTCATCCGCTCATGTGACCTAGTCATCCAGCCTGTTCTTCTGCTGTTGTACTTTATGACTCACTTGGCGCCAAAGCTGAGACTCTCTTTAAACCACCGGCGTTTTGATTTTGATAAAGAACTTGGGGGTCGTAGCAAACTGGCTGACGAGTAATAAAGACGCTTTCATGTGACTGTTATTGAGCAACTGTGTCATTGATACGAAACGCCCACTAAAGTTGGAGGTGAAGGCATGGCAAAACGAAATAGTTTCTATCATGACGCCTGCTTGGCTATTGTCTAGCGCCAAATTTCTCCAACTGCCGTCACATCCTTTTTCCTTTTTGGCCATCATGCAATTAATCAGTAAGGCACATAAATTACTGAATGTGGTATTGGATTGGACGTGGTGAATCAACTGACCTCACTCAGTGTTAGGCCAGTTGTAGCCTGGAAAGTATCGTGACAATCGAATTCAGGATTCGCACAGCGGATGTAGTACACCATCACTGCTCTGTCAAATTGATCCACACCGGAAGCAATGTTTGGTCGCACTCCACTCGAATTCTTGTCATTCAAGTATGTTAGTCTGTCCAACAGGCAACTTTGGTTGACGGAGCTGGAACTTGAAATGTATACCATTCAGACGTCAAATCACTTGCTCCTCCCACCTGAAATGCTAACTATTTGTGCAAGCTTCGGCGGTTTTAACGATGTGGATCCCATCGCTTAGCTTTACGGTAGCACGGTAAAAGCAAAACAGTTGGACTTGGTTCTATATTGCATTGTTTCCTAGTGTGTTGGCGGAGGATATGAGAGGGATATGGTGTGATTCACATGTGAGGGAAAATCACGACGCTGACCCGTAGAGTGAGAGAGCACAGACCTAATCGTTGTCTCACTCATAGCCGCTGATTTACCGTGTGCGGAGGCAGCGTATTGTAGTTCAGGTTTAAAATACCCCTTGGGGCAAAATCAAAAGTGTATCTTGGGGGGCTCGGACCAAAGGCCGTTACTAATTGACAATTTACCAGTTACCATACAAACTGAAACCGCTTCCGATGTAACACTCATTTCATATTCGACTTGGAAAAATATTGGCGAACCAGAGCACTGTGTTACGAAACGTATTGCTCGGAACGCTTTCCGCAAGCCATTTTGGGACAAACAAACTGTGAGTTCAGATTTCGAAACGAGAAATGCACTGAAACATGTTACTTTGCAGCTGATGCCTATTTACAAGTCGAAGTTGATGAGGAATAAAGACAGTTCATCATCATAAATACTTATAAGGGTCTATATCAATACAACAGACTGCCGTTTGGAATTAAGTATGCTCGGGAAATTTTTCAACAAGTAATGGACACTGCTAAAAATGGGTTGCCTTTTGCTACGGCTTAAATGGATGGCGTAATCATCGTAAGCGCTTCAGTTGAGGTACATCAGACACACTTAAATGAAGTGTTTGACAGGACCAGGAGTTTCGGATTTACGCTGCGAATCGACAAATGTGCACTCTTCATGTCTCCAATTTCCTACCGTGATTCAATCATTGATGCCAATGGTAGTCGTTCTGATCCATCAAAAATTATGGCAATCCAACAACTACAAGTGCCAAAGGACAAGAAAACACATCAGTCCTTTTTGGGACTAGTTACATATTACAATAACTTTGTCCCTAATATGCACTCGCTAAGGATGCCACTAAATGAACTCTTGAAAACTAATGCAAAATAGGTATGATCCCCAGCTTGTCAGTCGGCATTTGATGAAATAAAGCGCATTTTGATTTCTGTTCTTGCACTTACACATTATGACTCGAAATTGTCTGTCAGAGTGGCTGCTAACGCTTCAGAGTACGGGATTGGAGCAGCACTCTTGCACTAGTTTCCGATGGCAGGTAAAGCGGTAAGTCATGTTTCACGCGCGCTGACAACAACGGAACGGAATTACAGCCAAATTGAAAAAGAAGGTTTAGCAATTGTGTTTGTAATCAAAATGTTTCATAAGTTGTTGCATAGTCGGAAATTCACGTTATGCACTGATCACATACACCTGTTGTCTATATTTGGAACCAAGATAAGAATTCCCGTTCACACCGCAAGTGGCCTGCAACCTTGGGTAACAATACTTCTCGGATACGATTTTGCCATTAAGCACATCTGTTCGGAATGCTTTGGCCATGTTGACGCCTTCTCGCACCTGATTGTTAACAGATCAAATTCGCAGCCACATGAAGACAGTCATTTCATCAGGTGAAGTTGATACTCAGATAAAATCCATCTTTGTGGGGTCCATACGAAACATACCAGTTACGCGCAATGAGATTTGTGTGTCTTCTCGGTAGGATAGCTGTTTACAACGAGTCGTTTGTTATCTTCGTAACAGTTGACCAACAATTCTATCGGATGCTGAGATTAAACATATTTTGTGGGTACAGATGCCTTAACAATAGTGCATGACTGCTTAATGCTGGCAGATCACATTGTGATCCCCAAAACTCTCAGAGTAAAAGTGATCCAAATGATTCACACAGGACACCAGGGAGTTACACGCATGAAATCACTTGCCAGATGTTATGCTTATTGGCCAAATATTGATAAAGATATTGAAGGCGTTGTCCGTAGTTGTTGTAATTGTGCACAGGCTGCGAAAGCCCCCCACCAAAGTTGACCTTCATCCTTGGACGAAATCAACTGCTGCCGGTATGCGGATTCACGTGGATTATTCAGGTCCAGTGAACAATCAATATTTTCTGCTTACTGTTGATTTATACTCAAAATGGCCAGAAATAGTTTGTGTCACTCAACCAACAACAGCTTCAACAATCGCAGTTCTTCGTCTTTATTTCGCACAGTTTGACTTCCCGGAAGCACTCGTCACTGCTATTGGTCCACAATTCACATCGAACGAGTTCAACCGATATTGTCAATCCATGGGTGTACAACATATATGTAGTCCCATTTATCATCCCCAGTCCAATGGACAGGCTGAGAGATTTGTGGATACATTCAAACGTGCTCTATTTAAACTTAAAGGAGAGGGAGATATTACTACAAACTTGGATGTATTCTTATGCATGTATCGTTCAACACCGAATCCTGTTCTCCCAAACCGGCAATCAGCGTCGGAACATTTTATTGTTCGACGTTTAGGTATACAATTAGATGCCATATTTCTAGCAAAGGAGACTAATGAACGTGACCAGAAAATGGCAGATCAGTTCAATAGTAAGCACCGCACTCGCATGAGATATTTTCATCCCGGTGACCTAGTCTATGTGTACAACTACAGGGATACACATAAACGTTGGATTCCAGGAATTTTTAAAGCAAGAAAAGGAAATGTCCTGCATGCAGTAAAATGTCAAAACCGATTCACTACACGTCATGTGAATCAGATGAAACATCGTTATACACTCGCAGGTTAAGCAAAATGACACTACAGACATTCACTTACACATTCTTTTAGATACATTTGCTTTGCCTAAGCCAATGAAACCACAACCAGAGCAACGCGTTGGTGTGAGCGCAGAAGTGGAACTTGAACGAAGACGTTCCACACGTACACGCCCCCCAATTCAGCGACTCAGTGTCATTCGGAGCAGAAGATCTTAACCCAGGAGGGCGTTAGACAGATCAAGGATGTTAGCCACACAGACAGCACGGAAAATCGATCGACTTCCAGTGCGTGGGTTTGTTAGCTTGGAACTTTTAGCCAACCACATGGCATTTGAGTATCGATTGGTTTCGACTAAATGTGTAGTTAACGACTTTCCAAGATAGTTGGTTTTAACATCAGTTGTGTAACTAAAAGTTTTCGATCAGTGTCAGTTCTGTCTTCCTACTACGAAGCGGGAGTTATAACAAGTATTTTATTCACCATTAGGCGACCGCAAATGATGAACGGTGCGACAATTTTTCGAGACACGACTTGGGCCTATGGCAGATCTCGCGGTCAGCTGACTCTCTCGGTCCATCGCCTTCGCACGAGTTGCAACGGCTCCGGACCTGAGTGTGCCCCCAGCTGGACAGTGGAGGCTAGTACCACTTGAAGAGAGTCATCTTAGGTATGTGCAGCCAGAGATAATAGCATGTGACCTATAAAATTAAGAATGTTCTGTTCCTAATACACTTCAGTCTGACAGACCTCGGTCTTCTGTTTTTATCCCCGACTGCTTTTGTGGTGCAGAGACAAGGGCCAATGACATCCTTACAACATTCATCCAATCCAGTTCGAAGCTCTCCGAGGTGGAACAAATTCGATCCTTGTTGTTTGTGCACAAACCCATAGGGAAGATTGACGCAACTGACAGCAGCAGACCGCATTCTCTCTGATTCTGTGTAGAAAGGACATCTATCCCACTAACAAAAAGCTTGTTGTTAATGCCTCAGCAATACGAGCAACCAGAAGCCAGGGTTGAGGAAATGGTAACCACATAATTCACGGCAGTTGGGATAAGGGTTAGGTGGATGCCTACTGGACATAGATTTTTGTGACAATTATTGGTTACCGGTTTTCATTTCATTGTCACTTGGTTTTTGCTTGTCTAAATGAGTCATTTCTTTAAGTTGATTGGCCTGCACACCTCATTTGTACTGGATGTTATCTCCGAGTCCAACTTCCGAAAATACCGCCTTTTCAGACGCACGTTGTTGTGTCGCCGCTGACTGTTCCCACTCCCATGACCACAAGAAGAACAAGATTATGAGTCAACACCGAGTTGTGTGCATGAGAAGACTACTTCCTTATGTTGGGTACAATAGTTTATGCAGCAAAGCTATAAAAGCACGTTGGGCCCAACCAATGTCATAAGAAATAAAGAAGTACACGAGTGAATGAGGAGTGGTATAAGAAGAGAACTAATCAGGTGAGTTCGAGGAAATGGTAATAGTGAATATACTCTTCTGAGATAGCATCCATTATGAACGACATAGCCCAGCCAATCGCTTCAAAGGAATGCCGCGTTTAAACAAATGTCAAGAAATAAACGATGGCGAAACGAAAGCAGGCAACTAAGAATTATACCAAAAATATTTTTTGTTGTTGAACATCTCCCTAACACGTCCCGCTTCTTAATATTTAGATACCTGAGGGTTGTGTAGTTCTTCCCTCGGGAGTCCACTTGGAATGATTGAACAAAGCGGCTTCTTTTTTTGGTGTTCCCTGGGTTTCATTTCCTCGAATTGTCAGAGGCTGCGTGAATTGTCTGGCAGAGTCCTTTGGCTTACCAGTGTTCAGTATTTCGTTAAAGTCAACTCCATTAGTAAAAGACGTCACGGTGTTCTTTAGATAGCGTGGTCTCATTTGATTGGTATGGCAGATCTATACCTGCGAATCGACAAGAACCTCATACATCACCCGACCACGGCATCGCATGACAACACCAGTTATCCATTTGACCCCGTTCACCTGATGAGAGGCGACAAACATCTGAGTTTGTCTACAAAATCCCTGCGCCGTACTACATGCCGCTTGTTGTACTGGGTTTACGTTACAAGATTCGCACAGCGCGTCAGTTGGCGTTTGCGGGTCACTAAGTCCAAAGTTGTTTTTAAGCTTCTACGCATGAGAATGTCCGCAGGCTACTTCCCATCTGGCGCATTTGAATTCGGAACAACTCGATTATTCAGTAAGAATATCTCTAACCTTTCTTCTAGCGCCCTTCCCCTTTCCATCACAATAGCCTTCGTTTCATGGTTTCTATAAAGAGCTCGGCCTCTCCATTAGATTGCAGGTGATATGGTGCAGTTATCAGGTGTTCGCTTCCTTTGGGTGCACTAAACTCAGCAAACGGATGAGACGTGAATTGCAGCCTGTTATCCAACATAATGGTTTCTAGTAGGCCATGCCGGCTGAAGATGCTTCTCAATGCGTGTAGTGTACTGGTTGCTGACGTGTTCTGCATCATGGTTACTTCTGGCCACTTGCTATAGGCATCGACAACCATAAGGAACGACACTCCTTCAACCGATCCCGCAAAAGCCACATGAATCCGTGACCATGGTGCTTCCGGCGTGGGTCAAGGCTGCATTGTCTTGTGTATCGGTAGCTTGTAAGCATACGTGCATATTGAATAAGTACGACCAATGTCCGCTAGCCGGTTGTCCAGTTTCGGCCAAAAGACAGCTTCTAGCCAATGCCTTCATTCGGACTATTCTTAAATGACCTCTGTGGAGATGCCTTAAAACGCGTTTCCGGAGGAATTCAAGTATGACGATGCGATCGGCGAGGAACAGATAGGAGCCAATTGCTGAAAAAGAATCGCGTCGCTTGTACAACTGGAGAAGTTCTTCTCTTGGACTTTTTCTTGGGCAGCCATGTCTAATATAGCTCACAACGTCCCGTAGCAGCAGATAACATCTTGTGGCTTCCTGAACCACCTTGGCGACTTGCCCATGCTAAGGCCATTGCTCCACTTGCGAAAAGCTTACAACACTCGCGGACACCATTGCAAGTGTGTTCCAGATCTGATGCGAATTCCCCATCCCCTCTGCTTGGAACGGCTAGTGGTAAGTGTCTGGAACGGTCTTCCGGAACAGATAGTGGAAGTGAACTCAGTGCAGCAGTTCAACTGATCAATCGATGTGCATTTCTCAAATGTTAGATTCTGAGAGCGATTACCCATAGACATGTCACATGTGTCCTAACCTACTGTGAGTTAAACGATTTTTTAACGAATAACGTGAGAATGTTAAAAACGATCAGCAGTTTGGCAAGTCATAGTTTACATTTTTAAAGTTTTTGATCATAGTTCGAAGGATTTGTACAGATTCACATTTGTACTTGCTCCCAGAATGCGGTATTCAGTATTCATATTACTATTTTCCAACACTCACGTAGGCGAATCTTACTTGTAACAACGTATTCGTCCTGTTACTCATGAGTAGTATCAAATATAGCTATTCTAGTTTCAAATACCGTGGACAAAGCGTCTAGTGAAGCCGATCTCATACCCTGTGGCTGGTACACACAAATCGGGTGAAATATGAACAATTACCCCTCGAAAATTAGTTGAAAAACTAAATAACTATTACATCTTTGCTTTAAATTACGGAAAACGAATGCTGGTTTTACATAAATAAATAAATAAATTGTTATTCGCGGCTACGCGAGACACGCCATTAAAAGCATTGCTTATAGTAATAGTAAACCAAGAAATGTGCAATAGTATATAGGACTTCCATATATGTGGATATATAACTGCAGGAATGTAGCTAGGTGTGTTGCTTGTGTTTGTAAATATGTTGCTGTTCTTTTGAATGAGTTCGATCGAGTCGCCGGTGTCTGAAGAAATGTTTGACGTCTGTAGATTTGATAAGTTGTCAGCGTAAGCTTGGGCAGTGACTTTATTTAGTGGCGAGTCACATCCGTCACGTCACAGTATTGTTAAGCAGACATTTGTGGCTTTTTATAGGGAGAACGTTTGCCGAGCGAAAACCCCGCACGTCCTGGAGCACTGTTGCCGAACTAGTTGCTGGAACGGGTTAAACCCGAACCACCCACCTGACATCACAATGAGGCTATTCGGCTAGCCAGCCGAGTTTTGGAGCACTCGACATGTGTCTTGGATTGCGATACGCAATTACAATTGTGGCCTCGTTTGACTTTGAAGTTAACCTCTGCCAATACGGTCACTGGGACCGTCACCGAAGTGGAGGTTCGGTATGGCTCTTTCCCATACCTGCAGTTAAATATTTAAGATGTGATGTACTTAGTGAGACCGTTAATATTATTTATTTCTAGAAATTTCTGGTATATTTGCTAAGGTTTCAGCTAATGCGCATTGGAAGAGGTGCTCCAAATTTATTCGGTTCCTGAAACACTGCGTCACCTACAGCCACATTAGTAACGCAGTAAGAAGACATGAGTTGTAATATATTGACAGTTCGACTTCTCTCCTCAGTCGCGATGGTTCCCTGTTTTGGTGTGTGAGCTATGATCAAACATGAACAGATGTCAGCGGCTTCTTAGTTTTTTTCAACATCCATTCCAACTTCATCATGGATGCCATCTTCCCACTACCACTATATTGATACGTGGTTGGCACTAATCACCTGTCCTATCCTTTCCATCTCGTAAACTTTCGCTCGCTCCGTTATCTGGTCGGCTGACCCATGCTCCCACCTTAGTGTTCGCTTAACTCTGTGATTCGACCCGGTGAAAGATAGCTGGACTAATAAGAACAACGATCGGTGAGCTAGCCGATAGAGGCGTCATCTAGGTGTGCTGCTTTGCAAGCTTGTAGTTTAGGAAATAAAATATGTGACCGAAAATTGTGAAGTGCTCTGATCACCCACCAACGATTAGTTAATGATGGATAATCAACAGTGTTACCATAGTTAGTTAGCTTCTTTGATACAGATAATTTTCTGTTCACTTTTTTGGCAACAGATTGATGACCCAATGTTCGTACTCATATCTGCCCCCCAGAAAATTCCACTTGACCCTTTTAGAGTAATCCACCCCAGGTTGAGAACCCCTGATCTAATGAGAGAAATTCATGAGGAAGTCATATGAGATTAGCAACTGTCATTTGCGCTAGTAGGAACCTGCGTGGCAGTGAAAGATAGGTCCTGCTATATTCCAGGTAGCTTGCAAATTAGGTAGTCCAGCTGCCGTCCCCCGTGGCTCAGTGACTTAAGCTGCTGGCTAGTTGACGTCAGCCTCTAGCTGTCATGGGGTCGATTCCCAATAGGGAACGGAAGGATGCGCACCACTGCTGAGTCCCAATAGGTCGAACCGCGCGTCTTGTGATTTTCCAGGTAGGAATTGTGTTATGTAGCTTGAGAGCTGCTGGGACGAATATATCAAAATAACTATTTTCCGTAAAATGCTCAATGCTTATCTTTGTCCTCAAGTCGAATACGCAGCTCAATGCTGCCAGCCATAGCTAAAGTACGATCACACTGCTATTCAGCAGCCTCAATGAGAAACTTGTAAGTACGTCATTAGAAAGCGTAATAGTTCATATGAACAGAGGCTGAAACAACGGTGTCTATCGACCGTCCCGAGGTTGCATTCTTCCAAGCTCAACTGATGTAGCTGCACTCGTAAATTCATCTGCTGCAGCGTCCTGCGCACAAGCCACAACAGACCCTTCCGTTAGCATTGAGCAGCCGACAGCCCAAACCCGGGCAGTTGACCGACGCCGTAGTCCGGTAAAAGGTCCGGTCCGCTTTTAAGATTTCGTTAATGCCTACTATATTCCTAAGCATGCCTACTTACCACCTTTACGCTAATCGTGTGATTTATTTATAAAATTATTGAAAACGACAAAAGACCATGTCGCAAAGCTCGGTCCGTCAGGGACAAACGGTTTATTCCTCAAAGCAATATCGGCGAAAGTGACAGCATAGCAAGCGTGTAGAAACTAACGACGCCTCTGCATTCATGAGATTCTTCCTTTGAATAAATCAAACAAACCCGATCCAGCGTAGTTAAATAAGAACCAATCAGTGCGTAGGCCAAAAATGCGTAGGAATCCAGTTAACTGCTCTGTTCGTTTGCGGCAAGCCAGCCGCTTGCTTCGCCATGTAAATCTGTATCGTTATCGTGCTTATAGAATCCAAGCACACGTTTCTCTTTTCCGGATCAGCCTCATCAAAGTCGTTGAAGACTCCGTAAACTCTACCACTCCGTGTAGTCTTGTCTGTCTTAGTCGTTGTGACCACTTCTTTAGCTGGCAAATGCTTTACTATAGATTCACCTTCTCGTTCCCGGTGTCGCCTCAGTTGCATCCGGTTCCTTCTGATTATCTTCCATCCATTACCGACTGCACATGATCTTTCTCCGACATTCGCAGTCCCTACACCTTTCTTCCATCGTTCGCTGACACCCGGTATTGGTTGGATCCACACTTCATCATTTACTGATAGTTCAAGTAGCGCCCAGGTCCTACGGTCGTAATACTGTTTTTGATCGCCCATCCATTTCCGTAAATTCCTTTGCAGCTGTTTATAAGACGGTAAGGAAAGGTGTAATTGTTCCGTCGACGCAAACATTCGGGTTCTTATTCTTCTGTTGTACAGACGTTGTACTGGACAGAGACAGATGTTTGGCGATGACGTGTTGTGCATTTCTAACAGCATCAGATATGGATCTTCCTGAGGGGCTCTAGCCTTCGACAAGAGCTTCTTGGCTTGTTTGACAGTTGCCTCTGCTTTTCCGTTAACCTGGCTGTTATACGGGCTGGCTGGTCGATGCGAGAGTCTCCACTTGTTCGCAAAAGTATGGAACGCAGCACTTGTGAATTTCGGGCTATAGTCGGAGACCAGTTCCTCCGGTATTCAGTGTCTGGCGAACTGACATCTAACTTGAGTGATGAATGCTTCAGTAGTGGTAGTGGTGATTGGATGGATCTAGAAATACTCACAGTAGTAATCCATGGTGAGTAAGTACTCTTTCCCGTTGTCACAGAACAAGTCAACTGCTACATTTTGCCATGGTAGATCTGGAATCTCACGCAGCATCATTGGGTCTCTGGCTTGGCCAGCGTTGTGGGACCTGCAGGTTGAAGAGCTTGATAGTAGATATTGGATGTGACTCGTCATCCTGGGCCAGAACATCAGTTCGCGTGCTTTGCTAATGCTATAATTAACACGCAAACGGGTTACACGGGCATTTTCTAGCATTTTGCGAAGTGACTATGGGATCAGAATACGATTTCATTCTAATAGTAAATCGTCATACACCGTGAGTTCATCCCGAAAGTTGAAGAAGGGTGTTAATTCCTACGAAAGTTTGTCGTTTGTGTCCGATTATCTACTCAAATATACGTCTCATAACGCCAAGCACGTCGCGTCTGCCTCCGTATGATGCCTTATTTCTTTTAGGTGATCTGTCGTTACGGCCGGTTGTTGTACGAGATTGACTGCCTCGATTTCTTCTGGTTGGTGTTCGAATATCGGAAGATGAGCTCTCGACAGAGTATCCGCGAGAAATATCTGCGTCCCTGGGGTGTACACAAGATTCACGTCGTATTTTTAGAGCCAGATAAGCATTATTTGAAGACATCAAGAGACACGATTTAATGGTTTGCTAGCTATTGATACGAGTGGTTTATGGTCAGAATACACGGTAGCCTTCCTTTTAAATGTGTAGTCCATGAAGCGCTCCATCACGTAGGTAACAGCGAGCATCTTCTTTTCGAGCTGCGCATAGCGCTGTACTGCCACTGGGAGTGCTCGACTGCGAAAACCTAGGGCTTAACATCCTGCATTAGAACCGCACGTATTCAGCTCTGACTGCTGTCACATTGCACATCCAAAGGCAGAGCTGGATCATAGTAGCCGAGTACTGGTGCATAGCTGATGAGATGTTTGATGGTTGTAAACGAGACCTCCTGCTCTTTTCCCAAACGCCACCTTAACCTTGCATGTCAATATCCTGATGGGCATCATGATTTCAGCTAGCCTTGGTAAGAACCGGGTCAGCTAATTCCCTATGCCATTTAAGCGGCTAACAGCATAGACTTCCTCAGGTTGTGGTATTAGCTGCAATGACTTGATTTTCTCGGATGTCAGAACGTGTCCATGAAATTGGCTTCAGACTTCCGGAGCTCAAGTTTCTCGCGTTTTAGTTTTACGTTCTTTTGAACGCAACGCCGCAAAAAGTGGTGCGGATAAGCATCCCGTTTCTGGTCGGTCGAGCCGTACATCACCACATCGTCTGCCACATATGTTACACCGTCTAAATCATCAACAGCTTGCAGTAACCGTTCCTGAAAACTTTCGCTCGGGACCTGAAAACCAAACGGTGAACTTAGCCGACGAAAAGGCCCGAAGGGTGTGGCGAATGTCGTCAGGAAATGATTCCTCATCAAGGACCACGGGCCACAATGCCGACGATAGATCGACCTTGGTGAAGTACTTTGCCTTAGCCAAACGCGACAGGACATTTTCTGACGTTGGTAGTGCATACTGCTCCATGCGTACAGTCTCATTCAATGACTTCATAGCCATGCTCAGACGCAAATCAACGTTCATTTTCGTAATCATCGCGACGTGGCTACCCCAATCTGTCGGCTCCTTGATCTTAGCGAGCAAGCCCCACTGAGTCAAGTGACTTAATTCGGGGGCGAACTTATCAAGTAAATCAAACGGAACCCTCCTACTTGGCAGCGCAGTCGGTCGTATTGATAGATCTCCGGACAAATAAACGGAATCTGCAAACCTCCCCAAACTTGCCCTAAACGCGGAGGGATACTGCTCACTAACATCTGTCTCCGCTCGACACGTATGCAAAAAATGATCATGGTTAAAATGAACAAAGCCAAGACAATGGATGGAATCAATGACGAGAATCGGCGTGAGATCCTCCTCCACGACCTCGAAATCCAGCTGATGTGAGGATCTGTCTCTTGGAGTGAGCACTTTGATTGTGGCCATGCTCCCCCGTTGGAGCAGTCCCACATGCGCAAGAAGCTTTGATCTGGTCGCACATGAATTCCTGGATACCGCTTCACAGGTATTCCGTTGATGGTAGCACCCGCGTCTAACTGAGCGCAACATTTCAACGTCAACCAAGAAACTTACGTAGACACACTTCTTTGGTCCCGTCCGCGACACGTTGTTGATTACATGTTCAGAGGCAGAGGCTTTTGTGTCATGACTGAGTGCATTCAATTTGCGAGACTGGCAGCATCGAGCGAAATGAATTCCTCTGCCAAATTTGGTGCCTTTGACCCTACGCCGGATATTGATCACGATCCTGCTGGTTCCGCGCGGCGCAAAAGTTGCAGCTTTCCTGTGTCTTGGCAACAGGCTTCGCAATTTTGTCAGCTAAGTTGGACACGGCACATAGCTCTGCATCAGACAGCAACCGCATTTGCTGGATGTGGCACGTAGCTGACGCTTCACTAAGGCATATGTTGAGGCATCGTCTGAGCGATAACTGTCGTTTCCGCAACAGCCACTTGGTATGGTTTTCATCATTAATCCAAAGCACGATACTATCTATAATGAGACTGTCAGCCATACCATTGCAAAATACAGGAACGAGCCAGGGTCACCAGCCCCGTAACATAGTTCTCGATGGATTGGTTTGGGCGTCTGTTTCAAGTAAAAAAGATACCGCTGACACTTTTCGTCAGTCTGGCCCTCGCAGAAATACCCGACTTTTCGACTGAATGTTACCGTATCAGCTTAGCCTCTATTTTTCGCACTGCATCCTTTTCAATACGCGGCATGAGTCATCTCTGATGTTATGTCAAGCGATAAGTAATCGGTAGTTAATTCAGACGTACCAGTACGCATAAAACACGATCCAATTGCTTTTCCAGCTTCTATAAATTATTGGCCGTTGTGCTCTTTCATATTCAGCGGGAGAGGTCTATGCACGACCGGCTGCACTCCAATAAGCAACGGAGCATTGCTCGGCCAACATGGTTTGATCTTCTCTGACACCGTTAGCCAGGCTCGTGCATTTGCAGCCGTTCACAGATAGATAGTTCGACATTCATAACTGGCCCGTCACGTGAATCTGTTAAACACACTCCGCACGGCCGTTCAAAACTACACCATTTTACAGGAATATTAACGCAATGTACCAAGCTTTTATGTTGGCACATTTCCGAAATCGCGTGCAGCGCTTTCAAGTTAGCAAGGCTAAGGACGCTGTTTTGGCGTCCTTGACGCTCTCATTGGTCATGGGATGTTAGCCAGTGGGACACCGGTTGGAAGCCCCCATTATGAGCGACAGACAGTCCAATGAAAGTGGTCGAGCACCACCATCTGTTCTATTTTGATGCCTATCTGAAGAAAACCTCGATGATTGGTCACCAACTGAAACTACCCAATGGACAACTTGTGATGCCTGTCTAAGAGGGAGATCCTAACTACCACATGATCCGAAGCTTGAACCGTAACCAGTGTGGAAAGACATACTAACCAGCACATGAAGCGGTCTATACTTAGTGATCGCTAGCTGCTACTTGGTGGTGTCTTATTCCGCTGCCTAACCATGGTGGCGTAGACAGACAATCTTCTAACTGGTATTCTGCAGTTCAGCAAGGGCTGCTAGGCGGTTAGACATATTTGTGCGATTGTTATTGCAACGACCATGGGAGACATTGTTCCCATTGACGTTGGTAGACCAACCTGAAGCTGAACAACGAAAATTCTATGTTTGATTACTTCTATCAATTTGATGACTAAAACCAAACGAAGAGGATTCCAAGTGTGACGTTGACACGACGTTGGTGAGTGTTCGTTCGTCTCCACACTCATGGCAACTTTGTTACTCAATAATCGCTTCAGTGTCTCCATGCATGGCGTTATGTACAGGTCATAGGAACCTATGTATTCATAGCATAATTAGGCTATACTTCCATATGGTCGCCCATACGTGTTGAGACGCTTTGACAAGGGGCTTTCCGAATGGCACCATTAGAAGCACAGTCAATGCTGATGGAACCTCCCTATTATGTCTATGGACTGGAATGCTATCCTCATGAAATCGGCATTACTCAACCAAAAACACCTAAAGGGGCTATAATGACTACGGTATTTATACATGCCACATCGTCCTGCTAGAAAAAAAACGCAAGGCTGATAATTAGTGGCGACGCACCGATTTTACTCCGATAATTCAGGTGAGTACTTGGAACAGACAAACACTGTTGTCTCACCCACGGGCGTTCCTACAATGTGTTAGAAATCAGTTATAAAGGCAACTGCACCCACTAATCCAGCTATGGACTACTGTTTCAGCTAATCTTAGAAGTAGTCATGTGTGCACGCCGTGACACAAGTGGTTATCGACTTGGAAACTACTCGGAAACATTTTGTCATTAGAAAGTAGGCAAGTCCGTAGGCATTGTTAAAGGAGGAAAATTGCTCCAAACTCTATGCTTACTATGCGTATGCAATGCTCGTTGGCAGATCATATCAGGGTCGAGGGTCACTTGGTATTTCAAGCTTATCAATCACTTGGAAGTGAAGTGTAAATATCATGTTGAAACGCAGTATTGACATGAATCTTACGACCTTAACATAACGGCAGGTCCATGGGTCCTGAAGCGCTAACTGATTACCGAAGTGTCCCACAGGTGTGGAGGCGAACGACCGCTCACTAGTGTCGTGTCACCGCCACACTAGGAAGCATCCTCTTTGGAACAATGGCTACAGATCCACTGATCGTCTTCCCTACCCAACGAACTTGGCCTTAGGATACAATGCGCCTACTACATCAGCAGTACGTATCTACACTATTCACATGAGTGTACGGCCAACTGAAAAATCCCAGCACAGAACTTTGTAGCTGCAAAGGCTTTAAAATTTTCATTTACGAACAAGTCCTAGCTTTACCTGCTTCTTACGAATTACTGTATTGTTTCTGATTACTCACACTGCCTTAAGAATGGCACGCGTTTCCTAAACGAAATGGAACACATATCGATTCTCCAGATTGATGGCAGCGGCACGATTGCACTGTGCATACCGTATCACGTGTGGCCAGATAGATAAGCGAGCAAGGAAGGCAACCGTGCAGTCAACCCGTAAGCCTTCAAAGCTTCTCTTCCAACAGGCTGCAAGGGTTGCAGCCTCAATGAGAGCTACCAATCCGCTTCTTCTTGCCGCTCACTCAGATATCATCTCGCTCGCGTGGTAGTGAAACCTCCTTATGCCAGATTGGCAGAATGACCAATCACGTAGTATGTATACGATTGGCTGATCTCCTTCGACACTGTAGAATTGTGCTGGTACACCGATTGCGATCAACAGATATGCGACCGACAAACGGAGCCAATGGTACAGCGAATTTGCAAGCATACTATCAGCCTGCAGGTATTTTTAAGCAAAACAATCGCTCCAAAATATGCTCCTGTTTAAAAGTAGTAGCACATTCTGTGCTGCACCAATGCCCGCCTGAAGGAAATCTGAGGCGTTCTCCGAAGTCTTCCCGTCCACGTCCATACGACTGCACGCGTGCACAGCGTCACACATGTTGGTCATCCCTTTGGTTTGGTCGCAGACTCAACCCCAAAGTGCACCGCGTAATATGCAACGGGCCAATGTTGTCCAGAGCACACGAGAAGTTTACTCGGCTACAAGTGAGAACGAACGGGTAGACTACCAACTGAAGCGATCGATTGTGCTGGATCACCAGCGGTTTCGTTGTCGTGTCGAGGATGATCAGCCAATCGTATACATACTACGTGATTGGTCATGCTGCCAATCTGGCATAAGGTTTCACTACCACGCGAGCGAGATGATATCTGAGTGAGCGGAAGAAGAAGCGGATTGGTAGCTCTCGTTGAGGCTGCAACACTTGCAGTTGGCCGTACACTCATGTGAATAGTGTAGATACGTACTGCTGATGTAGTAGGCGCATTGTATACTAAGGCCAAGTTCGCTGGGTAGGGAAGACGATCAGTGGATCTGTAGCCATTGTTCCAAAGAGGATGCTTCCTAGTGTGGCGGTGACACGACACTAGTGAGCGGTCGTTCGCCTCCACACCTGTGGGACACTTCGGTAATCAGTTAGCGCTTCAGGACCCATGGACCTGCCGTTATGTTAAGGTCGTAAGATTCATGTCAATACTGCGTTTCAAAATGATATTTACACTTCACTTCCAAGTGATTGATAAGCTTGAAATACCAAGTGACCCTCGACCCTGATATGATCTGCCAACGAGCATTGCATACGCGTAGTAAGCATAGAGTTTGGAGCAATTTTCCTCCTTTAACAATGCCTACGGACTTGCCTACTTTCTAATGACAAAATGTTTCCGAGTAGTTTCCAAGTCGATAACCACTTGTGTCACGGCGTGCACACATGACTACTTCTAAGATTAGCTGAAACAGTAGTCCATAGCTGGATTAGTGGGTGCAGTTGCCTTTATAACTGATTTCTAACACATTGTAGGAACGCCCGTGGGTGAGACACCAGTGTTTGTCTGTTCCAAGTACTCACCTGAATTATCGGAGTAAAATCGGTGCGTCGCCACTAATTATCAGCCTTGCGTTTTTTCTAGCAGGATGATGTGGCGTGTATAAATACCGTAGTCATTATAGCCCCTTTAGGTGTTTTTGGTTGAGTAATGCCGATTTCATGAGGATAGCATTCCAGTCCATAGACATAATAGGGAGGTTCCATCAGCATTGACTGTGCTTCTAATGGTGCCATTCGGAAAGCCCCTTGTCAAAGCGTCTCAACACGTATGGGCGACCATATGGAAGTATAGCCTAATTATGCTATGAATACATAGGTTCCTATGACCTGTACATAACGCCATGCATGGAGACACTGAAGCGATTATTGAGTAACAAAGTTGCCATGAGTGTGGAGACGAACGAACACTCACCAACGTCGTGTCAACGTCACACTTGGAATCCTCTTCGTTTGGTTTTAGTCATCAACTTGATAGAAGTAATCAAACATAGAATTTTCGTTGTTCAGCTTCAGGTTGGTCTACCAACTTCAATGGGAACAATGTCTCCCATGGTCGTTGCAATAACAATCGCACAAATTTGTCTAACCGCCTAGCAGCCCTTGCTGAACTGCAGAATACCAGTTAGAAGATTGTCTGTCTACGCCACCATGGTTAGGCAGCGGAATAAGACACCACCAAGTAGCAGCTAGCGATCACTAAGTATAGACCGCTTCATGTGCTGGTTAGTATGTCTTTCCACACTGGTTACGGTTCAAGCTTCGGATCATGTGGTAGTTAGGATCTCCCTCTTAGACAGGCATCACAAGTTGTCCATTGGGTAGTTTCAGTTGGTGACCAATCATCGAGGTTTTCTTCAGATAGGCATCAAAATAGAACAGATGGTGGTACTCGACCACTTTCATTGGACTGTCTGTCGCTCATGATGGGGGCTTCCAACCGGTGTCCCATTGGCTAACATCCCATGACCAATGAGAGCGTCAAGGACGCCAAAACAGCGTCCTTAGCCTTGCTAACTTGAAAGCGCTGCACGCGATTTCGGAAATGTGCCACCATAAAATCTTGGTACAATGCGCAATCATGCCTGTATATTGGTATAGACGGCTCACCCTTCATGACTATGTCTTTTCATGTGTTTGATTTATTGATCTTTGTGCATGAAGGTTTTCCAGCTTCCTCGTTATTTCAATACAGCTTTCTTCCCGTTCGGTGTGGGCTCTTTTACTTTCTAATTTTTTATTGATTTGCGACGTTGAACCATGGCGGTGACTTTGGATTTTCTTCACAAGCGCTGTCGAGGCAGCAAGCACAGTTTAGGCGTCACAGAAGCGCTTAATTGAAACATTGACAACACCAATATCGTTACAGTCATCATTTACGGACTCACCGTTTTCTACTGCAGACAAGCTGGCGCACAGTATGGCAGTGTTTATTTGCCACCCGGACGATGACCTCACTTTTGAAGCATGGTTTCGCCGCTATAAAGATTTGTTAACAATGATGGGCTTGAGCTAGGCGATGCAGCTCAGGTACGTCTTCTTTTGAGAAAATGGGGTCCACAAGAGTATGAAAAGTACTCTAATTATATTCTACCCAAGAACCCACGCGATATATATTTGGACGACAGATTGATATGCTTGCCTATAATTTGCGGCCCTGAAACTTAACTTTTCAGCACACATTTCTGATGTTTTCAGATTGTTAAACACCATGAGAATGATTTTGTGACATATGCAGCTGTTGTTAACGGGGAATGTGAATGTTTTCAACTTAGCACCATCACAATTGATCAGTTTAAATCGCTCATTTTGGTTTGTGGATTACGTTCTCCAAAAGATGCGGTGATTCGAACACGTTTGTTATCTACGTTGGAGTCTAATCGGGAAGTCCACTACAGGAGCTGGTACGAGAATCGGAACGTCGGTTAATACTGAAACATGACACAGAGATGATCCAGCGGCACAACGAGTCTTGTGTGATGAATGTTCATATTATTCCTACACGCCCTAGGCCATCGCACAATTCAGTACGTCTGTCCGACTTTGCTCTCCGAGGCCGTCCGCCTAGTGCTTGTCAGCATTGTGGTCAGTGTCATTTCGTTATATTTTGTGAATGCAGACAGTATGTTTGCAAGCGTTGTGGGAATATGGGACATAAGGAAACCAGATGTTTGCAGGGAGCCTCTGGAAGACGGTCACGAAACTTCGTCAAAAGTCCAACTTTTAAACGTTGCGTTTCAAAGGTGGTGTTTGCAACCACTAGCCCGAACAATCATCACTTCGGAAGTATGTTACGATTGTGATAAACAGAGTTTCTGTCCGGCGTCCACTGGACACCGCTTCTGATAGTACAATAATCTCTGAGTCGATATAGAGCAAGCTCGGTAAACCCGCATGTGTTCAAACTTCACACGTCGCTCACAACGCGTCCGGTTTGGAATTAGCCTATTTCGAACAGTTCAATTGCGTTTGTACTGCGCAATTTGCATGCTAATGACGTTTGTTACGTAACACACTATGGGGATTTGAACTTGTTAGGCATTGATTGGGTAGACATAGTTAATTTATGTAACATAACTTTGAACATTATTTCTGATAACACACTGTGTCCCCCCGAGTGTCAATGCTCGGTTGCACCCGTAACGTTTAAAGACAGTGCAGAAGCTTTATCACATATTGCGTTTAAATCTACCAAGGTTTTGCAGAGGATCTTGGAATGTGTTCTAAGCTGAAAGCTGTGTTGCTTCCGCGTACCGGTGTAAATCAAGCATTTTGTCCCAGAAGACCAGTACCATACGTTGCTGTTGAGGCTGTGGATGCCGAAATTAGTGGACCGGAGTCCATGGGCGCCTTCAGTTCTGTGCCCTACTTAGCGTATGCCACTCTTTTAACCAAATACTCCATACCTCATGATCCCCTCCGGAGTTATAGTGGATTATTATTTTGACACTTCAAACTCGGTGAGTCCACAAGCTTGTAGTGCCTCGTTGTTAAACGATTTTACTGAATTTATTTCCATTGAATTTTTCACACTTCTATGATTTTCGCACTGATCACCCTACGGGATTTGTCAAGCTTTAGCTTTTATACCCGCATAAATCCATTGTTCCATTGTTCCTATTGTAGTCATCAGGAAGGCTAATGGCAGTCTGCGTACTAATGCTGATTGTTCTACCGGATTCAATAACGCATTGGAAACGCATCAATATCCTTTACCTTTTCTCGAGTACGCATTCAGAAAGCATAATGGAGGAGAATTTTTTTCCAATTTTAATCTTTCTGATG
The DNA here is from genome assembly GCA_944474145.2 of Dicrocoelium dendriticum. Lineage (NCBI taxonomy): Eukaryota > Metazoa > Platyhelminthes > Trematoda > Plagiorchiida > Dicrocoeliidae > Dicrocoelium > Dicrocoelium dendriticum. The sequence continues at coordinate 69,366,773 of OX104068.1, read as the reverse complement.
CATACTTATAAGTAGTGGTCGTAGAGCGCTCCAAAGAACTGCTCACTATTAATACTCAGCGAGGTTTCCAGCATTACAGTCGGTTATATTTCAGAGTAATAGGTGCTCCACCGATATTTCAACAAGTTTTGGAAGATATGCTATCCGGATTACAGTGTGTTATGGCTTATTTGGATGGCATACTAATTGTAAGCTCCACCAACAGATAATTACACCCACCTGAACGATGTATTCTCTAGGATAGATGCATATGGAATTCGTGTACGTCCAGAGAACTGCGAGGTCACGATGCCCAGTATCACAGACCTTGGCTCCGTTCTTGACAGTTCCGGTCGTCGGCCAGGCCCGAACAAAATAAAAGCCATCAAGTTAATGCCTCCCCCCACGAATAAAGCTACTTTACAGTCTTTTTTTAGGTATAGTTAATTATTATCACGACTTTGTCCTTCAGATGCACGAACTCCGTGCACTTTTGACGAACGAGTCAGTGGCATCGGTCATCGCAGTGCCAGAAAGTCTTTGATGATATTAAACAAATACTGTCCTCCGATCTCCTTTTAACTCATTACTACCCAGTATTACCAATAGTTCGCTGCTGATGTATCGCAAAACGGTATCGGTGGTGTCTTGTTGCATCTGTTCCTATGGACATCAAAAGGCTGAGATGCATGTTTCCCGCGCGTTGACAGCAGCAGAAAAGAACTACAGTCAACTAGAGCAAGAAGGGCTAGCTCTCGTTTTCGCGGTTAGGCAATTTTATAAGATGGTGCATGGACGCAACTTTATTTTGTACACAGACCATAAACTTTTGCTATCTATTTTTGGCACCAAACGAGGGATTCCCGTTCACACGGTGAACAGATCACAGCGTTGGGCAACCACCCCATTAGCATAGCATTTTGGTTTGCGTTTTAAAGTACATCTTCGCCTGGTCATTATGACGCATTATCCAGACTGATTGCCGACTGTACGTCCAAAATACTGGATGAAGATATTGTTGTGTCCAGCATTACCTTAGATCCCGCGATTAGATAAGTACTTCAAACATCCGTACGTCAACTTCCAGTAACCGCAAATGCAGTCAGAATAGAAACAGCAAAAGATGCCCTGCTACAACGTATTATGGGGTACCTTAGCACTGGTTGGTTTACACGACACTTGGACAGCTATTGTGAGCAGTTTCGTTAAAGGAAGTTCGCCTTAACCACAAATGCCGGTTGTCTGATGTTATCTGACCGAGTTGTGATTCCTAAGATTCTACAGAAGAAGATTTTCAATCAGTTCCACGAAAGTCACCAGGAAATCAGTCGTATGAAATCCATAGCCCTCAGCCATGCCTACTGGCCATTCATGGACCAGGATATCGAATATGTTATTCTTCCTTGAAACAGCTGTGCTAGAGCAGCAATACTAGCTGTCAAATGTGAGCTTCAGTCTTGGTAAACTCCAAGTGGACCATAGTTTCGCATTCATGTTGATTTTGCGGGACACTTGGAGGGTTTCCACTATCTGCTAATTGTCGATGCTTACTCAAAGTGGCCCAAAATGGTGTAAATGAGATACGCAACCACTTCCGCTGTTTTGTTACACCTACACTATTTTATATCAGAATTCGGTGTTCCCGAAACGAGTGTTTTGGACAAGGGTTCTCAGTTCACTTCTCACGAATTCGCCGACTTTTGCAACCCTCATGGCATCGCACACACACGCACTCCAGCGTACCAACCACAGTCAAACGGGCAGGCTGAACATTTTTTCGGTACGTTCAAGCGAGCATTAATTAAATTGGAGGGAGCGTGGAATACCCGAAAAATCAAGGACACCTTTTCGCAGTTACCGTATGACGCCAGGTCTAACAACACCTCAAAACGTATCTCCATCCGAAGCCTTCCTCGGTAGGCGGGTCAGAAGTATCCTCGATGCTTTGAAGCCATCGCTACACAAGGAAAAGCGCAATGTTCAAATGGAGCACGCTCCCGGCATTTCGCGCCTGGTTATAATATGTACGTAAAGAATTTTCGTGACGGAAGACCATCCTGTTGTTGAACGGATCTCAAGTGTTTTGTACAGTATACAAGTGGATTCCATCATATGAACTATAAATGTAAAGCATATTAGAACCCGTATTGAAGTGCAAGCGACGCCTCAAAACCAGGAACCTTCAATACCGGTGGCCATTTTGCTGGATACGTATCAAATTACCCCGTCGGAAGAGCCTGCCGTCCAAACAGAAAACGACACATCGAATCAAAAATACTCAACGCGAATCAGAGCCCCAATGCAGAGACCCGAGGTTAACCCATGACATCAAGCATACGAATCAACTGTGGCGTGTTATGCAGTTCAGTGTAAAGGAGGGGATGTTTGACGGGCTCGTGCTTGTTAATCGTTCACAGATAGATAGTTTGGTATTCATAACTGTCCCGTCACGTGATTGTGTTCAACGCACGCAGGACGTGTTCAGAGCTAGACCGCTCACCATTCATGACTATGTCCATCCATGTGGTTGACTTATTGATCTATTGATCTGTGTGCATGCCGGTTGCTCAGCTTTGCCAGTTTCAATACAGCTCGTCGATGTTCTTACTTCCCGTTCACTGGGTTCTGTTGGTTGGCTGTATTCGGCTTCGGATTTGCCTCTCACTTTGGCCAGCCACAGGACGCCTGCGCCTAAAAGGGACCATGGGTGGCTTGCGCTGCACCATCCACGGCTCCAACCACACACCCATATCAAGTGCAAACCCGAAGGAATAAGATCAAGAAGAATGTGGATGGGAGCCAGGTTTCATCAACAATGCCTGTCCACTCTCCTTCACAGGCAAACACAAGCACGCTGTATTTGGGAATTAATCGCACACATGGCGGTGGCTGGACCGTAGTCCGCTCCATATTAAGTGCATGGAACTACTGTTCGACCATCGCGTGGCCACGGGGACCATGCACCCCGTCATCTCCCGCAACGACCAACTGTCTCCTGGAGCTACTATGCACGAGGTAGTGGGTAATAGAGAAGTTCGCACCTTATTAGCGGTTTGGTGTTGCACCTCCCAACCCTGACACCCCATGACCGGTTTTGTCCTCCTTTGGACTCATCAGATGGAGATAGCCTGAGCTGGGGTGGACCTCGAGGTCTAGTGTTCAAAGGTTGACGCCCAGACCACTATGGCTACTAGGTCCGCCACTTGGAACACTTCACCGCTGTGCCAAACGTTGCTCGCGGACCTGGGAGCCATAGTGGTCAGGGCGTCAACCTTTGAACACTAGACCTCGAGGTCCACCCAAGCTCAGGCTATCTCCATCTGATGAGTCCAAAGGAGGACGAAACCGGTCATGGGGTGTCAGGGTTGGGAGGAGCAACACCGAACCGCTAATTCGGTTACGGTCCTTGTGATCGTTATGACCGAGGTCCACTTAGGACCGAGGTCTGAAAAGAGATTGCGAGTCGCAATCCAACCACACAGCGAGTACACCAAATGCCACTTGGAAGTTCGCACCTTGTTAACATTGACATCAAACGCAGCCACACCGGGGATGTCAAACAACAGCCAATCACTTCAATAGTTCAATAGTGTATGATGGGGTAAATAGCATGGCTTTACAAGATCCAAAGGATGGATATGCAAAAGAAAATTAAAACCAAATTGTTCCAAAGTGGAACCTGAAGTATCAGAGTTTCAACCATTGCACTTTATCAAACTGTTGTGTAGCGTTTATCAATAAGTTGAAATTCGAAGTGTCTTTCAAATGTCGTCATGTCTGATGCGTTCACCACATATCTTGGTAATGCATTCCAGTGAGAACAGATTCTAAGTGAGTAAAAATACTTTCTACAATTCAGACGGGAGCGTTCCGTCATTAGTTACAGGTGGTTACCTCGGCTTTGTTTGTAAGGGGCTAGAGTCAACAGTGATGTACATGAATGCTCGCTTTCAGTTAGTATCCGGTATGTAAGAGTAAGATCTCCGCGAAGCCGTCGGTATTCTAATGAGAATACCCCGAGTACACGAAGACGCAGTTCGTAACATAGACCGGATAGTCCACGCCTTACCTTTGTGGCTCTTCTTCGGGGTTGTTCCAATAGGCGGATATCTCATTTTAACCATGGACAATAGGCCTGAATTGCGTATTCAACGTGAGAGTGAATATAGAAGTTAATCAGCAATGGTACCAGCCATCGCTCAAAGGTGCCGAGAGCTCGCCTCAAAGGTCTCAAGTTCAAGTTCCCCACACTTGCTGCTTTCAAAAATTGGAGCGAATTGCGAAGACTCACTTGCACGATTATACCCAAGTCGCGTTCACTAGTCACGTGTTGCCCCAAAAGGTACGTGTTGACGAAGCTGTTGCGCACCGTCAGCAGGTGACATTTTGCAGGGTTCAGTGGGAGCTGGTTCCTTTCTTCCCATTCGTTAATCCGAGTCAGATCTTCCTGGAGGTAGACACAGTCGGATGCTGAGCGAATTACTCTCCATATTTTAGCATCGCCTGGAAATATTTGCGTCTACTGGAGGCTCATTAATATGGACTAAAAACAGTAGCAGGCCGAGGACAGATACGTGTCGTACACCACTGGATGCGCACAGGCTTGCAGAGCGAGTGTCAGCTACTATTACCTTGATTGCTCTGTCGTGTAAGTAGTCTTCTAACCAGGAAAACAGGGAACCATTGACACCGTAGGCAGCAAGCTTTTGGAGGAGAAAGAAGTGATTGACCCTGTCGAATGCTTTAGAAAAATCCAAATAAATCACATCTATGGGGACTCCTTCATCAGCCGCCCTGCTCCATGAGTCCCGAGTAAGCAGCAAATTGGTGAGACAAGATCATCTGTTTCTGAAACCAAGTTGAGCGTTAGAAATTATTTGTTGACTTTCAAAGTATCGCGTCAGTTCATCTGCGATTACCGATTCCATCACTTTTGATAAAACAGGAAGGTAACTAAATAGGCCGGTAGTTGGCAGGATCCGATCGCTTACCTCCTTTGTATATTGGAGTGATAATTCCATTTTTCCACTCAGATGAGTGTGTATGGGAGTTAAGCAGACCCTGGAAAAAGGTTGCAAGCGGAGCTGCTATGGCGGGAGAAAGGGTTTTCAGTACTTTTGAGCAGATCATGTCGCTTCCAGGGGCACTGTACTCCCGGAGAGCCTGTAATTTCCTTTCAACAGCTGCTGGAGTAAAGGTGACGCTGGACAAGCCAACGACATTTGTTGTGAGTTGATAGGGCGAAGGTTTGATCGCATTTGTAGCTACCGAACCAAACTGCAGGAGTAGAGCGTTCGCGGCATCCACAGCAGTAGTTGTTAGGCCACTTGTCGCCTTGAGTGGTGGTATTCCGGGTTTAACCTTTCTTTTGCCATTCACAAATCTGCATAGTAGTTTGGTGTTGCGCGTAAATTTCAGCACCATGTTCTCCTGCCATTCGTACTTATCGACTCTAATGAGCGACGTGCAGTAGTTTCTGATGGCTTTGTAATTCTGCCATATAATATCACATGGGCTGAGCGAATGTTGCCTCCAGATTTCATCTCTATTGTTGATTCATTTAAGTGATCTGCTTCGGATCCACGTATTGGTCCGGCGCGATGCGCGTAATGGTACAACCTTCGATGCTGATTGTATGATCCAGTTAATTTTGTCTTTCAGTTCATTCCACGCATCATTCGCTGAACTGTGCGTCTGTAGCTCCCAGTCAACGGTTGCTGCTAAGTTGTGCAGCTTAAAATAGTGCGTAATACTGACGTAACACAACCAAATAGAACTGAATGGTCGCTACGGCCCAGTGGAGGATCGTATGCTACTGACTCAACCATCAACGCTTCATTAGTTAGGATTAAGTCCGAGAGTGATGGCTTGTTTGAATCGTGGTGTCTGGTTGGTCGATGCATATGGTTATACAAAACTGCCATATCCACGAATTTGAGGAGTTTTGGTTTAAATGATGGCCCATTAGGGGCCATTGATGCTATTGAAGGAACATTAAACTCACCCATTATAAGATAGTGAGAATACTTATGTGCAACAATATAGCGGAGGGCGTTTAATAGTTGGTTATCGTTGTCTGCTGATGAGTTCGGGGGCATATAGATAACTGCTAAGGGGAAAGCACCACTCGTCCTCTGTGAACCAACGTCTCGAGCTGCTTAGGTACCGTCCGCAAAATAGTGAGTCGGGAATAACAAGGGAATTTTCGGTAAGAGCCTCACGTTTCAAATGATCGCGATAGTAGAGAGCAACACCGCCACAGCGCGATGTACCATCCTTTCGTATGACTGACATCTCACTGAGTTCAATCCCTGGATCAAGTATGTCGTTTCACAGCCAAGTTTCAGTAACTGCTATGAGGTCCCAAGTTGTTGTTTCATGTCGATGGCGCAGCTCCGAGAGTTTAGAATACAACCCCTGCGTATTGGTGTAGCAGCATTGTATTTGTTGACGCATTAGGAGATCGGTTCGCTGTGCGTGGCCGGCACAATTAACGCCGATCTGCTGAAGATTTTTAAACGGTTGTTTGCACGGTTGGCTGATTTTAGGTACATTTGGCGCTGGATCATCTGTATCTGACGTCTGTATTGATTGAAGGGATGGTCTTAACTGTATTTCTGGTGGCCCAAGTTTCCTGTTGTCATGTCATGCTTGGATTGACACTGATAACATTTCGGACCCAGCCAAGGTTACCTTCCAAAGTTGTGGCCCGCTACCTTTGTAGTTTGTGGAAGCAATTAGACAGGTGACGCCAAAAGCCACGACATTCTGCATGTCGTAGAGTTCTGCTAAGTACCTCCATTCTTCGAAGTTGTGCATCTGTCATTCACGGCTATCGTCATGCTTCAATGCTGACACTCTGAACAAGTAGTCCTTTCTTCACCTCATTATGATGTGACGAACAAGGGTTGGATTTCCGCCTCCGCCTTTCTGCCCATGGAACCTCAGGAAAAATCCGGTTACTCGCAGGAGAGCTCACCAGAACGGGGCTTGCAAAGAGACCATCTTCCAGGTCGCGCATGTTGCCAAACGTTACTCGCAGTAACCGAGGTTCCCCAAAGTAAGATGATGACGGATTTCGTGAAAGGCGTGCGGTTATATGCCCAGTATTTCAGCGCCGATTGAAATCCACAATGGTGCGCGTATACTCTGCGGTGGATCCAGTACTGCTCAATACAATGAATCAGACCCTTACTCCGTCGATTACCCCACGCTGTCACTGTCCAGCCATTCACTCATCCTATACTAATCTACATGTATTTGCACGGCCGAATACATAGTCATGACAGGACTATAATTGAGAATGAGAGTCACGTAGCACATACCGGGATGAGTTAGTAAACACGTTTCGCAGATGTACTTGTCTACTACCCCGAACGCACAGCTAATGCATCGAAAGGATCTTTCATAAAAACAACCGGCATATTGATCGCCTGCTAGCTGATGACCACTGCCTGGACCTCGTGCGTGCCTTCCTTGTTGTCTATGACACAATGAACCCCGTAAATTTACGATATGCTGAGGCCGTGGCCATCAAACAACATGGCACAACTATGTGTGTGCAGAAAGAAGCACTTGTGACCTGGGTTTTGTCGTCATAGCGAGCCGGGAACAGATGACAAGGTGACATGAGGCCCAGTTAGTCTGGCAGCAGAAAGCTGATGACCGCGTTCATGTACCTACCGTGGCTCGCTTATGGTGAACTCTGGTCAGTTACAGTTATTCTCCCCACCATCCAATAGTCATCTAAGGTCTAGCGAAATTCGCAAAATGCTACTGCATGTGCAGAAACATGAATCTCTCTCCCCTTAGTGGTGAGGACATACGGAATTCTCAGCGGACGAGTAATTTAGTGCAGGGCTCAGCTGAGTGCAGGCGTAAGCTGGTGAAAGACGCATCGACAGGCCATCCGAGCCTGGTTTGGTCATCGAGCGAGCTGAGTACAGACAGCCACCACGTGTTTCCGGCGCCTGTTAACCGTCAGATAACTTCGCGCTGAGTGACGAAGGTCATGGATAACCGTAGGCGTTGGCGAGATCAATGGTTATCTGTGTGTCTCGCTGGCTACGCAGCAAAGTTGGCGTAGGCATGCTAAAGCGCGCCACAGAAACTGCGACGTGGATGTGCGCATGTGATGGCATCTCAGCGAACCGGGTGTTTTGCAGTAGCTGAGGACGAGGTTTAGCATTGCAACTCGTGTCAATGTCATTGGATCGCTGCCACAGGTAATGGAGCATCAGCAGACAATGCAGTCGGGATCACGTAACATGCCTGTTACTCGGCGCGCGCTGATTATTCGGCCGTACGGTGAATGCGGTTTAAACGCTGCAGCAACTTCACGAAGATACAATGCCATGAACACAGCAATGCGTCCCGTCACCGTCTGGTACGTGCTTAAAGTAGTGAAGAAGTTCGAGCAAACTGGGGGTCTGTGTAACATGAAGAGAACTGGACCGTCTTGCAGCACCGCGGACGACTGTTCAGCCTGCGCTGTAGTCAGTAATGTGTCAAAAGCCCCGATCTCAGCTTCGTCGGATCGCACCACGCTGTGACACGACCCAATATGCGGTACACCGGATATTATAGGAACGAAAATTTCAAACATTCCGTGCACTTCAAGTGCAGATTTTGAACCTCTGCGATCCGGAGAAGCGGCATGAATTTTGCCGCTGGTTTCTGGCTAACGGGGATATTCGTTCTGTCATCTTTACAGATGGGGCACTGGTTCATCTGCATGGGACAAGAAAACATTACGCTTGGGCCACCAGCAACCCACCTTACTATACCGCATCACGTATGCACCACAGTGTGAAACTGATGGTTTGGGCTGGAGTAACATGCCAGAAAATCTTGGGCCCATATTTCTTTTCCGGCAATGTGACCGGTATGCTATTTTGCAGTACTAAAGCCTTATCCTTTACTAGCATCGTCGTACTTGGAAAGGCTGCAGACATTTGTGCTTCCACAGTTGGTGGCCGAAAGGGCATGCAAAACCATTTGGTGGCAACAGGATGGTGCACCTGTACATACAGCTAAAACGGTGCGTGCTTACCTCCGCGACCAATTTGGTGGATCGGACGCGGTGGACCAATGGAGTAGCCTGCTTGCTCACTAGATTTGAACCTCATAGATTTTTTTCTATGGGACTGCCTGAAGCAGCGAGTGTACAACACAATGCCGCGTACAATGGACAGATTGAAAGAAGATATTGTGAACGAATGTCACTCGATCATGAGGGATACATTGGAGAAAGTTTTCACCAATTACACTAAGCGGTTGCTGCACTACAAGCAAAACGCCGGCGGACATTTTGAACATATCCTTCACTAGCATAGATGATCGTTTCAATACATTTCTGTTAATCTACTTATCCTCGTTCACAAATGTGTTAACAATTAGATTGGTCCATTGGCAAATGGTGCTAATAGTGCGTCCGGTCAGGTAGAATTCTTAACATCCAGGCTGTCGCTAAGCACATAAACAGCGTGGGCACCCAAGCCCATAAATCTTCAAGTTTGACTTCTCATTAATAATGTTGGTTTCCTGGTCTGATGGGAGATTTTGTCTCCGATGCTTCTGCGACTAGTGACATGGTTTTCATACATTTATTCCAGACTATCTCTGGGGTGCACTCAGTCATATTTGTCTAACTAGCCTTTTAAACGAACGCGGACAGAAGCTGATAATGTATGGTACGTTGTGTTTTTCCGCTCTGCTTTGGGGTATTCGTCGTAGCAAACGAAATGAAGCCGTACGTTAAGCATTATATCCGACAACAAAAGGCTACGATCTCAACACGGTATGGTCCGATTACATTTGCTACTACGAATACCCTAATGCAGAGCCGAAAATTTCAACATACTACTCATTATCAGCTTGTGTCCGTCATCATCATCATTATACACATCAGCTAGAGGTGGGAAAACACCTCGGCTATTTTGCCGCAATACTTGAAATAAATGCATACATACATAAATATAATACAATACACAAAGGAAAACTGATACAACAGTTGCATGTCAGCTGAGCTACCAGCAACGGATAGGCATCGTTCCGGCAAGCTTCCAGCCAGCTACTAGGCAAAAAGAAAACAAAAATTTTTTTAAATTATGTTTTACCCTAGGAAATGAGATCGTAGATGGAGGGGAGAAAAAGTAACTCACGGCACGACCGCCATTGAGGTCGGCTCCTTGCCATCTCAGCAAGTGTATCCAGCCAAACGTGTTCACTGTCATTTGGACCCCAACCAGGGAGCCGTAAAGCTCCAACCGAGGCTAGCTCCGAAGTGATGGACTTCATTCCTCTGGACCAAGTCATCGCTTGGCCACCTCTACTCTTCTTCCACCCACATCCCCGGCGAGCAAACAACACACGTCGCGGGAGTCGGTGGGTTGGCATACGTAACACGTGGCCGAGCCATCGGAGCCTGGTGAGTGAAATAACGGTGCTGAGCGGTTCAGATCCTTTTCCTGGACCGTAAACAATGCGTCGAACACGCTCGTTACTCACGCGGTGTTCCCACCATATGTGAGCCAAACTGCGAAGGCACCGGTGGTCGAACGTAGCTAGCCTCTTCAAGTCCGCCGACCTTAGGGGCCAGGTTTCGCAACTGTACAGTAAGGTCGAACGTACCGCTGCATTGTACACTCTACCCTTTAGGGCGAGAGTGATGTCGCGCCGCCGCCATAGGTGGCGAGTTTTAGCAAAAGCACTCCGAGCTTTCGCTATACGGTTCGTGATTTTGTCTTCGATCCCAAGGGCGCTGACACAACTTCCCAGGTAATTGAATTTCTGAACGACTTCCAGCCGATCCCCAACAAGGGTCAGCGCAGGAGGCGATCCCTGCCAATCTTGGAGGAACGCTTTGCACTTCGAGGGTGCAAAGCAAAGCCCGAAGCGGCTGACAGCCAGTGCTAGTCTGTCCAGCGCGGCTTGGTACGTCTGGGAGCTGTCACAGATCAGGGCAATATCATCAGCATACTCTAAGTCAAGAAGTCGTTCTCCTGGGAGTAGCTCCACACCTTCTAAGTCATGTCCTGTAAATGCAAACTCCATGACTTCGTCAACAGCGAAGTTGAAGAGGAATGGTGACTGCGGGCATCCTTGTCTCACTCCGTTGGATATATTGAAGGGTGGCGACAGCTTGCCGTAATCCCTCACTCTGCCCGAGCTACGCAAATATATTGCTTGGATAATATTTACATATTTCTCGGGCACACCTTTCCTAGGTAAACATTTCCAAAGGGCACATCGATCAACCGAATCGAAGGCACCTTTGATGCCGAGGAACACGACTACGGTGGGCCACCAATATGTGTGGCGGTGCTCCAACAACTTACGCAAGGTGAAGATGTGGTCGACGCAACCACGACCACGACGAAACCCGGCTTGCTACTCACGAATCTGACTTTCACGAGTGCCAGTCAGTCTGTAAAGAATTATGGAGGCTAGTAATTTGGAGGCGATGGATATCAGACTGATTCCTCTATGGTTGCCGCATTCCGAGCGCGAGCCGCCTTTGAAGATGGGAACAATATCGGAGCGGCTCCAGTCGGTTGGGACAGTCTCCTGCTCCCACAGTTTCACTAGTAATTCACGTAAAGCATCAATAAGAGCAGAGCTTCCAAATTTGAAGAGGGCTTTAGGAAGATCATCTGGTCCCGCGGCTTTGTTCAACTTCGACATTCCGATCTCACGTTCGACTTCTGAGCGAGAGGGTGGATCCAAAGGAACAGCCCACGGAACAGGGCGATCACTGGTCGGCGAAGAATCGAACAATTCTAGCCGATTAAATTGCTTTTCAAAATGCTCAGCCCAACGCTCCTAACGTTTTGACAAATTGTGAATAGGCTGTCTACTCTCATCACAAATTGTTTCACTAACACCAGGTATCTTGCTGCCCGTTTCCCGTATCAGATGGAATAACTTACGATGGTTGCCAAGGGCAGCGGTCACTTCCATCTCTGACGCACGATGAGACCACCAAGATTCGCGGTCTCTCTTCAGGCTAGTGCTGAGTTTTGCCCGGAGCTCTTTGCGAGTTTCATTGTACTCGCTTCCAGCCGGGATATGCCGGCGAGCGTCGATAAGTTTCAGAGACCGAGAAGAGACTCAATGTCCCTGTTGGCATTTAGACATACCACATGAGGATTTGCCCGCTGCTAGTAACGTCTGGCGAACATGTGACCAGTGACCATCAATTGTCTCCAGTGAGCGATTGCTCAACTCGCATGTCAGCGTACTTTGATACGCATTCAGAACAGCTGGCTTTGTCAGTTGGCTGGTGTCAATGCGCTCACAACATCGTCGCGGGCGTCCGCCAAAGCGCATCCGCACGTCAGCACATACAAGTGCATGATCGGTGTCCACACATGTGCTCCAAACCGAGCGACAATTCTGGATGCAGCCTCTCCAGCGGTAACTAATAGCAATGTGATCGATCTGCGTCCAAGGCTGGTTCGAGGCTGGTGGGCGCCAAGTCACCCTCCGGCGGGTGCTGTGTCGGAAATTAGTGCTCGCAAGAAATAAACGAGCATCTTCACACAAATGAAGTAACCGCTCACCGTTATCATTACGGGAGCCTACACCGTGCTGACCGCCCAGATGCATTTCATCAGTGGACAACTTTGCAATTTGTGCGTTCATATCCCCCGCCAGCACAACGGTGTCCGTGCTTCTTCTGTGGCGAAGGAGCTGAGTCAGTTGGTGGTAGAAGTCGTTCTTTACCGAATCATCGCTACAGTTTGTGGGCGCGTAGGCAGCGATGATGAATAGACACCTATTAGTCCCGCGTGACTTCGAAGCTTTAAACGAGCCAGCCAATCGGACCGCACACATCCGGCTATTGATTGGAATCCAATCAACCAGAGCAGCTTCAGCCCGGGGACTCATAGCAATGCCAACACCAGCTTGGCCGGTGCTCGAAGCTGCATCGTCACCGGATAGGCGCACTGAGAAAATACTGCTTGCGTCACCTGAAGGGGATCGCAGAGTGAGCACGGAGCTCGAGTCTTGCAGGCGGGTCTCTGATAAACAGCAGATATCGATCGAGAGGGTCTCCAATGTTCGGGCAAGTGCTGCCTACTGACCGATCTATAGTAGTGTGCGTACATTGAGGCATGCCAATCTGAAGGAGGATCGAGGGCTCCAAATGGAAGCCAATGAACTGGGATGGACCGCTTGGTTGGATGTGGGCTTGTCGATAGGAGAGGAGTGACGCTGCGCGTTCACATGTGAGTTGAAATTAGAAGATAAATGCCTTGCAAAGTATGTTGGGGGAGGGCCAAGAATCGGGGGGCTGAAAACTGGGGGGGATATAAGTGAAGTTGGAAGAGGACGGTAAGAGTGAAAAAGCGTAAGATGGGGAGTAAGAAGACGGGAAGGTTTAAGCAGTAGCATCCAAACCCATATCCACCCCGCTTGGTGCAGCAGATAGGACACCGTTGATTATCCTCTGCGTTGGCCAGAGCATCAGCAATTTGTTTGAGATAATATTCATTGTATTGCGTGGGCAGGATACTGTCAGGTTGCCCAAGACTAGACAGGAGAACGATTAGGGTTCTCAACCAAAGCCTTTGGTTCAAAAACCTGACCGCAAGGCAGCGGGTTTGGCGTTGGACTACAAGGCATCCGTTTTAAGGAATAAGGTGCCACCCGCATACCAACCCCCAACCTGGAGGACCAGGAGGCTGGGTTTGTCTGGCCTCTAACCATTGACCAATCTGATATGAGTGACTCTGAAAGTGCAAAAGCACCACCCAGCATAGCTCATTGGATCACTGAGGTACACAATCCATCGCACCACGGTAAGGTCCAGCCTCATTGCGATGGCAGCTTCTGTCCGCATTCGTTTAAAATGCTAGTTAGACAATTATGGCTGAGTTCACCCCAGAGATAGTCTGGGATAAATGTATGAAAACCACGTCACTAGTCGCAGAAGCGTCGGAGCAAAAATATCTCACCATTCCATGAAACCAGCATTATTCATGAGAAGCCAAACATGAAGATTTATGGCCTTGGGTGAACACATGGCGGCTTCACAAAAACAATTCTGACGCGGAAAATGAGAAGGCGTACATTGCTCTGAGCAATGAATATGTACAGTTGGTTCGTGAAGACAAGACTTCACACCAACAGGAGCTAGCGAAACGATTCCGTTCGAAGCACAAGTCTTTTTTACAGACACGTGAATGCACTTCGAAAGTTACAGCGTGGAATCCCACCACTCAGTAGAATTGGTGGGAATACACACATAACAGAAAAGGCGGCAAACGTCTCACGGGCTCAGTACTGGCCTACTTTTCATTGGCTACTAGTCTCAAACCTTATACCTGCTTATTTCACCACACCAGCAGTGTTATTCAGCATCAAATTCACAACAAAAATATTTCTGAAGAAGGTACTATTCTTGCGTACACAAAGCTTTCCTGGAGTGGATAACCTCCACCCTAAATCACTGCAGGTAGCAGCCATTCACTTAGCCCAACCACTTTCCGGATTCTTTCAGAGAAATCTGTCTGATCCTACTAATTACTGTAGGGTAACACTTCTCCCTGCACTTGCCAAAGTCATGATAGCGATCCTCGTTGACGTACTGATGACCTACCTGGAAGGCGTTGGCGGTGTAGTATTAGGATGGGGTGATAACTTTCTCCGCGTACAGCAGTTAGAGACCGAACATCGCTGTCCGACCGTAATCGAGTGGAGTGCGACGATCTTGCAAGTGCCATCACCTCAAAAATTTTAGTTTTCGCGGATAACGTTAAACGTTGGCCGGCGATCAAGGGAATGAACAACCACAAGATCATCCATGTGCGATCTAGATGGGATTTGGCATTGACCGGCGAAGAATTCATGTACACATTAACTAAAGGTAGGCAACGCGTCAACTACTGTGCCGTAATACATAGAATTTAAAAGCAGAAAAAAGGCAACTGGTGCAAGCCAGCAGAGCTACCGGTAACGGATGGGCATCGTTCCGATACGCTACCAGCCGGCTACTATGCAGCAAAAGAATTACTATGCAAAATTATGTAAGGCTAAATAATGAGATCGTGGTTGGAGGTGGAGGCTAAGAGGGATGGGGCAGAACAAAGAAACTTACAGTACGAACGCCACTAAGGTCGACTCTTACTCATATTCACAAGCGTATCCAGTCAAATGTGTTCATCGTCTTTCGGACCCCAACCAGGGAGCCGATACGCTCCAACCGAGGACAGCTCAGAAGTGAGGGCCTTCATTCCTCTCGGTCAAGTCATTGATTGGCCACCCCTCCTCTTCTTCCATCCACACGCGCGGCGCGCAAACCATGCGCGTCGCGGGAGCCGGTGGGCTGGCATGCGTAACACGTGGCCAAGCGTTCGGAGCCTGGTGCGTGAAATAAAGGTGCTGAGCGGTTCAGTCCCTTTTCCTGTGACATAAACAATGCGTCGAACATACTCGTTGCTCATGCGTTCTTCCCACCAGATGTGAGTTAAATTACGAAGGCGCTGTTGGTCGAACGTAACTAGCCTCTTCAGGTTCGTTGCTTTAAGGGGCCAGGTTTCACAGCCATACAGTAGAGTCAAACGTACCGCTGCATTGTACACTCTACCCTTCAGGGCAAGAGTTATTTCGCGCCGCCGCCGTAAGTGGCGAATGTTAGCAAAAGCACCCCGAGCTTTTGCTGTACGGTTCGTGATCTCATCCTCAATCCCACGGGCGCTGATACAACTCACCGGGTAGTGGAATTTTTGAACGACTTCTAGCTGATCCCCACCAACGGTCAGCGAAGGAAGCGGTCCAGGCCAATCTTGGAGGAACGCTTTGCACTTCGAGGGTGCAAAGCAAAGCCCGAAGTGACGGACAGCTAGTGCTAATCTGTCCAGTGCCGCTTGGCGGGTTTGGGATCTGTCACAGATTAGGGCAATGTCTTCAACATTCTCCAAGTCAAGAAATCGTTCTCCTAGGAGTAGCTCCACACCTTCCAATTCGGTTGGGACAGTTTCCTGCTCCCACAATTCCACTAGTAACTCGTGGAAATCATCCATAATAGCAGGTCCCGCGATTTTGTAGAGGGCTGGAGGAAGATCATCTGGTCTCGCGGCTTTATTTATCTTCAACAGTGCGACCTCAGTTCGACTTCGGAGCGAGGGTGAATCAAAAGTGACAACCCAAGGAGCCGGGCAATCAGTGGCCTGCGAGAAATCTAACAATTCCGGCCGATGAAATTGTCTTTCAAACTACTCAGCCCAACATTCCAAGCGTGTTGACAAGTTGTGTATATGCTATCCACTCTCGTCCCGCATATTTTCACCTACCTCAGGTCTCTTGCTGCTCATTTCCCGTATCAACCGGAATAAGTTATGATGGTTACCAAGTGCAGTGGCTATTTCCATCTCTGGTGCACGATGAGCCACCAGGATTCGCGGTCTCTCTTCAGGCTCGCACGGAGTTTTGCCCGGAGCTCTTTGCGAATTTCATTGCGTTCGTTTCCAGCCGGTATATGCCGGCGAGCATTGATGAGTTCCAAAGACTGCGAAGAGAGGCAAAGTTCATGTTGACGATCAGACATACCACATAAGGATTTTCCTGCTTCTAGCAAGGTCTGATAAGTATAAGACCAGTGCGCTTCAGTTGCATCCGGTGAGCGTATGTCCAACTCGCATGACAGCGTACTTTTATAGGTATTCAGAACAGCTAGTTTCGCCAATTGGGTGGTGTCAATACGGTCACAACGTCGTCGTGGGCGTCCAATAAAGCGCATCTGCAGGTCAGCACATACAAATGCATGGTCGATGTCTACACATATGCTCCAAATCGAGCGACAGTTCTGGATGTAGCCTCTCCAGCGGTAACTAATAGCAATGTGATAGCTTTGCGTCCAAGTCTGATTCGAGGCTGGTGGGCGCCAAGTCACCCTCCGGCGGGTGCTGTGTCGGAAATTAGTGCTCGCAAGAAATAAACGAGCATCTTCACACAAATGAAGTAACCGCTCACCGTTATCATTACGGGAGCCTACACCGTGCTGACCGCCCAGATGCATTTCATCAGTGGACAACTTTCCGACTTGGGCGTTCAGATCCCCAGCCAGCACTAGACTGTTTGAGCTTCTGTGGCGAAAGAGCTCGTTCAGTTGCCGCTAGATGTCGTGTTTTACCGAATCATCGCTAGAGTTTGTGGGCGCGCGACTTCGCAGCTTTGAACGAGCTAGCCAATCAGACCGCACACATCCGGCTACTGATCGGGATCCAATCAACCAGAGTAGCTTCAGCTCGGGGACTCAGGGCAATACCAACACCGGCTTGGCTGGTGCTCGAAACTGTATCGCCACCGGATAGGCGCAATGAGAAAGTGCTGCCGGTGTCACATGAAGGGGATCGCAGAGGGAGTACAGAGCTCGAGTCTTGCAGGCGGGTCTCCGTTAAGCAGAAGATATCGATCCTGAGGGTCTCTAATCTTCGGGCAAGTGTTGTCTGTTGACCGATCTGAAGCAATGTGCATACATTGAGGCCTGCCAATCTGAAGGAGGATCGAGGGCTCCAAATAGAAGCTGCTGAACTGGGTTTGACCGCTTGCTTGGACATGGACCTGTTGACAGGCCAGGAATGACGCTCCGCGTTCACATGTGAGTTGAAACTAGAAGACAAGCGACTAGTGAAGCAAGGTGGGAAGGGCAAAGAATCGGGCAGGGATCGCCTCCTGCGCTGACCCTTGTTGGGGATCGGCTGGAAGTCGTTCAGAAATTCAATTACCTGGGAAGTTGTGTCAGCGCCCTTGGGATCGAAGACAAAATCACGAACCGTATAGC
This sequence comes from Dicrocoelium dendriticum, assembly GCA_944474145.2. NCBI lineage: Eukaryota > Metazoa > Platyhelminthes > Trematoda > Plagiorchiida > Dicrocoeliidae > Dicrocoelium > Dicrocoelium dendriticum. The sequence goes on along the minus strand of OX104068.1, from coordinate 69,349,006 downwards.
GAAAGCTCGGAGTGCTTTTGCTAAAACTCGCCACCTATGGCGGCGGCGCGACATCACTCTCGCCCTAAAGGGTAGAGTGTACAATGCAGCGGTACGTTCGACCTTACTGTACAGTTGCGAAACCTGGCCCCTAAGGTCGGCGGACTTGAAGAGGCTAGCTACGTTCGACCACCGGTGCCTTCGCAGTTTGGCTCACATATGGTGGGAACACCGCGTGAGTAACGAGCGTGTTCGACGCATTGTTTACGGTCCAGGAAAAGGATCTGAACCGCTCAGCACCGTTATTTCACTCACCAGGCTCCGATGGCTCGGCCACGTGTTACGGTATGCCAACCCACCGACTCCCGCGACGTGTGTTGTTTGGCTCGCCGGGGATGCCCGCAAACCTTTCTTCCTCCGAGTGTCACAGCCCTGGAGCGCTCATCAGGCACATGCTCTCATCTTAGCGGTACTCTGACACATTTACACTACGTGATATAGTCTATGCACATCCAATGTTAGCATCAGTGCACTACAAACAGTGGACGGTGTCATAACCCTACAACACTCGTTGCAGGAATACTCGCACCTATGTACTTCAAAACCCCTTGGTGAGTCATACATCTCACAAGTTATCTTAATTACACGGTGTTATTAATTTTGCGACCTTTACCCTAACCATTCTACGGAACATGTCAAGCATTCACTTTTATACCCGTCACAAACTACTGCTCCACTGCTCTCTTCTTTCTTCATCCGCTGCACATGCTGTCCCCATCACCGTTTCACGTAGCGCACTACTTCCTTCAATCCAGTTTGCCACACGTACGATTGCTAGCCAACACAGTTGTATGCCTCCGCGCAAATCACTCAACATCGGGTGCTGAAAGGTGCGGACACTACGGCCGGAACATGAGTGAGCGTCTCGAGCGACGCATTGTACTGGTCGCGCTGAAATTTGCACTCTAAATAACACACATTACCGCAATCATCGAGACACAGCTCGTTGAGCATGGCAAGTTGCATGAGGCTGGTGCGGATTGCACGTTCTATTGGGTGGGGACCATCACCATAGCCCTATGTGAACATGGGGTCGGATTGGTACCATCCAATCGCCTAACTATCCAGCTGGTGGCACAGCTGATGATTCTTTGCCTGCGAATTGAAAGTGGGAAGCTTGCCACTTCTAGTAGCACATATGGATACGCAATGTATTATCTTGATGACACTCAGCTGCCCTCCGTGATGCGGTGTGTACCGAAGAGCAACAGGATATTCCTACTGGGTGATTTCAACAAGCGCGTTAAACATGATGCTGCGGTGTGGACAGACGTAAACGGTCCGTATGGTATTGATACAGACAACGGGGACAGTGACCGGCTGTTCTCACTATGTACCATTGACGACCTGACAACCACGAACGCCCGTTTTTTGCACTGGGTGCGAGTGGCAGTTACTTGAACGCACCCACGGAGTGGTCACGCACATGCGTTCGGATATGTTGTCGTAGGCCCGGGCGAAATGTGTGAAGTGCGCATGATAAGTGTATTGCGTGGAACGGAGTGTGGTGCTGATCACAAGTTAGTACGTTCCGAAATGCGCATATATTTCCGTAAATTTATGTATTGCTCGCCTGCTGTTAGTAGACGGAAATTCAATGTTCCTTCACTAGGTGCTGCTGAGAAGAGGATGGAACTGGAGAAGGCGACGGCCATCAGCTTTAACAATGTTGAATCCATTTCCTCCTTCAGTGACCTGTGTCACTACATCAAAGAAGAGGTGAAGGCTGGGGCCGAGAAAACCTTCGGAAACGTAAACTTTAAGCGACCGGATTGGTTTGATGACAACAGTGCGATCATGGGCGCATTGGTTACAGCAAAGAACATAACCTTCGCGGCTAATGTGGATGACCCGGCTGATCCAGAGAAGCAGAATCCTTTTCTCAAACTTCGATCGCATGCATGGTAGACGGAGTAGGCGAAGCAGATGGAAGGCTACGCCGAACCCCGCCACAATAAGGAATTCTGTGACTACTGGTAGGTGGTGTATGGACATACATTGTAACCTCTAAGGATGTTGCTTGATTCTATTTCAGGCTTTGCCCGTGCACACACTGCAAATATAATGCAGATCTGGCGAAGGCACTTTGGCTGTACCTTGTAGGATCATACAGAGACTGATTGATCACTTTGCACGGGCTGCAACAGCGAGATGACGATGTGAATAGCCGACACAACAAAGCTGGATGTGATGCAGAGCACTTGCTCAGCTGCGAAGCCGCAAGTGTGCCGGCGTCAGCGGAATCCAGTCTGAAGCGCTGAAACAAGGCGGACCCGCGTCGGTAAGTGCGCTGCACCACTTGCTGTAACGCGTGTGGTTGAAAGTAATAGTGCCGGCCGAGCTGGACACACTTATGCTACCTCTGCACGAGGAAAAAGGAAGAAAGCAATGTTGCACAAATCATCTTGGTATGAATACACAGAGTTGTGTGGACAAGGTGAGCACCCGAATCCTGGTCAGCCGTCCTCTCATTCAGCTCGTTGAACCGAACTTGGCGCAAGGGCAATGTGGATTGAGTTCGAGCCGCAGCACCATAGATATGATGTTCGTGGTACTTCAGCTGCAGGAGAACTGTAGAGAGCGACAACAACCATTTTACTCGCTGCTTATACTTCAGCAAGGCATTTGATACGGTGAACCTCGATGCATTATGACTGGTGTTGGGTAATTTTGGTTGACCGAGTAAATTGTTAATTTTTATTGATCGTCCGCGAGTGAGGGTGCAGTTGTATGGACAAACGGATGACTTTTCTGTTGTCTCTGATGTAAAGTAGCGATGCATCTTAACGCTTACCCCGTTTAATACTTACATTCGTGCCATGATGTCCTGTGCTTTTGATACCGTTTGGGATTACGGTGTCCGTGTGGAGCGCCCCATTGATGACGGGTTTCTGAACATCTGTCGTTCCGGCTCGAGAGCCCTGGTGTGTGAGTGTGCGTGTGTATGAGACAACCATCCGTGTGCTGCAGTTTTCTGATGACTGTGCGTTGTTTGCACATAGTGCTGATGAGTTACAGAACTTGACGGCGGATACCGACTCGACAACGGTCAAATTCAGTCTCACCATAAACACGGGCAAGCCTGTTTGTCATTTTCAGCCTTCTCGTTTTGGAATCAGTGAGCCTGGCGCAATTACACATTGGTGCACAGGTTTTGTAAACCCCTTCGACATTCTGCTACATTTAGAACCTACTGCCTACCGATCTTCAGTTGATAAGCAAGCTTCGCATGCGCTTACCGAAAGCGGCTGCTGCCTGTGGAAAACTGGAGAAACGTGTGTGGAACAGCCATCAGCTTACTGATAGAACCAGGCTGATAGCATACAACTTTATGATGCTCTCCGTTCTTCCATAAGGCAGCGAAAGGTGGACGTGCCGGAATTACTTCAGATGTGTGGAGCGTTTACGTCAACGATGTTTGCGACGGATTCTGCTCCTCGGTTGGTGCGACAGAGTTGCAAACACGGATGTGCTGCGCCGCAGTGGCATATATTGAGTGGACTGCTTACTTATACTGAGGCACCTGAGGTGGGTCGATCAGGTTCGCTGCCAGGATTAGATGCTTATACCGAAGCAGCTACATTATGGTTAAGTGAATGCAGGGAAGCGGCACGTTGGAAAGCCGGAGTTACGTTCCCATGACATGATCAAGGTGTGTTTCACTAACTAATATTAATTCTAGGCGTTAGGAAGGGATGGCAGCTGATCGGATCGAATGGCAGGAGCTGATCAAAGGGGTTGCCAGATGGAGTAGAAAGTACTGTTACACTTGGAGCATAGTCGCAGGGTACGGAAGCGACAAGCGCCAATAGTGGATAGCCCATCGACGTCGACCGGATTATGCTGTAGCACATGCGGTTGTTGGTGTCTCAGCCAAACTGACTTAAAAAGCCACCAGCGTCGCCGCGCCGGCCCAACATCTAAGAAAAGACGAGTAAGCCAAACACGTAATCTTCATCAGAGCAGCGCTTAGTAAGTACGCTGTTTCCGGTTCAACACCGTTTAATAACCCAGGTGAAGAATGCAGTAGATGCGGTACATGTGCTACGTCCTGGCTGCAACTGGTCTGCACGTGTGCCTGCGTGCTGAGTTCTTTGCTTTGCAAATGTTGGCTGTTATTCATATCCTCGGTATGGCGGTGCCTGATGTGAATCTTGACAACGTGCCTAATTGTCTAACCTCTTTCATCTAGGTTACTGGCTACAGGAGACTGATTCATTGCTGGCAACCCTGGAACCGGATACCGTCAATCATTCTGAGTTTGATGCTGAACAGATCATGATTCTTAACCGCAGTTGGGCTACACCGACTTACTTAAACTAGATATTCATAGCCTTGAAAAGATGCATTTCTCTTTATCTGGTTTGCTCAGTCCTGTCATTTTGCTGCATATTCCGTGTCAATCTTGTTTGTTTGTCTTCCTACAAAATGTGTGTTATTTTTGACATACCAAGTGCGGCCGCGCTTGAGGTGAATAGTGACAAGGTGCCTACCTATCTAACACGCTCCACTTCGATTACTTGCTCCAGAAGACTGCTAATCTCTGCTGGGTGGACGGGGTGTATGGTCCTCGTCGCGATGGTAGGCTCAAACTGTGGTTCCCTCCAGTGTGGAGCGGACTACGTCATAGCCGCCACCTTGTGTACGTTTGGTATGCACGATTCGCAAATTAGCTTGAGTGGAATGCTGCTGCCTTGCAAGTTGCTTACATATGGGCCTGCTTCGTCGAGGAAACGTGGCTCCCATCCACGTGCTTTGGTGACAAGTGACGTGGTTTTCAACTATGTTTTCCAGGCGACCTCTGGGGTGTACTCAGTAATGAATGTCCAACTAGCATTTCCAACGAAGGCGGACAAAACCTGCTAAACGTAATAGATTGCAACTTTTCGGGCTCTACATCAGGGTATTCGGCGTAGCAAATGAAAGCAAACAGTGAAGTCATGTGATCGCTTCGACACAGAGGGCTGCATACACTTAGCCTATCAACCATGAGCTTTTTGTTGGAGAGCAGTAGATAGGACAGTGTACGTAGCTCTGAACAATTATTCTGTACAGTTGGTTCGTGAAGACAAGCTATCACACCAGCAGGGGCTAGCAAAACGATACTGTTCAAACCACAAGCTTCTTTACAGACACGTGAATGGACTTTGAAAGGTGCTGCGCAGAATAATACCACTCACTAGGATTATTGGGCATACACACACAGTAAAAGAGGCGGCCAACGTCTCACGAGCCAAGTACTTGTCTACTTTCAAAGGGCTACTAGCCTCAAACATTATACTTGCTTTATCACGACACCTTCAGTGTTATCCAACGTCCCATTCACATCAAAAATAGTTCTGAAATAGCTACTATCCTTGCATACTCTCAGCTCTCCTGGAGTAGATAACATTCACCTTAAAGCACTAAGGTAGCAACCATTCACCTAGCGCAACCACTTGCTAGATCCTTTCACAGTTGTCTAGATGAGAACATAGTTCCGTCAAAGTGGAAACGAGGTAGTATAACCCCCGTTCACAGGGAAGAAATCCGTCTACTCCTGCCAATTACCGTCCGGTAACGCTTCTCTCTGTACTCGCCACAGTCATGCAAGCGATCAACGCTGACGTACTGATAGGCTACCTGGAAAGCTTCGGCATCATAGCGCCGGAGCAGCACGGATTTATTAAACATTGACCAGTTACCACGGATTTGCTGATAGCATGTGACAATTGGACCGAAACAATCGACGAGGGGACAGGAATCGATGTTATGTACACTGACTTTTAGAAGGCATTCGATCGCTTAGATCATCTAATCCTACTACACAAAGTGCAACTCTACACTGTCGATGATCCAGTATTACGATGTTTAGATCATTTTCTCCGTGCACGACTATGGAAGGTTAGAGTCCGAACACCTCTGGCCGACCCTATTCGAGAGGAGTGAGACTTTCTTGCGAGAGCCATCAACACAACAATTTTCACTTTTCGCGGTGAAGGTTAAAAGTTAGCGGACAATCAGGGAAACGGCCGACCATAAGATCCTCCAGTGCGACCTAGATGGGACCTGGTATTGGTCGGTGAGAAATGCACTGCCATTCAATATGGACAAGTGTCACGTTGTCCATATCCACCATAGACATGCCTATCTAGAAAATTGGGGCGCACGAACTGCAGACAAGCCCACAGGAATGTGACCTCGGTGTGCTGATGCAGTAGGATCTCGGTTATTCCAGACAGTCGGAATTCGCTTCAAAAAGGGGTAAGCGGCATGTTGCTCACCTGGGGATAACATTCGGGAGTTTAGATTCATCAATCTTCTCTCTTATGCTCAATGCATAAGTGCGTCCCTATGTCGAATACGCAATCCAAGCTTGGCACCCTTGGCTAAAGCCTGACCTTGCAACCCTCCAAACTCCCAAGATCGGGCAACAGATTTTGTCAAAAAGGTGCATAACCTTCCTTACCGGCAGCAGCTGAAGGCACTCAGAGTGTTCAGTGGACCCCACAGGCAGCTACGCGGAGACCTCATATTAGTCTACCAGATACTGAGCGACTCAAATCAAGTATGCCGCCACCTATTAAAGCTCACTCCAAACACCAGGCTGAAACTAAGTCAACAACACTGTCGAATTTTCATTAAGGCTGGACGAATCTCACTCACAGCGACCCAGTGATTCCGCCATAAATAGCCATCAAACGTTTCATTGCTTACGCTGTGATGTGTTCAAGGATAGCCTAAACATTAAGAATTTCATCCCACCGGACGCATTATTAGCACCAGTAGCCAGTAGAACAATTTAATCGTCAACACATTTGGAAAAGAGGATAAGTATATTTACAGAAATGGGTTTGAACGATCATCTATTTATGGATTTTTGGGAGAGGTGTAATGTTCGTGAAGGATATGTTCAAAATGTCCGCGGTCGTTCTTGCAGTGCAGAAGACGTTTGATGCAATTGGCGAGCACTTTCTTCAGTGTATCCCTCATAATCGCGCGACATTGTTTCACAATTTTTTCTTTCAGTTAGTCTAATGTACGCGGCCTTGTTTTGTACAATCTTCGCTTCAGACAGCCCCATATGAAAAAATCCAGTGGGTTCAACTTTGGTGATTGAGCAGGCCACTCCATTGGCCCACCGAGACCGAGCCAAGAGTGATCAAACTTGTCGTGGAGGTAATCACGCACCGTTTTAGCAGAATGCACAGGTGCACCATCCTGCTGCTACAAAACGTTACTGCATGCCGCTTCGGCCTCTAAATGTGGAAAAAAATGTCTGAAACACTGCTAAATACGACGATACTATAAAAGATAAGGCTTTAGTATTGCAAAACAACCACCTACCGGTCACGTTCCCAGAAAAGAAATATGGGCCCAAGATTTTCTGGCTTGTTAAGCTATCCCAAACCATCAGTTGGACACATTGGTAGTACGTGAGGCAGCATTTCTTCGCGGGTTACTCGTAGCCCATGAATATAGTTTCATTGTTGCATGCAGGTAAAACCGTGCCTCACTTGTAAAGATGACAGAACGAATATCCACGTGATCCAGAAACCAGCGGCGAAATTCATGCCGCTTCTCCGGATCGCATGGGTTCAAAACCTGCATCTGAGATGCACTGAAGTTTCAAGCTTCAGTCGGATCGGGTCTAGTCACAGTGCTGTGTGATCTGACGAATGCTAAGCTCGGGACTTTCCAATACTTCACTGATTACAGCTCAATCTGTACAGTCGTCCGTGGTGATGCGAGGCAGTCTGGATTTCTTCATGTCGTACACACTCCCAATTTGTTCGAACTTCTTCCCACGTTCAAGCACTTCGCATGCGGTGACGGGAATTCTTCCTGCATTTATAGCATTGTATCTTCGTGAGGTTGATACGATGTTTAAACCGCATTCACCATCCAGCCGAATAAACAGCCCGCGCGGCGTAACGGGCATGTTGCGTGACCCCGATTGCAGATACGCACTTGAAGTGTATGTCCGTTCGTGCTCCATTACCTGAGGCAGTGTTACAATGACATTGACACGATTTGCGCTGGCTAATCTCGCCCTCACCTGATACAAAACATCCGGTTCACCGAGATATTATCAGGTGCGCAGATTCACGCCAAAGTTGTGGTAAGGCGTTTCACCTTGCCTAAGCCTACTTGGCTGGGTATCTGGCTGTTTAGCTTTGCCATGCGTGACACACAGATAGCCATTGATCGCTCCAGTGTCTACGGCCGGCCATGACCTTCAGCACTCAGTGCAAAGTTAGTTTGCAGCTAACAACCGCTGGAAACGCCTTGTGGCTGCCTGTACTCATCTTGCTTTACGACCATAAAAGGTTCTAATGGACTGTCGGCCTGTCCTTCACCAGCTTACGTTTGCACTCAGCTGATCCCTGAAATACACCACTCGTCTGCCGAGAATCTCATATGTCATCACCACTAAGGTGAGAGAGAAATTCATGTTTCCGCACGCGGGCACTATAGGCAGTAAGCATTTAGCAAAATTCGTTAAATATTGGATGGCTATTAGATGGTGGGGACATCAACTTTAAAGGACCGGCATTCACCATACGTGAGCTACGGTAGGTCCGTAAACTGCGATTTCCATTCGGGAATGTGGTCATCGGCCCTCTTCCGCCGGACAGGCGAACGATGCGAGGCACACCTTTACAGGCATGATCATATTAGGCATAGTGTGATCAAAAAGGTACAATAATACATGTTTGGCATAACAGTGAATGTATATGTATGGGAGTATATACGGAAGTAATTGTGTATGAACGTAGCTGTGTAGCATGTGTTTATGAATGTGCCGCAGCATTTCTGACTATTTGTTATCGTCAGGAATGTGAGAATAAGCGATTGATGTACGTGTGTTGGATAGCATTTTACGGATATTCGCGGGGCAGTGACTTTAGTTTGTGGCTAGTCATATCCGCCAAGTCGCAGTGTTGAGAAGCAGATATTTGTAGCATTTTTGTTCGTCGCAATCAGCCGACAATTCAGATATGTCGACCAGCTGTCCGGAAAAGCACCAGACGGCCGTTTCGCCCTATTGGGGCTCATCAGTGGTGCGCATCCTTCGGTCCTCTGCGGAGGATCAAACCCATGACTGCTAGTAGCTCTTGCCAACTAGCCCGTAGCCTATGCAACTGCGCCATGGAGGACGGTATCTGACCATCGTGAATTGTAGCATTTTATAGACAGATCGCTTGTTAGGCGAAAACCCACTACGTCCTGGAACACTGCCGTCGAACTTTTGCTGGAACGGGCTAAACTTGAACCAGTCCCACATGCCAAACCCATCTAATGATCGTGTTGATATCATTGCCAATATTGCGAACATTTCGGACATTGCCTGGCTCACTGCACTAGGTGCTACACAGGTTCCTTAGGAAAACCAAATTTCGCGCGTGCTGGCACGGCTGATATGTCCAACAGTAACGAAACTTATCGTTTGTTTTGCCTTGATGTGAACGTTTATGCATCACTTTACACAACAACTAGCAAGTTGAGTTGTGGGTCATCCCTAAAGCAAAAATAACAAACGTTCAACGCCTAGGTAGCATCTTCCTTCAGCCGACGTTTCATCGGTAGCTTCGTACGGTCACCGCAGGATGAAAATGGAAATAAATCTCTGCCGAGACTTTCAGTGGGTTTTCACGGTTGCGTCTGTACCCTGCGTAACTATCGCTTTAGACATCCTCAGAAGTTTTGAATTGCACGTTGATGCGGGTCACTACAGGCATTTAGACGACAATATTAAGCTAGCGGTTGAAGGTGCTTTTTCAGACGCTCCGATAATTGGTCCTGTCCTGCCAATCGCCAAAGCACATTCAGGCTATGCGAGCTTGCGTTCCGAATACTCGAGACTGATAGAACCATTTGCAGAGCTTGCACCAGTCCCAACAGAGGTCTCTCATCACATAGTCTGATGTTGCAAGGCAAAAGGTACTCAAACGAGAAGACTTGCCTCAGGCAAGCTACTTGCCGTATGAGCTGAATTTGACCAAATGCTGCAGCTCGGTATTTTCCGACAACACAAAAACCTATGGACCTCGCTTTTCTACATAGTCGCGAATAGTTCATGGTGGCTATCAGGCCATAAACACTGTTGCCATTCCCGTTCGCAACACAATCCCACACATGGTGGATTATACATCCAGTCTGGCAGATAAAACAGTCTTTAATGCGACAGATGGTTCGCGTAAAATACTTGATTCCGGTAGCGGAGGCAGACATCAGTAAAAGTGTCGTGACGACTCAGTTTGGTTTTCTTGAGTTAATGCGAATGTCAGTTGGTTTCATATAGGTCGCATAAAGTTTCCAAGGATGGATCGACGAAATGGTTTTTGCATAGATGTTGCTTATGCTTAACTCGACGACATCAAACGGAGAGCTTAAATTTTTGCTGTTCATCCCAACACGGAGTGAGGATCAATGCAGAAAGTGTTCGTTCGGTGTCGGTTTAGTCAAACTGCTTAGTCATGATATCTCCAGGCGTCAAACTAACGCAAGAGGCGTAAAGACCAGAATCAAGTATCTGGGGTTTCATTCATTCAAACCTGCCTTGTTAACTTTCGCTGTCGCTTCCAACCTATTTGTTTGTCACTTATAAACATCACACAAACATTCTCTCAGGAAAACGAAAAATTCTATCTTCCTCCTTCAGCACGTATTGCATTCAAAGCTTTAAACGAGGCTATCACTAACATGGGTTCTACAGAGCACAACCGACAGCCTTCATCATCATTATCATCATCAACAGCAGTTCATCAGCCATTTGAACCGATGCTTCGCTGCCATACAGTCATAACGACCTATGAAATAAAGAATAAGAAGAGGGAGAGAAGAGGGACTTACCTGACAACCTTAATGCCCTAAGCAAACAATCAAGGTCAAGGTTCCTACACCTTGTGTAGACAACATTCCGTCACAAACAGCTGGCTATCGTGCAAAGATAAGGCGACATCGGCGAGACAGCTTCCTTGCGGCTTTCATTGGCACGCGTCATAATCAGCCATTACCAAGCAGATAACTCAACACCAAACACACTTTAAACAGGCAATCCGATTAGGAGACGGCAGCAGACGCGCCACTGGTGTCTACTGCGAGCCATGTCCTGTAAAGTCTCGAGCCAAGCACAAGGCGAGTCAGGTGGACTCCAACCCGGAAGGCGAGACGGACCAACGGTACCCAGTTTGGTCGTCAGTGTCTTCATTTCCCTTTGACAAATCAACTTCTGTCCACCTCGAGCCTGGCGCCACCCTTCACCTGGAAGACTAAACAAGGCCATCTTATGTAAGCGGTGACCAGGCATACGTAGTACGTGCCTGTGCCAACGCAACTTATTCAGTGCTATATGTTGTTATAGGGAGCTAGCATGATTATCATCACCTAGTATTCGCCTACGCACATCATCGTGACTAACACGCTGGTGCCATTCGACTACAACAATGCTTCGCAGACAACGATGATCAAACACTTGAAGGCGCCTCAGGTCTTCAGACCGAAGCGGCCAAGTCTCACTACCATAGAGCAGAACAGCTCTCACTGTGGTCTAGTATACACGGGCTTTCAGACGGAGGGAAACTCCCTTCTGGCGCCAGAGATGCCGCAGGTTCAAGAAGGTAGCTCTGGCTTTTGCAATGCATCAGCTGACATCAGTTTCTATGCGCCCATCATTGCTGATGCAGCTGCCAAGATAAGTGAAATGATCAATCACCTCGAGTTCCTCGTTAGCAAGCGTCAAGGGGTCATCAAGTGGCTGGTGGTCCTGCAGCAACACTTTGCACTTTGACGGTGCGAAGTGTATACCAAATAATGGGACCACTCTGGATAGGCTATTCAGGGTTGATTGTGCCGCTCCAACATCATCGAAAAGCAAGACGATATCGTCTGCATAATCTAGATCAACTAACCTTTCACCAGGCAGCACCTCAACGCCTACATCGTGAGATTCCGTGAGGGAACACTCCATGATAGAGTCCACAATGAAATTGAACAAAAATGGGGAAATCGGACAACCCTGACGAACGCCACTTGTGGTCGGAAAGCTATCCGATAGGCCACCGTAGACCCTGACGCGGCTTGTAGTGTTCGGGTATAGAGCACATAGGATGTTCACATATTTCGTGGGAACACCTTTCGAACAGAATCGATTGATCGACTGAATCGAACGCACTCTTGAAATCGAGAAACACAGCTATTGTCGGTCTGCGGTATGCATGGCGCTGCTCTAGCACTTGTAGCAAAGTGAATATATGGTCTATACAGCCACGCCCTAAGCGGAAACCGGCCTGCTCTTCCCTAATCCGAGATTCCCGTTCCGCAGTGAGGCGACGAACGATAATCGAGGCTAATAAGTTTGTTACAACTGGCGTTAGGCTAATACCCCTGTGGTTAGAACAGTCTGTGCGACTGCCCTTCTTGTATACTGCCACTATAATCGATTCGCTCCAACCAGCCGAGACACTCTCTTCATTCCAGATACGTTCGAATAGGGAGGTCAGTGCTTTGCAGAGGACCTCACCTCCATCCTTAAATACTGCAGGTGGGAGGGAATCCGGGCCAGCGGCACGAAAACAATTAAGGGCTGTAATCGCGTTTCGGACCTCGGCGTTTGACGGAGACTCTAAACTAACCGTCCATGGCTCGTCCTGCATCACCTGAGTAGGAAGAGGTCCGGGAGCAGGGAGCTAGCTGAACTGAGCCTGAAAGTGTTCCACCTAAGGAGCCATACGGCGCTCCTTATTTTATATCAGCGCAGCCGCGCTGTCTCTGATTGTGTCACTGGCGCATGGTTTTCTGTTACCAGTGGTGCGGATTAGCTGGAAGAGCTTGCGGTAATTGCCTACTGCCTCTGCCTCCTCCATTTCTTGAGCCCTACTGGTCCACCAGGCTTCCTTGTCAGCATGTAGACTCCGTTTTAGTTCGCGCTTTATAGTCCGTCTGGTCACATTGTGTTCAGAGCCAGCCGGGAGGTGTCTTCTAGATTCCAACAGCTTCACCGACCACTCGGATATCCAGTGACTGGTGTGGTGCCACAAGCAGATGCTCCTGAGTCGTGCATGGCGGCCGATATCCTCTTCCACTGAAGCTCAGTGTCATTAGGACAAGAGAGCCGAAGTTCGGTATACAGTGCTTCTTGATAGGCTTGCCTGACCGAGGACTGAGACAATTTATCAGCCGCTAATCGTAGGGGACACTTGGTGCGCCTCCCCGTAAAGTTCAAGGAGAAACGACAGCGTACCAAGACATGATCACAGTCGAGACAGGTACTCCAGTATGAGCGGCAATCCAAAATAGAACCACGCCACCTGTAACTTATGGCAATGTGATCAAGTTGGGTCCATCGCTGGCCAGCTACAGTAGGACGCCAAGTGGCACTTTGGCGTCCACTGTGTCTAAAAGCAGTGCCACTAAGAAACAACTGGTGCTCCGCACACAGTTGCAGCAGACGTTCACCGTTGTCAGTCCGTTCGGAGTTAAGTCCATAATTACCACCCAACTGAGCTTCTGAAGAGCTCCCTGCAAGTACTATAATATCTGAACTAGTAGCACTGCGCAGTAGCGCGTTCAGTTCGTGATAGAATGTGTCCTTGACAGCATTAGAACTGCAGTCGGTGGCAGCATAAGCGGAAATCACGAACAAACAGCGTTTTCTACTGCTTCTTGTATCAACCTTAGCTAATGTTGTCAGACGGGCTACACATAAACGGCTGTTCACCGGAATCCAATCAACCAACGATGGTTCAGCCTTGGAGCTGAGAATGATACCTACACCAACTTGACCCGTGAGTGCTGCATCGACGTCTCCGGATGCGTGCAACCAATAACGAGAGGATAAGCCTGGTGCAGTTAATTCAATAACGCCGTTAGGGTCATTGATCCTAGTTTCGGACACACAACACACATCAACACCCAGTGTGTCCAAGGTGCGTGCGAGTGCAACCTGTTGACCTGTTTGTCTCAGAGTGCGAACGTGGAATGTCGCCATGGAAACGGGATAGCATGGCCTTATAAGGGACTTTTGTCGATAGGCGTCCGATAGTTGCGGTGGGATAGTGGCTGCAGATGGTTTTACTCCAGTGGCACTTCGGTTGCTGTCAATTAAGCTGGGAATTATAGAAGGAATGTTAGTAATGGGGGTCGGGATGGGAGTAAGAGAAACAGGTGGAAAAGAAAGAAGGCAGGCGCCAGCATTAGCATATTTTCGCTTATCGGCTCTGCTGTATGCAGCAGATAAGGCGACCCTTGATAATCTGCGCGACGGCCGATGCGGGATGACGTTTATTTTTGAAGGAATTGTCATGGTTGTATGTGGGCCGAGATACTGCCAGGGCGCCCAGAACTAGACAGGAGGACGATTAGGGTCCTTACTGTTTCTCAGTACATACGCTTCGGACGTGGAAGTAGGCAGTGTCTCGCAGCAACGGATAACCTACAACTGGCAACCGTTGACATTTTTATCCAAAATTCTGTTACCTGCCGAATCTCGTTACAACACGTTCGGTAGTGGGCTAATAGCCATCTACTTAGCAAACATCACTTTCGACACGTTTTGAAAGACCGCAAGTTTAACATCTTTGCTGATCATAAACAATCGACTTATGTGCTGGGCTCGACAAGTTGTCCATACTCTGCAAGAGAGCATCACCACCTAGACTCTCTCTCAGTTTATGACAAATATTTTATGACCTCACACGAGTGTGCGCAACGCCATCGCCGAGGCACTTTCTCGAGTTCAAGCGCTCACCAACGACATTGGCGCTGCTATCGATCTGGAAGTCACGGTGACAAGAGTTCATTGACCCTAAGGTCGATCTATGACGCAGGTTTCCCCCACTAGACATACAACTTGTTCCGTGGACTGCATTAGACGGTACCATTAGTTGTGACGTATCAGTGGGCATACCGCACCCAGCTGGACCAGGTGAATATCGGTGGACACGCTGAGTGATTCGCCCCAGCAGGTATTCTTGCATCAGTTACACTAATAACCGCACTGATTGGTGGGTCATTTTGAAGTACAGGTTGATTGGATTGCGGCACGCACTCAATATAGACCACGGTTTCCAATAAAGTCAACTTTGGTCAATTCCAGCACTTGGACCTTAACTGATGAAGCAGATAGTGATGGTTGCCCGCTCGAAAACACCGTACTCTTCGCCGCATTCCAACTAAGTGATCTCATCAAGTAATGAGAGCAGGCATGGAACCCAGGGCAATTGGAATTTCGGCTGAAATGTCGACTACCTTGGCTACCTGGTCAAGGCAGGCAACACTTGGCCCAACGTTGAATGACTGATTGGAGAGGCATTTTGAATACACACTGTGTGATTGGCTTGCGACTCACAATCGCAATGTAGACGGTGATTTGTCTTGAAGTGAACCTTGGTCAACTCGATCACTGAGACCGCAATTAATGAAACAGAAGGAAACTGGATGTTGGCCATCCGAAAACACAGCACGTCAATAGCGAGAGCCCTACTTGAGCAGCTGCTTTTCCTACATCTCATCGTGAAAGGAGCAAAATCACGTAATAAGTCCATAGGCACTTTTCTAACTTCAGACGCACGTTTTCACAACGTGCACCTAGACCTCTTACGTTCCTTGCCACCTTAGACAGAATCGGCATACCAATTGATGTGTATCGACCAAAGATTATTCTCATTTCGAACTGTTCTTCGAAAACGGTAGCAAAGGCCTCTTTAGAGCGCTGGGTAGATCAGTATGACTGTTCCGCCAGCATGATTATCGATTGAGAGTCACCGCTTTCATCCAATTTTGCCACTTTGGTGAAGGATTTGGGCTGTCGTTAATTCCAGAGGACGGCAGATCATCCGTCCACCAGCAATATGGTTGGGCCATTTCACCGCCTGCAGAATGCACGGCTCTATGCTCACACGGAATTTTCATGGTGCGAGAGGCTTACCTTCATCTTCTTAGGCTTAAAGAAAACCGTTAAGACCGATTTCGAAGCTATACTAGCGCAGCTGGTCTACGCCTGCACGCTGCCTTTGCGCGGAAAGCTGATAACCCCAACACTGTCCACCCCCGCATTCGTCTCCGGAATTTATACTGATCGGTTGGCTCACCAGATGGTGGACTGCATCCGCCTGCTCCACTGTCGTAAAAGACACTGATAAGGTGCCCGAAAAATTCTTTGCTTTCCTACATGTACTACTCCGCGTAGACGCTTTTCGACAGTCTCTGCAGTCGCCGTACATCGGACCATTCCAAGTAATCAACAATACTATTGCAAGGTCTCAGCGAAAGTGATGGCATATGGTAAGCACTTTCCACCTTGTGCCATCACTAGAGGTGTACGACAGCGTTGTCCCATGTCCCCGTTTCTCTCCAAGTTTATGATCGAAGATATTCTCGAGGCTTTTCAGGGTTTTGGTGTAGAGCATCTTCCAGGCAACAGCTTGACCGTTTTAGATTTGCTGATAAAATTGCCTTGCATGGTGATGACGCACAGAGCACAAAAGCAGTTCCAAACCGTTTGGCCATTGAAGCATCAAACTATGCCATGACCTTTGCACCTGCAAAATGCAAAGTCTTGATCCTGGATTAGCATCCACCTGCCCCACTGCTCACTCTTCAAGGTAGGCACTTATAACTGGGGGATAACTTTGTTTACCTGGAAAGCTTTGTCTCTGCAGATGGCAGCATTGGAAGAGAGATCCCCCTCCAGATTGTCCAAGCCTGGTCCGCGTTCGCCAACCTGAGACATCTTTGATGACGCCGTGAGATTTTACTATTGGTATGGGCAGGGTCTACAATGCCTGTGCTTGCGCGATGCTGCTGTATGGGAGTGAGTTCAGGCAGATTGATGTAAATGACTTGCGTCGGAGTTCAACCTTTGACAATGGACGTCTGCGGAGAATAGCTCGAATGTGGTAAATGAACCAAGTGCGCAACGATAAGGTTAGATCTTGAGTCTTGGGTAACCCGGACTTCCACTTGACAGACTGGTACCGCTGCGCCAACCAGAATGGCTGGTTCACCTTTTACGCATGCCATGCGAACGTCTGCCCCGAGGCGCCCTCTTCGCTCGCACAGAAACAGGCTGGAAGAAATCTCGCGGTGGTCAGCCTATCACGTGGCGACAAACGACTAAACCGCTAATTTACAGCTTAGCCGTCGTAGGTCCCGTGCGTCTCCCAGGCTGGGAGATCAAAGATGTAGAACACCGCAAGCTGGAAACGCTTTCGGAGATGACGAAGAACCGGACCCAATGGAAAATGCGTACAAATGGTTGTCCTAAGTATCTTGATTTACATCGCAAAGAAAAATAGACAAAAATAGTTAAACCGGCGTTTGAAAAACATACAAAAATAATAAGATTCACAAACAAACAAAAACACTTTTATATCTTTCATTCGTTTCTTTGTGGTCTCTGTATCTATTACTACCGTTTCATGGTATCCGCTAGCTCTATGTCTGTCTTATAGACTGCTGGTAATTTATAGAATTGTCAGCATCGGTTTCCGTACTTGCCTGTCACCGCGACCTTCACGAGGACAGCTATAGCACGCCTGCGCCTACAGAGAGACCATGGGTGGCTTGAGCTTCACCATCCACAGCCCCAAGCACACACCACATATCCAGTGTAAACCCGAACGAATAAGACCGGGAGACATGTAGACGTGAGGCACGTTTCATCAACGGAGCCGGCCAATACGCTTTCACAGGCAAACACAAGCACGCTGTATTTGGGAATCAATCGCACACAAGACGGTGACTGGACCTTAGTCCGCTCCACATTGAGTGCATGGAACCGCTCTTCGAGGCTAGCGCGGCCACAATTACCGTGCACCCCATCCCCTCCAGCAACGATCAACTGTCACATGGAGCTAGTATCGATGACATGGTAGATAATAGATAAATAAGCATATTGACAACACGCACATCAAGCGTAGTCACACCGGGGATGTCGAACAACAGTCAGTCACTTGAAATGTCATTATCAAATAAAATATATCTTTTTAAAGCATACGGCAATGTAGATATAAATCCTCGCTAAATTAGCATATGAAGTAAGTTGGTTAGCAACACACGCGCGATAAGTACAAATTATCCACAATTTACTCATGAAAGCCATTAACGCAATAAAATTAACGAATTTAACTACAATTAGCGTAAGCGACGTGCGCAATTGCATATATATATATATATATATATATATATATATATACTACAAAGTTGACCATCTCTAGGTCAACCAATTTTTCTTAGCTTTAATTGTCAATATGTAAATCCTATGGAGCCAGACGTTAGTATGTCGACCATCTTTGTAAATTGCATGTTGACCATTTGTGGACTTACCATCCAATGGTTTCCGGATGGCTCGTTTGTTCCACTAACACCGTGTGCAGTGGGACTTCAGTGGGTGGACTCCTGCCCCCAAATCAGTGAAGTTTACGTTTGAGAATGTTCTCTCTCTCCCTCTGTGTGTGTGTGTGTGTGTTTGTCCTGACCGTCAGCGTTTACGCGCACGAGTATCACCTAGACCGATGTGGGTCCCCACAGATCCGCGCCCACAGAATGACCTACGATTTGCGTTTAACCTCCCTTACGTGTCCACATAGACAGGACGCCTTGTCTACCTCCAAGTACATGTTTCCAATCATCACCATCAGGAGCTTTAGTGACTGTCAAACCCTCGATTTACCAAGCAGCAGTATATTAGCAATTTGGATTGCGGGGAGATTGACGTTTACACCCACACTAATTGTCGAGCGTATTTCCGGCGATATTTGGTATCGGCCTGTTACATAAGTAGAAACGTAGACATTAGATCCACGCCGTATTTTGAACAATCTAGGATCGGTGATTACAAGTAACACAATAGTACGGCCCAAAAGAAGCCCTTGGAGTTGACTTAGAAGGAAATGATTAGTCTGCTACATTTTCTGAAAATCATTAGTCGAACATAGACAGCAGATCCTTTTTGGTGTTAGCAAGACAAGTTAGCGGTATCCAAATACATAAACACAGCTACTTAGAGATACGATAATGAAAGAGGAGATCTGCAGCGAAAGAGGCGGAAAACTTCACACGATGAAGTCATTGGGGCTACGCTACTCAGGTGCAAGTAAATGAGGCAGCTAACGCAAAAAAATTTCTCGGCCAATGATTTAAGAAATTGCTAAAACTTTCTCGCAAGAATCTGGGGTTGCGAATTTCCGAGCATCCAATTAGTGGCTAGAGAAATTTAAACCCCGAGATGAAATTTTCCAAAGAGTTTTGTGTGGTTAATCCAATGAAATACCTGAAGAGTTGGTACAAAACTGCATCGAAAATTCTTTAAGCAGTGTCGACAATTTTAACGCTGACGATTGCTGTCTCTTTTTCAAAGCGATGTCTAACAGAAGTCTTATTCTAAAGGGTGACGAATGGAATAGTAGAAAATATTCCAGAGAAAGTTTCACAGTTATGTTGTGTGCTAACTCAAATGCGAGCAATCTAAAGCTCTTGATCATTGATTGGTAACCCAGCTAGACCAAGGGTGTTCAAAAACCTAACTCCTGTAAACATTCCAGTCACTTGGAGATCAAACCGATCTGCGTGGATGACTACTGTCATATCTGAGGAATGGATCAAAAGCATCGACAAAGAAATGAAGGAAGAAAAGCTTCATTATTCTACCACTGAACAATTGTCCTAGTCTCACCCACGTAAAAAATCTCACAAATATTACACTTAAGTTTCCGTCTCCAAACATGACTTCAGAAATTCTACCTCTGGACCAAGGAATTCGAAAATATTCAAAATGCAATAACGAGTACAGCTTATGTAATTGGCTATGGGAAAATAGCATACCAATGATTCTCATGCAGGAGGAACTTCATCTGTTGCTTCAGTTAGTGCCTTTGAGTTTTGTGCTTTGGATAAATAAATAAATAAATACATAAACAAATAAATTAATAAATTGTATCTTCCTCGACGATGCGAGAAGCTGCTCTCTATAAGGAATAGATCAAATAATGGTACAACGTTCCCATGACATTTCTTCAATACGTTTTCAGAGATAAACATGGATGCAATTGCAAATTATGTTACACAGAGTAATCAGTATCGTTCTGCTATTTTTTCCTGCCATTGAATCAGGATTCTTCACAATCACATGACAGATGTCTGGGCCGAATAAAATGTAATGAAAGGGGCTGTTGTCTGAAGTGTTATGTGTATGTGATTCGGAAATTTATTCAGACACCATAGATACCGTTTTCGAATGTGTTATCTAGGGACTGTGATGTCCCGAACATTTTAATCACGTTTTGGACGGTTAAATGCTTACTAATAGCAAGCTTAAAATTGCAAAGAGTATAGCATGTTCTGATACCACTTGGGAGTTTGTTCCAAATCTTTGAGTATTGGGTTAGAAAGAAACGTTCTCTGATTCTCGTAGTAAATTTTGGAATCATGACCTTTACCTCCTTGTTACGTATTGGATATCTGCTATTTACAGATATGTGAACACCGTTTTCAGGACTGCGAATTCGCCAATTTATGATTCTGTAAAGAAAACATAGGTTCAGCTTCATTATCCGAAGCCAAACTGGGTCAAATCCAAGTGTATCACATCGCTCCCTGTATGTCAACTTTGAGGAATATCCACATAGCTTTTTCGTGAAGCGTCTCTGGACCCTCTCAAGAGCGTGCTGGTCAGATTTCCGTAGATTAGACTGTACCATTGAACAGTATTCCATACATGATAATACATATGTTTTGTAAAGAGTTATGCGAGATTCCGTAAGGTAAAAATGATGGCAGATATAACCAATGATCTTCATGGCTTTCGAAACTAAGAAGTCACAGTGTTCAGAAAAGTTAAACGTAACAGAATATCGCACGCCCAAGTCGAGAAAACTGTCCTGCTCTGCGAGATATAGGCACCTTGTAGTAATAAACATTCTGGCGGTACTTGGCATTTGTACGACAAAATATTACACTTGTCCACGGCAAATGACATCTGCCACAGTTGGCACCAGGAGTCAAGGGCAGATAGGTCATCCTGAATGATGAGTTCCGCTTGGTTCAAATTTCAACCTGGAATAATAGAGAAGTGTTTCCTAAAAAATATTTTTGTTTAGTCTCGCGAGCGGGATATCGTTGCCATAGTAGACATTTCATCTCCATTGAGAGAATTCGACGTAATAGATTTTAAAGAGCGGGTTAAAATAGGTGATGCCTCGGTAACTTGCAATGAACTGGACCCGGATGCTATGTTTCAAGAGATACTGACTGCGGTATTATCCTATGGAAACAGAAAAAACACCTGACGATGCTGTTGAAGGAGAAGTAAGACTAGGTGAAGGGAATTTGGAAATCACAGCAACTCCAAAAGAAGATAGTCAGCCATGTTTTAATGCTACTGAAATCTTTTGTTTTAGCAAACGTCAAAACATACCGAGATGTGTGGCTTGTGCTGAGGGCAATTTTTAGGTATATTAGTGATAAGAGAAAGAAACATACAAAGGGTCTTTCCTTCAAAAAAATGATTTCACTTGCAAAATGCACCTTGCGTTTTGAATTTTTATAAAACACGATGGTTAAAACGCATTTGCACTTACGTGAGACCTCGTCTAATGTATTCGAAACAAATTTATGTGCAAACAAATTTCATAATATTCTACTCAGAACAGGAAAGTAGCTTAAGCTACATTTTGGCGTAGAACATCTGTAAGTTGACCACGTCGCTATGTGGAACACTTTGGTCCAGTCGCTAGAGTGGTCAACTTCCGGATATATATACATATATATATATATATATATATATATATATATATCGTTGCCGCCATCCGGTTTTAGATTTGTCTGTCACTGTGGGAAGCCACAGGACGCCTGCACCTACAGAGGGACAATGGGTGGCTTGAGCTTCACCATCCACAGCCCCAAGCACACACCACATATCCAGTGTAAACCCGAAGGAATAAGATCGGGGGACATGTAGACGTGAGCCACGTTTTATCAACGGAGCCGGCCAATACGCTTTCACAGACAAACACAAGCACGCTGTATTTGGGAATCAATCGCACACAAGACGGTGATTGGACCTTAGTCCGCTCCACACTGAGTGCATGGAACCGCTCTTCGAGGTTAGCGCGGCCACAAGGACCGTGCACCCCATCCCCTCCAGCAACGATCAACTGTCTCCTGGAATCAGTATCGACGACATGGTGGATAATAGATAAATAATCATCTTAAAAAAACGCACATCAAGCACAGCCACACCGGGGATATGAAGTAACAGCCAATCACTTGAAAAGAAAAGGTGAAATAACATAAATCGAATAATGTAAATAGATGTGGCGGCATAACTCTTCGCTAAATTAGCATATGAAGTAAATGGTTAGAAACGAATCCGTGATAAGTACAAAATGTCCACAAATGACTTACAAATGCCACAAACGCAACAAAGTTATCGAAGATGAGTGCAATCAGCGTAAGCAACATGGCCGGTTAATAGAACATTATTCAGTTACGCAGAACAGATCAAATAAAGTGAAATGAAATTTGTTCAGCTTAAAAGACCTAGTTTAAGTGTAAATTGGTTTAGCCCAACTTCGGTGAAGAAATATCAAGAATGCAACATCAGCATCAGCATGGGGCACTCATGTATATATATATATATATATATATATATATATATAACCACACTTAAATTACGTGCGCAATCGACCGCGAGGACTGACGCGAAGTTGTCACCATCGACCGCTTAAAATCTGCCTTCTTATTGTAAACTACGTCGGGCCCATCTCCTAGCATTGCTTTGTGCGACATTACGAGCACAAAGCGTTTCAGCCGCCCAGAAACCCCGAAATTATCGCTGTTCCCTGTCGGTAAATATCAGCTTTTGCGATATTACCTTCCATACCTATGCTGTCGCCTCCCACGACCAAACGCCGTGGTTTGAAGTTTCATAAGCCGGATCGCTTTTCCGATTGTGCAGAGTGTAAACAGGTTTAAACACAGGCTTGTAAATATCGTATATATATGTTTCATATCTCTTCGAACAAGTTTTGAAATATAAAAAGGTCTCCAAAGCACACAAAAATTCCGAAGAAATCCAAAAACCGAAGCAAACCTTAACAATGCTGCACCCAATTCATGTGTTCTTTCATTTCGAAGGTTTTCTGTCTGCGTACTATATTTCTTTCCACTCGTGCCTCAACTGTCACATCCTATCAACCGACCCTCGCGAGCAGAGCATTCGTGGATCACCGCATTGAACGAAGAATCAAACGCGAAAGCTGAATGTTCACTCTGGGACGATGGTCCTTTGTGTCAGGTTGCGGGGTGCGGCCCAGAGTAGGCTATACCAAGCCCATGGTTTTACAACAGAGCATGAAGTCTTATGAGCATATTTTCCGGAATTCCCAACTTTTCAAATGTTTGACAAATCCTCTCCAATGGTTCTCCGTGATGTAACCCATTTGCAGTTTGTTAGGTAATATAATACAAGCTCCATAGTGGACCAGGAAATCGGGGGTACTCCTATCCGACATGAGGTCTCAAGCACATCTTCAAGCTGCCCGAATATGTCATATGAAATACAAAGCAAATCATTGTGATATCAAAAAGTATTATGCATAGTCTTCTAGGAAAAATCTCTGTGGTATCCCAAGTGATAACCGCATCTTTTACCGGTAAAATCGGACCCGATTTATCTAGGCTTTTCCAACCGGCTCGGCTTCCATCGCTCCGAGGTCACTCGATGAAGCTACACAACCTTTGATCGGATGGAATCCGGGCGGACTTTCCTTTATCACGCCGAGTGGGGGATTACTCGAATGCACTACCCGAGAACGTGGTACTGGCACCAACAGTGAAAGAGTTCGAACACCGATTCGACGCTCTTGGCGTTCAATCTTAACATTCCCCTTCACGTCCTAGCTTACTCGTCTTATTGAATTATTAAATCTATTAGGTTTTCCTTCTTGACACTCTTATTACCTTCGTACTACTCTTTCTTATTTCACGTGACCGGTGCAGCGGGTACTGCAAGTGCAGGTCGCATGGGTATTAATTGTTTGACCGTGGTGTGATTCGCCCGCGCTGCGCTGACTCTTTTGGATTCCGGTTATGGCGGACGAATAATACCCTGGATCAACGACACGTCACGGAAGTAACATTCACGGGATTTATCCTACGGATCCGGTCCCACATTAATATTGACCTTGAACTTTTAAATATATTATAATTCATCCGGACAAAAATTACATTATAGCTTTATTCAACAACCAACTTATGGCTAGCGGTCGTCTGCACAGTAGGAAACTGTGCCAATGTTCGCTCAGTTCTCAAGAGAGTATTCCACGTCTTATAACAGCAATTGCAACATAATCTTATGCGTTCGACTTCATTTTCCTTCCCATAGTTGTGAACAAATACTAGATCAATCTTGCCCCATAACACTCCCCAACAACTTGTCAAATTAAGGCAATAGAATTGATCGGAACGGCAAAGAAGTTGAGCTGTGGGGCATACAAGTTGGGTCGTTACTCAATTACTTTGCGCCGTGCGTGCGCCGCTCGCTTGTGCAAGTGTGTAGGTGTGCGTGTATAGCCCGGCGCCTTCAGCCAATAGGGCCCCAGACGCAATAAGTTATAGGGGTGCAGGTGGGACGCTTCAGTTCGTAATACGTAGAGTGTCGGTGGCCGATGCACCATGTGGGCCTGTGTCCCTCTGTCTGAGGAAGCGATTCCCACCAATTAGAACTAGAGTAAGGAATTTGAACGACGATTCGGTTGGTATAACGAGCCACAGCCAAATAAGTTTTCCGTATGATTTTGAACGTGCACTTCACCTAAACTCAATGGTCGGCTTGTATGTTTTGCACTCGAAAGAGGTGAAGAACACCACACTGAAAGCGTACAAAGAAGTAGACGATTGAAAGCTGGTCGCTTGCACACGTGAAAAGTTGCCGCAACTGGATACGGGCGTACGAATCGATGGAACCGGTGGGGCGGTATTGGGGGGTCCGTCGCAGAGCACTGTGAGAAAGCCACATCGACTCTCTGGTGAAGTGGGTTGCTGCGAAGCCCACCGTTACCTTTGAACTCGTTCGTTTGCGGTTGCAATATGAGTTCGAAATTTCAGCAAGCGCCAGCACCGTTTCACGATAAATGGATGCTAGACTGAAAACAGTGAAGAAACTGCACACCATTCCGGAGTCCATGAACATGCTGGCGAACAAAAAGCGACGCAGAGCATTCGTTTTGCGGCTCATGAATTTCTAGGTGGAAGGAAGGCAACCGGTGAGGATTGACGAGACCAACTTCAACTTCTTTTGCTCCCGCACTCGTGGCTGCAAACGATGTGGTCGTGGAGCACAGTGTACAGTGGCGAACAGCCGGGGACTGAATGTTCATCTTGTCGGCACCATGACAAACAACGGCTTGATAGCGTGTTCGGTTCTGAGAGGAAGTTACAACAAGCAAACGTGCGCTCAGTGGCTGCGACAAGTGATCGATACCAACGGAGCAGGGTTTGTGGGAAGGTGTCTCTTAATTTGTGACAACGCGTCTTGTCACACGCACCTGGAGCACTTTTTCCTGGAGGAACGGTGCTGCTCTGGGAGATTTCCACGCCTTGCGCCATACTCTTCAGCTCTCAATCCCATCGAGGGCATTTGGAGCACAATAAAGGCTCATGTAATACGAGCAATGCCGCGACGGTACTCCGAGATGCTCCTGGAGGCTCCTGCAGGCGTTCTGAATAAAACCGAGTGGCCAATTCGCTGTTTGGAGCACGCGATGTCTGAAGCACTGGCCTTAGTGACGCAGCAGCATTGCGAACAAATGGTTTAGCATGTCATTATGAATTATGGACTTGTTGTTCAGTTAGCCGATGTGTAAAATATTCAGTTGGCAGTAAACAACCTGCCCTTAGCGAGTGTTCTTCTCACTTTATTATGATGGCGGGTCAGAGTTCACTTTATACCTTTCTAGAAATAGCCAGTTCTCTATTGGGGGAACATCATGGCTTTCCGACAAGTTGGTGCGTGTGGCGGCGTCACACACCCGTTTTAGTTGCCGCGTTGTAGAACAATCATGTGAGAGCTTGACAAATAGATGCCGCTCTAACATGCTTGTGTGTCAAGCAGTTATGTTCTACAGCCTGTCGTTGATGGTGTTTGGAGCGCCAGTGGATAAAGACTTTGATAAGGGCATAATAAATAAGAAACTTGAACTATGCAGACTTGACGGACATAAGTAGTGTGTGTTGCCGTTTTCCGGATTGTTTAACTCGTTGTATCAACGCAGGCGGCCTTACGCTTCTTGCTTGTCCTACAAGCATGATCAGTGCGGAAACGCAGAGTATGTAGGGGAAGCACAGCTAACGTTTATCGCACTCTTTGGGGAAATATTTCCGGATAGTTATTTGTCAGTTGTGGACTGTATTTGAACGCACCACATGGTTGCGGTCAGAGGGTGCTTTGAAGCATGGGATGGATTCACCCGGCTGTGCGATGCAAAGTGTTGTCAATGCAGCCTACATTTTTTCGATGATTGGTAAGCTATCTGAGGTACAGACTGAGGTGATCATGTTTGAAAGACATTTCGCTGACACAATACAAGATGAGGTTGTTTCCTAATCACTATTCTTCGTAAATCTCGCACTCTGTTAAAGTGATATTATAGTCACGTAAATGCATCAAAGTTTATTCAGATCGCAAAAGTCAGCTCATCTACAATGTCGAAGACAACGGTCTATTGATAACTGTGATGTGCACCCAAATTATGTCTTTCACTCTAACAGTGATTGGCAGTAGCTTGACACTACTCCACAGCAGATCTCAGAATCATATCTGTCCATCTGTGTTTAAATCCAACAGGCTGTGATCAGTGGACTGACAACTACTTTTGCTACCCGAGGGAGTGGTAACATTATCACTCTTACTGTGGGCAGCATAGGCGCGTGAAAGCCAAACGATCGGTACAGAGCACACTACTTTTCGATGAAAATTAATATGCGTTTGAGACCTTGAGGTGAGTGTGTTGAAAGTGACCACTATGGAACCAATAAGAGGATCACTTGGAAGAATGTTTGCACTAGTGCGACACGTGGCGCATATTTGTTGCTGATCATACAGGGTAACATCAAAATATTCAACTCACAGCTTATCCGGATAATTTGTCTTTTATATTTGGTATTCAATACATTACGGTAAGAAAAATGCGGCCCTGTGTCACCTGCCGCCCTGGGCGGACCGAGTACGCACTTCCATACTGCGTCTCTGCAAAGGAAACAGCTAAACGTATTCTAAGCCTATTAATCATCTCTTCGTCTATATAATGCAACCCTCCGTCATTAAGAACGACCACGTGTTGGGAATCCAGCAACAACACCATAGCTCAAACATCGATAGTTGCTCATGCAAACTCAAACCAAATGCACTGAAAACCAAACCGCTTACACCGGAGCTGCATCACCAGGTTACAACGATGTAGATGACATTTCTGCTGAAAAGCGTCTGGTTAAATATGCCAGTGAACCACGCGACATTTTAGTCGATAGCAATTAAGGACGTAAGGTAACCGCTCATTTTCCCCTCGAACTGCGCTAAAACTAAGTTTCGGCGGATGGCTCGCCTAATGTAATATATCTCATGTCCGGGTGAATCCATCCCATGCTTCAAAGCACCCTCTGACCGCAACCATGTGGTGCGTTCAAATACAGTCCACAACTGACAAATAACTATCCGGAAATATTTCCCCAAATAGTGCGATAAACGTTAGCTGTGCTTCCCCTACATACTCTGCGTTTCCGCACTGATCATGCTTGTAGGACAAGCAAGAAGCGTAAGGCCGCCTGCGTTGATACAACGAGTTAAACAATCCGGAAAACGGCAACACACACTACTTATGTCCGTCAAGTCTGCATAGTTCAAGTTTCTTATTTATTATGCCCTTATCAAAGTCTTTATCCACTGGCGCTCCAAACACCATCAACGACAGGCTGTAGAACATAACTGCTTGACACACAAGCATGTTAGAGCGGCATCTATTTGTCAAGCTCTCACATGATTGTTCTACAACGCGGCAACTAAAACGGGTGTGTGACGCCGCCACACGCACCAACTTGTCGGAAAGCCATGATGTTCCCCCAATAGAGAACTGGCTATTTCTAGAAAGGTATAAAGTGAACTCTGACCCGCCATCATAATAAAGTGAGAAGAACACTCGCTAAGGGCAGGTTGTTTACTGCCAACTGAATATTTTACACATCGGCTAACTGAACAACAAGTCCATAATTCATAATGACATGCTAAACCATTTGTTCGCAATGCTGCTGCGTCACTAAGGCCAGTGCTTCAGACATCGCGTGCTCCAAACAGCGAATTGGCCACTCGGTTTTATTCAGAACGCCTGCAGGAGCCTCCAGGAGCATCTCGGAGTACCGTCGCGGCATTGCTCGTATTACATGAGCCTTTATTGTGCTCCAAATGCCCTCGATGGGATTGAGAGCTGAAGAGTATGGCGCAAGGCGTGGAAATCTCCCAGAGCAGTACCGTTCCTCCAGGAAAAAGTGCTCCAGGTGCGTGTGACAAGACGCGTTGTCACAAATTAAGAGACACCTTCCCACAAACCCTGCTCCGTTGGTATCGATCACTTGTCGCAGCCACTGAGCGCACGTTTGCTTGTTGTAACTTCCTCTCAGAACCGAACACGCTATCAAGCCGTTGTTTGTCATGGTGCCGACAAGATGAACATTCAGTCCCCGGCTGTTCGCTACTGTACACTGTGCTCCACGACCATATCGTTTGCAGCCACGAGTGCGGGAGCAAAAGAAGTTGAAGTTGGTCTCGTCAATCCTCACCGGTTGCCTTCCTTCCACCTAGAAATTCATGAGCCGCAAAACGAATGCTCTGCGTCGCTTTTTGTTCGCCAGCATGTTCATGGACTCCGGAATGGTGTGCAGTTTCTTCACTGTTTTCAGTCTAGCATCCATTTATCGTGAAACGGTGCTGGCGCTTGCTGAAATTTCGAACTCATATTGCAACCGCAAACGAACGAGTTCAAAGGTAACGGTGGGCTTCGCAGCAACCCACTTCACCAGAGAGTCGATGTGGCTTTCTCACAGTGCTCTGCGACGGACCCCCCAATACCGCCCCACCGGTTCCATCGATTCGTACGCCCGTATCCAGTTGCGGCAACTTTTCACGTGTGCAAGCGACCAGCTTTCAATCGTCTACTTCTTTGTACGCTTTCAGTGTGGTGTTCTTCACCTCTTTCGAGTGCAAAACATACAAGCCGACCATTGAGTTTAGATGAAGTGCACGTTCAAAATCATACGGAAAACTTATTTGGCTGTGGCTCGTTATACCAACCGAATCGTCGTTCAAATTCCTTACTCTAGTTCTAATTGGTGGGAATCGCTTCCTCAGACAGAGGGACACAGGCCCACATGGTGCATCGGCCACCGACACTCTACGTATTACGAACTGAAGCGTCCCACCTGCACCCCTATAACTTATTGCGTCTGGGGCCCTATTGGCTGAAGGCGCCGGGCTATACACGCACACCTACACACTTGCACAAGCGAGCGGCGCACGCACGGCGCAAAGTAATTGAGTAACGACCCAACTTGTATGCCCCACAGCTCAACTTCTTTGCCGTTCCGTTCAATTCTATTGACCATGTGTATAACTTGGCCGAGAAATTTTGTATTGTTTTCCCGTCTTTTAAAATGTGGTAAATGTTTATTTACTAACATGTCCTATCTAGCTTTTTTGTTGTTTTTACATACTGAATTTTCTCCTGTGCGACGTCATATGCATAACCGCTGCGGCTTATCCTGTCAACTCTTATTTTACTTGTCGGTTTATCGTTAACATTTTGGTGACCGACAATTATTTTGCGCGCGATTTTTCCCTGAGACTTGTGTTTTGTTTTACATTTGGCGGTGACGTGCATTATTTACTTTTCGCCAGTTGACAGTTTAGCCGACAATATTACTTTGCAACACTAATTTTTCCGTAGTCTGAAGTCTCTATATTTTTGACACCTAAAATTTAGCAGAAGGAATGAGGTGGTTTCTCCACTATTTTTACTTCATCAGTAATTGCTATATTTTAGTGAGTATAATTGAAACCTGATTTACTTTCGATCAGTTATGGTGACCGTAATTTTATAATCGTTATAAATGGGGTGTAGTACCGTCAGAACAGACATTCACCCCACCGAACTCTGAATTGACCAGACGTCAAATCTATTGAAACAGCCAAGACATTCGACAATATAGTGGGGAACCTCATGCATATAAAACACAATGGAGCATTTTGTGAGATCGAAGTTCACGGTCAGGGGGTGGGACGACATCGTAATTTTAAGGCACTGGATCGCCTGGCACAACATAATGTTAAATGCCATTGCCATCCGTCGCGAACGTCAGAGCTGCATTAAGCGGAGAATATTTGATACAAAAATAACGTGCCCAGTTACAAGCACTTCAATCCCCTCTGGAATATCGTCCGTCACTAGTGGGTTATGCTGAGGGAGCTAAAGGCAGTGGTGAACAGTGAATTCATGGATGGATTCTGAATGTGCCTTTTTAAATATCATATAACTTTTTTATAAGCTGACCCCACTCCTCTACATGAACAAAAAATTGTGCAAAAAGCATAAGCTTATGTTCGGTAATATACTGTACTTTTCAGTTCACTCAGTAACCTGTTTTCGCTGCTTCGAGAACCGC
>OX104068.1:69255977-69317800 GCA_944474145.2 Dicrocoelium dendriticum | reverse complement strand
TCGGAAATGGTATAGCTCGTTTTCATCTTGGGCTTCAAGATTAACACGTGACCAGCCTTGAGCACGTGCTTCCTCATGCGACAGTCTGGTTGATCAACCCTTGGCTTAGTTTTCATACTGCCTGGTTAATGAGTTGGTTGCTTTCTGTATAGTCCTTTACCCAATCTAGACAATCCTCTACGAGCTTTCTTCCCTCCAACATTTTGCTTCATAGTTGTATACGGCAAATGGGAATTATCGGAAACTAGATTATTTATCGCGGAATCTGATTCACGTATAAAGATAATCTACGAAAATCAATGAATGTCTACGGCTTGGAGGTAACCGAAACGTGACTAATTCCTTAATGATTTACAGTTGACGGGTGAACCACTTTCTTGAAGTCTGGACAAGAGCTGATTTGCCTCGAGAAAGCATTTTTACACCACGTTTAGTGAATAACGCGGTCAGCTGGTTAATGATTGCGACGCCGCCATACCTGCAGAGCTTCGGAGGAAGCCCGTCTGAATCGCTTCCAGTGTCGAATCTCATGACAGTCTTCCGCTCTGCTCCGTGGACCCATTAAGAATAGCCAGGATAATTAAGAGGGTGTATTGAGCGCACGGATGGACAGCAGCCATTTAAATTGCTGCTGCTGCTGCTGCTGCTGCTACTACTACTACTACTACTGCTGCTGCGGCGGCGGCGGCGGCGGCTGGTGGTGGTGGTGGTGGTGGTGGTGGTGTGGTGGTGGTGGTGGTGGTGGTGGTGGTGGTGGTGGTGGTGGTGGTGGTGGTGGTGGTGGTGGTGGTGGTGGTGGTGGTGGTGGTGGTGGTGGTGGTGGTGGTGGTGGTGGTGGTGGTGGTGGTGGTGGTGGTGGTGGTGGTGGTGGTGGTGGTGGTGGTGGTGGTGGTGGTGGTGGTGGTGGTGGTGGTGGTGGTGGTGGTGGTGGTGGTGGTGGTGGTGGTGGTGGTGGTGGTGGTGGTGGTGGTGGTGGTGGTGGTGGTGGTGTGGTTGGTGGTGGTGGTGGTGGTGGTGGTGGTGGTGGTGGTGGTGGTGGTGGTGGTGGTGGTGGTGGTGGTGGTGGTGGTGGTGGTGGTGGTGGTTGGTGATCGGGCCCCCCCCCCCGCCTTACGTGGGCTTTGCTAGAGTAGCCGTTTGCCAGAGCTGCTATGCTGGGTGCAACTTGATTCGGCCAGGATCTCCGTGCGGTGCACGAACAGCAGCAAAAAGCGAGCAGACATCCAAGCCGCTGAGGGTCGTTGGGCTAAACTGCAGCTTGGTTAATAGCGCAACAAAAATGCAGCGTAACCTAACGGCTGAGACTGATGTTAGTCGGCAAAATTGTGGTTCTTACCATCACGCTTGGGAGTTCCAACGATTCTAGAGCAACTACTTATTATTAAAGAATTGCCCACCATGTTTGGTGGTCGGTTAACTGCGCTGCTGCACTTTTTATACTCTGCTTGTATTGGTTCCTGTGCGTATTTTCTCGAAAAGGAGACTTAATTTGTTCCACCTTATCTCCTCGCTTCCGAGTAGAGCATGACACTTTGTATAGAACAGGCGTGCAGAAGCCTTTCATCTTTATCTTCAAGCATTGAGCTGCGGTTGCTAAAGGAATTGGTGACTTTAGCTGTCCAAAGTACTGTGGCAAAAGTTTGACCTGATGTAGTACAGAGTTGGTTTATAGTGGAGTCAACAATTGGTGCGTCCGAAGGTTTAGAGCTTGAACTTCGGAGACATTCTGGCTTCGCAATAGGTCTTAATCTACATTACTTTGCTTGGTAGATTCCGCACAAGAAGGATGGCAAACACGGTTCAACGGACTAAATGTGTTATGGGATTGGAGCAGCTTAATTTTGCAAACCTTGTAATATGCTTGGAACGGATCGAGTATTCATGACATAAGACGGATTTAAATACAACCGATTAGTGTAGTTGGAGGGTAACATTTCGCTCTCGACAGGAATACTTTGCCTGGTCAAGTGAACCAGAGGGTGATTAGGTGCGGATCTTATGGTAAAATGGGACAATAATCGCCGTGACCGAGATGTAAGCAGGATAGTAATCAAGTTACTGGTCAAGTGTCATTTCAACTGGCACATTAGGGATGGTAACATCTCAAGTGGTTCCTTGCACGTGGTCATCACACGTAAGCCCCTGTCAGCCATGGGGGTGGGAGAGATTTGGCGCACGCGCTCTGCCCCAGATCGGTCCGCCAACACCCCTCAGGCTGGCCGGGTTATTAACCCGGCACACTCGACAACTCCACTCCCTCCACTCTGCTTACGTAGCTTCTGGCTTTGGCAATTCCTAACGCCACAGCAGTCAGCCTTTGGGGTGTGGATCGAAAACCCCACCCATTGATTTCGGCGTTATCCAAGTCGATTTCATCCCGTGTCTAACGAGCGCATCGCTAACGCCGAATCTCTCAATAGAGCCCTATATTTAAGCTCGTTCCGCAGTGGCCGTGACATGTGTCTTATGTGCTCCGCTAACCTCGTGCGCCGTTCTCTAGCGGTTTCGCCTATGTACATATCTACACAGTCCTTGCAGCTAATTTGTAGACGCAGTTGGTCGTCCTATCTGCGGGGAGTGAGTCCTTCAAATGCACAGGCATCGAACGGAGCTTTTGACTCTCCTGGAAAACCACCCTTATTTTTCCTTTGTTTAATATCCCTCGGATGGGCTCTGCAGTTCCCTTTATAAGGAATACCTACCGTCATAATCCCTTCGTTCTGCGATGTAAATGTGGGTTTAGAATCTTCTGCAACTGGTGTTTCACCAGTCGTTTCGCGTATCCACTATCCGGCATCCGGTTCATTGCTTGCTTCCGTGCGGCCTTTTTATCATCTTCCTCTGTGCATAAGGCCCGGGTTCTGTGAAACGGAGATGAGGTGATTTCAGTATATACATGCGCCGAAGGACCAACACTGTGTCCGTCGGTTTACAGAATATCGTTGTATTTGGATTACCCGCATTCCTATGAACCAAACAATTGACGAATGGCATTGTACTATTACACCCTTGCGGTTCGCTGGAGAAGTGCATAGCCTCGTTAACGAAGTTCAAATAAGCTAGAAAGTTGACTTCTTCATCTCGGTTCATGATTGCAAATGTGTCGTCCCCATAGGGCCACCAAATTTTCGGCGCGCTATTTCAGTTAGTCAAATCCTTCCTTTCAAAAGCTATCACGTACCCATTTCTCAAAACGATGGGTATTGGCGATCCCATGGGAAGACGTTGTTCCTGGGTGCAGAGCCTCTATTGGGACGTGAAATAAAACAGGCTAAGTCACGGGGCCATTCTTTCGCTTAGTTGAACTACCGTGAGCTTCCTCCGCTCTCCAAGGTAATTGTCCTCAGTTGACCAGGGTGTCGCTATCTCCAACGCGTCACCTTTTGGCATGTTGGTAAGAAGCGAACGACAATCGAAACTGACCATCATTTCATTTGTTTCAATAGAAAGATTTGGTACCATTTATGCGAACACACAAGTGATTTTTCCGAATGTAGGAGTTCGTCCAATGAACGGCTGCGATAGCCTAGCCAGATATCTCGCTAATTCATGCATGGGTGTAGGTATGCCATCTACTATAGGCAGGATTAGTGGTACGTCAGGCATACGTAGCTACTGCCAACCATACGCCCTCGGTGGAAGCGTTGATTTTGGATATATGTTATACCATTTACCCGACCCTAAACTCTCCTTCACGTTCCTTAACCAATTGCTAACTTCCGTATTATTCCTGTTCATTAGACATGGCAGCTATATTGTCAACCACTTTGTATGATCCCATTTCCTGACGCTGCTCCATTTTTTCCCAATTATCCGACCTGTTCATAATCACTGTGGTTTTGTCTTTATCCGCTTCAGTGATAAAAATGCTCGAGTCTTCACTAAGATCTATTAAAGTGACCCGTCCATTTGTTAGGAGAATAGGCTCTCCTGAATGCTGAAATTTACCAATATTTACCAACTCCGTACGAATGTCCTCCACCTTTGAAGTAGATAATCTCGTTACCGCAGACTCAACCCTAGGAATAACTTCTTCTGTGTTGATCTTGGATTTCCTCATAGCGAATATCAAACCTTCTCCAATAATCTACGCTTTATTTCAATCAAGTCCCAGCGTTATTTTGTAGCGAACCATAACCCCTCCAGAACTATTAAGACCAATGATTCAGTCGGACAAGAAAGCCATCTAAATTCTGGATTGGGAGCATACTACACTCTTGAGTTTCACGTGCATCAAATTTGAACCCAGTGTTTAAAGAACACTGTACCAGTCTTGGAATAAAACGAAACCTTAGACATACGGATCTCTCGTTCTGCGCTCCGGTCCCGGTGCTGCTATCTTGACTGGTTACCGCTAGCCATGTTCAACACAGTGAGTTGACTCTATTTTATGTATTATCGATTCTGTTTGATGTTGTTGTTATTTTTTTATCACTACGCGCCTTTTGTGGATTTCCAGCGTATTCCTGCGGGCTCAGTATTTAAATTATCACCAAGCCTTTTGCCATTGTGCTTGCGTATACGTATTTTTATTAGTAGATACCTCGTTTTATTACTGTGCCCTTTTGCTTGCTTCCATCGTCTTGGTTATGCAATCCCGAGTAGTTTGTAAATGTGGCGAAGATGCTTGTGACGCTGCAGTCATAGATGGAAATCAGGGTGACGTATGCCTGTTACGGTTTCACAATAAGTGCTCCAGGTTAGATCAGGTTTCAATGGATTTGTACGCTCATTTTCCAAAAATGAAGTGTGTTTGTTTGCATTATGCTTCTTTAAGTGACACTTTGTGGTGGATTAAAGGTAGATACTACTGCGCCGGGTATAAGTAGTGTGGTGGTGCAAGATGACACACCAACAGCGAGCCCTGCCGACTTCCCCAAAGTTGAAGATGACATCAGGATTACAGTTCCATGCGCACGAGGAGTGAACACAGAGGCAAGCACCAGTTGGGGAACACTCCATGGAGATCACGCAGATGAGCGGACGCCTCCAAGGTATGAACGAACACACCTAGTGTAAGCCACTTTAGCAATAAACGATTACCGCCTGCCCCTTGGGTTCTAACATTTGGTGCCGTGACCTCGCAAGTCATGAAGATTCCCTGGCCGGAACCATTTGAAGACGGGGATGTGAAGGCGTTTTTGGAGGATTTCGAGGAGGTGGCAGAGGCGGTAGGACTGAAGACGGACCGGGCGAAGATGGCGGCCCTGCGGAGTCTCCTCAAGGGCAGGGCGAAGGCGGTTCTGGAGGCGGCGCGAAGAGGTCCGGTCAAGTTGGAGTGGACCACCGCGAAGGAAGCGTTGCTCTCTGGCCTGGACACGCCAGCGGACCGCCAGGAGGCGATGCGACGGTTCAAGGCGTCGCGGCTTGGTGCTGGGACGGATCCCCTCGTGTTTGCGGTGCACCTCAGGAGCTTGTTGGACCGCGCCTTGCCGGGGTTGGATGGGCCGTCAAAGACGCAGTTGCTGGTGGATCAGTTTTTGGCCGGCCTCCCACAGCCAACCGCGGAGCGCGTTCGGATTGCGAATGCTACTCGGAAGATGCAATTGGAGGAGTTGGCGCAAGTTACTCGAGACCTGGGCGACGCACCACTAGCTGCGCTGAAGGAAGAGCCTCATGAGAATGTGGAACGGATGGACAAATTGGAACGGATGATGGAACAGCTTACGGAAGACATCAATGGGCTTCGCGTTCAGCGTTATCGGGTGCGCACAAAGGGATGTTGCTTCATCTGCGGGAAACCGGGGCACTGGAAGAGACAATGTCCGCAGAGGCGTGGTGTTACTCGTGTGACGAATAAACGTGTGCAACCTTATTTTTCTTTTCGGATCGAGGATTGTGTACTTGGGGCGTTGAGCAGGAGTGCGGTTGAAGCAATGGTGGAAGTAGACGGAACGATGGAAAGGTGTCTGATCGATACGGGTGCCGCGGTGTCACTAATCAACCATCGGCGAGGTGAAAAGCTTCAGTCGTGCTGCACGATCGTAAGAGCGGTTGGCGGTCATTCAGTGGGAATTGATGGGATAGCCGAACACACCGTGGGAATCGGGGGACGAAAGCGAACACACTTCTTTCTCGTGTCACCAGATGCGAAACAAACCATATTGGGAGCAGATTTCCTGGAGCTCAATAAAGCTGTCATTGATCTAAAGCGTGGGAAATTGCTAATGGAATGCGGGTCACTACCACTCATTAATCGTGGAGAAATGAGATCTTCGCAGTCGGTCGTTGCTGTGTTACATTTGAGCCCATCTTTGCAGTCGCTGATCAACAAATACCAACCCTTGTTTACGGATGACAGCAGCCAATATGGGTTTTGCGATTGGATCGAGCACACCATCCCGCTAACTCGCCAACCGTATCGGCCCCATGGACTTCGAAGGATACCAATCCATCTGGAGGCTGAGGTGAACAGGCAAGTGCAGGAAATGCTGGACGCGGGCGTGATTGAGGAGGCACATAGCCCGTACAACTCTCCTGTGGTCTTAGTGAAGAAGACGAATGGGAAGTACCGATTCTGTGTCGACTTCCGAAGACTGAATGAAATTTCCTTGACTCGCTTCGTTCCAGTTCCATCAGTTGCTGACATTTTTGATCGGCTGCAGCAGTCGAGGATATTCACGGTCCTGGACTTGAGATCAGGATACTGGCAACTGGCAATAAAACAGGAAGATCGAGAGAAGACGGCGTTTACCGTTGGTGAGAAACAGTACCAGTTTAAGAGGATGCCCTTTGGATTATCAGGAGCCCCGTTTACCTTCCGACGTCTAATGCTGCGATTGCTGAGTGAATTGGAAAACGTGGTTGTGTACGGGGATGATATCGTGGTGTATAGCCAATCAGAAGCGGAACATATCCATCATCTCGCGGCAGTTCTGGAACGCATTCAGCAGTCGGGACTTCGTATAAATGGACCAAAATCCCAGATCGGAAAGACCTGTGTCACCTTACTGGGCCATAAAGTGGGACAAGGCGAACTGAAACCGCTACCTGAGAAGATAATGACGATACAAGGCAGCCCAGTTCCCACCTCGAAACGCACTCTCCGTACATTCCTGGGCCGCGCCGGGTACTACAGCAAATTCGTCAAGGATTTTAACACCTTGGCCTCACCCTTGTACGAGCTGTTGAAACAAGACAGGAAATTCACTTGGAATGCAGAAGCTCAACGAGCCTTTGATCAGATTCTACAGGAAATGGGAAGGCAGGAGTTGACCCTGAAATTGCCCATTGCTGGTGAGGTGTTCACGGTAGCCACTGACGCCAGCGATGTCGGGATCGGTGCGGTGTTGAAACAAAACCATGGGACGATTGAGTATGCCTGCCGAACTTTGACACCTGCGGAACGCAGATACTCAACCATAGAGAAAGAATGTCTCGCAATTGTCTGGGCGTTAGATAAATGGCGGCCATATCTCCTGGGTCAGCGATTTCACGTCGAAACAGACCACAGACCGTTGGAGTGGATTAAGTCTGCCAAAGACCCCAGAGGAAAGCTGGCGAGATGGGCATTGCGCCTACAAGAGTATGATTTCACGATAAAACACGTGCCGGGGAGGGAAAATCAAACGGCGGATTTCTTGTCACGCATGATAGATGATGATGACCTGCCGAGCGTAGCTTTCGGTATTAACGGTATACTGTGCGAGCAGGATCCAGAACGGTTGGCAACTGAGCAACGTAGTGACAAACTCCTGCGCAAGTTGATCACCGCGCGATTAGCTGGTCAGACAAACTTCAACAAAAACCAACTTAAGCAGCTGGGACCGTTTGCAAAAGACCTGGGAAAGCTGCAAGTGAACGAAGCAGGGATCTTAATGTGGATACCAGGAGGTAGCAACCCTTCGGTGCCAGTCATTCCAATGAAACTAAGACGGAATCTGGTAGTTTCTTGTCACGAGATGGCGCACACAGGTTGTTCCAGGACCTACGATCTGCTGAAACAACGCGCGTATTGGCCGGGGATGAAAAGGGACGTTGAGAAGTGCGTGCTTTCGTGCAGACAATGTCAGCTCATGAAAACGGATTGCCGAGGAATGCAGCAGCAAATGATGACGATCCCGGTCTCGGAAATTGGTGAACTTTGGTCGGTCGACGTGATGGGGCCGTTTCCATTGACCAGGCGTGGCAACCAATATATTTTATTGATGACGGAGCACTTCACGCGATGGATTGAGGCGACAGGAATCCCGGATCAACGGGCTAGCACCGTTACCCATGCTGTCATGAATCACTTGGTAGCGGCTCACGGAATCCCAAAGGCCATATTAACAGACCAAGGGCCGTGCTTCGAGAGTGAAGAATTCCGGAACTGTTTGGAGAAACTTGGCATTAAGAAATTGCGCACCACCCCATACCACCCGCAAACAAATGGCCTGACGGAACGTAACAATAGAACAATCAAGGAGTGGATAGCAGCAAAAGGTGGAGACTGGGAGGAAACGTTGCCGCTACTGTTGCTGGCCCATCGAGCAACCAAACAGGCTTCCACAAAGAAATCACCATTCCATTTGATGTACGGTCGACAACCTCGTCTACCTGTGGACCTAGAGATTGGAATGTGGCCAACTTGCCGTATATCTCCCGAGGAGACACGGAATAACCGGAAGACCGCCAACCGCAACCTACAGGCGACTCAGGCGCGGAGGATGGCGAAGTTCCAGACCAGCAAAGGTGGAAGGAATATCGAGTTTCAGATTGGTTCGAAAGTGAAGTACAGGGACCATCAACGCTATCCCACTTGCGGCCCAGGGGAGAGGAAACTCCTAGCGAAGTGGAAAGGACCGTACGAGGTAGTCGACCGGCGAGGCCCAGTGTATACAATCGCTCGGCAAGGTGAATCGCGGAGGGTGAATGCCGGCGAGCTGAGGAAGTGGTACGAATTGGAGGAGGAAACACGCTCATACAGTGAACATCCCCGGCGGTCAGAAAGACTCCGACGGAAGGCAGCTGACGCGAGTCCTTTGGAGGGGGAGGAGTGTGGTGGATTAAAGGTAGATACTACTGCGCCGGGTATAAGTAGTGTGGTGGTGCAAGATGACACACCAACAGCGAGCCCTGCCGACTTCCCCAAAGTTGAAGATGACATCAGGATTACAGTTCCATGCGCACGAGGAGTGAACACAGAGGCAAGCACCAGTTGGGGAACACTCCATGGAGATCACGCAGATGAGCGGACGCCTCCAAGGTATGAACGAACACACCTAGTGTAAGCCACTTTAGCAATAAACGATTACCGCCTGCCCCTTGGGTTCTAACAACTTGCTCACCTAGACTACATACTCGATAGGTAGATCCATCTCTTGGGGTTGTTGTCGATGGGGAGTATTTGCAAAGGCTTGACGCCGCAGAGAAGTTACTTCAAGAGCAGAGATCACTTATTGACGCATTAAAGGTATGGTTTGAAGAAAGGCAGGCTTCTTTTGTCCACCATATGCGTAGCGCGGAAATTGCAACGGGCTGTCAAAGAAATGTGCTTATCTGCAATCACGAAGAACCAATAATAAGTGAGGCTAAATTTCGATGCGATTTATATAGAAAGTGCGTACAGGACATTCTTTGCATTGTTGGGTTACCTCCGCATATTTGCATGACAAGAGTCTACATGCTCGGTCGTTGGAGAGAAACAGAGGTGCTGCGTCAGAAGGATTTGATAAAGCCCATTTTGGTTGTGTTTCAAAAACCAGTTTGCCGGTTCTGCTATTTAACCGAGTTGGTGTGCCATCAAATTATACCAACCGTTGTTATCAAGTGGCACCGGATACATAAGCTTCAGGGGGTAAGATTTCTCATCTAATTTCGATGAATAACATAATCACTGAGTTTACTGCTCTAGTTGAAACGGCGCCAACTCGGGAGACTTTTGTTTTTAAGACCACTATGCGGCCGAACGTCAAAAGGCCCCAATTTCAAGTGGACTTAATAATGGCCAATTTCTGACCCATAAATTGTGTTGCAACCCTGATCGGGCTTTGAAGAATAGAGACCACGTTGCACCTTTGATCGCGAATGTGTAGTGTTATCGGGTGGCGGGATTACGCCGTCGACGATAGGAAAAACAGCGACCCTACGATCTCGAGCTCCTTGAGGAAGTGCAGGCGATCAAAATTGCCTGTAGTTTCAGCTTCGACAGTGGTAGCTTCGGTATCTGTGGTGATGGACAGCACCTTAGCGGCTAAACGCAGGCATACGTCCGGTTGCGCCAAACACGTTCGTATAAAAGCGCGGAATGGTCACATTGATAGTGCAACGAGTAATGTAGCTGGCCCTAATCAAACGGCAATATATAAGCTTGTTGACGGCCTTGCAAAGAAATAGAGCACGTCAAAGTAGAGCAATCGGGAATTGTTGTGGGTGGTTTAAGAGAAACTATTTCTGATTCTCAGATTTCGATTGTAGTAGATGATGATCTAAAATCGGTTCAAAAAACGGGTTCTCCCTTTCGGTTTTACACCTTCGGAGAAATGTATACAAATTTAACGGAGATGACGGAACAACGAAAGGGGGTAAGAGTATGGTATACTGACTGCTGCGGCATAAGGAATAAATGGGAAGAATCGATAGTGAGCCGCAAGCTTGCTGACGTATTTGTGGTCACTGAGACTTAGGTTTCTCAGAATGATCCAGTCAATGGCTTGCTGAAGAACTTCGCCGAGTATGGAATGGATAGATCTAGAAATCGGGTTGGTGGGGATGTGCTTTTGCCTATTAAGAGGCACTATGGAAACTGTCGGGATAAGGAACTTAGCAAACTTCTCAGACAAGCAGCAATAGCTGAACCGAACTTTTTGATTATTGTCATTTGAACCTCTTACTTGCACCGTAGATGCATTGGAGGAGGAATTGCTGGAATGGGTACACGTGAATGCTTTTATTCAACATGTTGGCTTTCCGACGCGAAGGGACATTCGCTACTCTCCATCAACCTTAGATGTCGTTATAATCAGATACGGTCAATGCTCAGAGATACATGCAGAAGCTCCCACAGGTAAGAGCGACCACTGTGTTCTCACCTTCTCACTGAATACTGAGAAGTTTGCGACTAAATCTCGACTGGCATTAACTAGAATCATTTACAGGACATAGCGTTACAAATCAGTCTGATTCCCCAACAAGCGCACGCCACATGAGAAAAACGGTGGAGCCTAATCAAAGATAGGGTGTTCAGCGTCTAGACAAGTTTGCTCCGTTGTGCTGTAGAGGACATAACAATGGGCGCCGCTGGTGGTATCGGAGAATTGATCGGGCGATAAAGAGGCGCAACGATTCCTGGAGAAAATTTCAGGAGTTCGGAGGTTTTAAGCCAGGTATGTAATAAGTCCAGCCAACGGGCCAAATGCGGCCTGCGGTAACACTTCAACTGACCCGCGACCTCATCATAAAATAGTAAATTCAGGCTCGGAGTTCTTTCGC
Organism: Dicrocoelium dendriticum; assembly: GCA_944474145.2. Taxonomy (NCBI): domain Eukaryota; kingdom Metazoa; phylum Platyhelminthes; class Trematoda; order Plagiorchiida; family Dicrocoeliidae; genus Dicrocoelium; species Dicrocoelium dendriticum. The sequence continues at coordinate 69,306,388 of OX104068.1, read as the reverse complement.
ACATGTGTAATTATGGTTATTATCTTAATGTGGGACTGAATATGGCCTGACATATTTCTAATCAGATGAATCAAGACCAGAAAACAGTTCAAGGTTAAGACATCTTTTCGGTAAAATCTCGTCAGACCCAAACTTTTACATGACACGGATTATGTGGGGTAAGCGTCAAATCGGGCTGGGATTGATTTCTAAGGTGTTTGAAAGGTCAAGATGGATGACTAAAGGTGGCTGCAGATGGTAGGAAAAGTGCATCAAAGGAAATTAATACAAGCTTCAGGGCCTAAAGTAAATAGCTAAGGTCTAAAGGGTAGTTAAGTAACCATGTCAGTCGGCCAAGGTAGTAGTATCGGCCGTATGAATCGTTTGTGTACGCATAATTCCGGCTTCAGATGATGGATGTAAATAGCCTCGGCGATAGACAAGATTTGCTTTCGGAAGCCTTCACTAAGCGTTCAGGTAGTGAGTAGATGACTTTAAAGTCATTCTCAGATGCAGTATGGCCACTTTCGAGGAGGTGCGACATGATTGAGCTGTCTGAGGCCCTCATTTCGCCTTTGTAAAACCACGCCGGGATGTGCTCGCGAATCCTCTGGGATAGACGTCTCGTTGTGCGACCCACGTATCGTGCACCACAAGAGCACGAGTACTGATAAATGAGCTGATTTATAAGAAATGCCGAAAACTGGCAGTCCAATACTGCTATGGACCTTGGTTAGATCGGAAAGCAAAACAAGATGGAAGATGTATTACAGTTATGCACAATCGAAGGCTGTCTGGAGAGAGACAGATAACAATATTATGTACCTGCGAAAGCAGAAAGAGAACCCGGTAAAGTAAACGGATGAATGGACACTATAATCACGTAACACCGGTTGTGACAAATAAAGCATTCACACAAACCAATCAGAAGCAAGCACGCATTTGTCCACTAACCGTTAAGTGGGCATATAAAGCACAACCAACCGATAACGATGAGAGAGTAGAGAGTAATATGGCAATACCACACTGTCCCCTCTTCTGTTTGTAACTATGTAATCATCTCATGTCAGCTTTTAAGCGCTTACTTGCATAAGTCAGTAAGGAACATACACATGAAGCAGACATCACTTTGTGTTGTCCATCAAAACATACCGGTCGACAGGGTGACGCATCCGGCTTAACACTCGTAGGCTTACTGCTGTGCTTGATATTTCTGTAGCAGATGCAGTCGCTCGTGGGAATGTACTTTGAGATAGTGCCGTATGCAAACGTCAAGCAGTAACTCGCGTTTCATCTGCCAGTTAGTATGTTTTTGGCGTTTACACAGATTCCACAAGGATAGGATGTCCGAAGTTATTTCCTTTCCTGGGTAGTTTTACACCGATTAGGGTCCATGAAAGGCATGTTTTTCCTGTCCATCTGTATTTATATTGGTTAGCAGCTGGTTTTTCATATTTGGTATGGTCCGTAGTTTCTTCACATTTACAAGCTGCATTTACCCACGTTCGCATTACTCTTCTCAGCACCTGTTCTGCTGGAGTTTTGGCCGTTGCTGTAGGTGATGTGGTACTGGATGTAGCCAAAGCTGATACCAAGGCATACTCTCAAGATTCCCCAGAGAGCTGAAGGACTTGGACGGACTCCTTCAACGTCAGATTAAGCCGTTCAATCATTTCATTAACAGTTGGATTATAAGGCACCGTTCTGGCGTGTTTGATGCCATTGCTCTGAAGGAATTCGCCATACTCGCCATTTCGAAACAGGGGTCCATTATCAGTAAGAACTTCTCGTAGCAGGTCATACCTTGCAAATAAGTACCGCAGCCACTTTATAATGACACCTGTAGTTACGTCTCCGCATGGGACAGCTTCTGGCCATTTGCTAGAAAAGCAAATGGCAGCCAGCACGTTTCGTTTCTAAAAGGCTTCTAACAGGCTTTCTCTGATCCTAGCAACGGACAGGCCGGAGATCAGTTGCTGTATAAGCATCGTTTCTCCTAGCTTCTTCTTGGGAACAGTCATAGTCACACTTCCTCACAAAACAGACAAGACGGGATACGAAGTTTTCCAACTGCTCGTCGGGTGTTTGCTTTATATGGGGGAATTTGTAACGGTAAGTTTATGTGTTCATACGCACTCCCAAATGCTTATGGAGTGCCAGCAATGCATCCTTCAGGATAGGCTTATCGCGAAGGTTCTGGGCAACAAATATACGCCGACCTTCAGAACCGAGATGCAGCTGCAGGAGCCTTAAAGTATCTTCTGGTTTTAACATTACAGATGTGTTCAGGGTAGGTAGAACTGAAATGTAATCCAAAAAAAGTAATTTTCCAATACCTCCACTATTCTGCCGTTGGGGTAGATGTGGGATCCGTCCAGCATTGAGTACGGGCTGTGTTGTGTAGACTTTGGTAGCCCGCGCCATCAATTTGCCGTGTCCGTGAAAGTAGAACATTAACTCAGTAACGTAAACGGATGTATGAACACTGAACACGTAACAGCGGTTGCGATAATTAAACCATTCACACAAGCCAATCAGAGGCAAGCACGCACTCATCCAAGGACCGTTAAGTGGGCATATGATTCGCGACCGTTCAATGGTGATGAGAGATTAGAGAGTACTATGGCAACACCGCAGGTAGTCATGCTACACAGCAATTGCTGCGCGTCCTTCAGTACATATATTCTGTGGATAACGGGTGTCCTATACCCTCAAAGCCTTATCGGCAACTTGAGAGTGTAATGCCAAATTATTCATTAATTGCATCAGAGGACCTTGATGTCTTGGCAACCTTGGACCTCCGTAAACCGGCTGGACCTGAAAATGTGCATCTTGCCAATGTCAAGCCGCTGGCTAAAGTGATCCAGTTTGCTGTCTTGGACCTGTACAGCATGTCACTTCGGGAAGCTAGGCTACCACAAGGCTGGAAGGAGGCAGCAGTTGTAACGATACTCAAGGGGGCTCTAAATCAGTGCCTGTCGACTAGAGATCTGTCAACCATACCATACCATAGTGTTCTGCTTAAATGCCTGGAAAAGCTTAGCAGGGACCGCATTTGTGGGCACCTAGTTGCTCAAAACTTGATAGAGACGGAGCAGTACGGCCTCGTCAAGAAACTGTCATGCCTCACTAATCTGCCCTGCTTTTTGGTTGAGAGTACCCGCTGTCTCAACGATGGGATTTCAGTAGCAGTTTGCTATCTAGACTTTAGCAAAGATTTTGTTTCCGTTAACCATCTTTTCTTATTGGAAAAGCTGACATGGTGTAGTATACATCCCAATTTACTGAATTGAATAGTGGAATTTTTAGCAGGAGTACCTTCTGTGTTGAAGTTGGTGACTCCAGCTAGAGTACAGGCACTGTTCACAGTGGTGTTACCCAGGATTCTGTTCTACGCCCACTATCGTTCCTTATTTATATAACGGACTTGTCTTCCCCACTTGCAAACTCAGTCTATATCTTTGCAGACTATGTAAAACTTGTAAACAAGGGCAAACTTAACGCACCATCGAGGGATCTTTACACCTTTGTGGGGTGGGCATCCTTGTAGGCCTTGCCTCCTAAAGCAAGAAATGTCAACTATTATTATCCAGCGTCGAAGGGATTACGTTACGAACTAGTGGCCGTACGTTGACGTTGAGTTGCATTGATCAAGCATGTGATTTATGTGCAAGTTTGGGCATCGTATCTCCGGAAGGCTGTTGTTCGCGGAGAAAAGGTCCAAACGTTAGCGATTAGGACAATTATGGGCCAAAGTGGGAAGTCCTTTGGTAAACGCCTTAGGAGCCTAGGGTTGTTTTCCATGGAATCTGATAGAAAAGTTCAAAAGTATGAAGGGCCTCAGTGCTATCAGGCCTTCTGGCCTATTTTAGTCAGCTGGCTCCGACCATCTGTGGGGCATAGATTTAAGCTTAAGCACCATGGGTCCAGGCTAGAAATCAGAGAGAAGTTCTTTGCGAATCATGCAGTTCATAGTTGGAACAAGTTTCCTTCTATCTTTTTAGAAGTACTACGGTAGAAGCCTTCAAAAAGCTTGGATAAGTGTTGGTTGGATCCTTTCCAGAATTATTGTACGTTTATTGACATTTGTCAGACCTCGTAAGCTATGACACAAGAAAGTAAAGAAGCTGGTCTTGTTATTGATTCACTGCTTTTGCAGAAGCAAATGAAGCATCCCAAAGGTCAAATAACCGAACGCGCTAGTATTTTTGCCCGTACAAGCAACAGGACGCTCGTTAGGTGGGAGTCCATTTTGTCTTTGGAATCTAACCTGACTTGATCTAACCTATCTGAAGTTGTAAATACTTTACAGTACTTGCTGCTAGATCCAGCATCGCAGCACAGTATAGCCGTCGGGAGTGCGGCAGAAATTTTTTTCCATTCGTGTCTGTCACCCGTGAAATGCTCTCCCAGAATCAGTTGTCTCTGCACCGACACAAACAGTATTTTAAAGACTGTTGAATGACGCACTCATTCACTTACAGCTTATCACTTAGCATTACGTCTCCATCCTACACCTGGAGTTTAGCATGGAATAATTTGATGTTAACTTTGCGTGCTGTGAATCTAAGCGGATTACAGGACTACGGTGCAGCAAACAATAATTCCTTATTTTTCAATTAAGATACTGTGTTACTATAATTATTATGCTAATTATTATTATTATGATCATTATTATTGTTATTCTTTTGATATCCTTACCAACTATCCAACGGTACTTGTAAAGTAACGCTTCTCAACCCGTATACATTCATCGTTCCTTGTTCATGTGGACTGGTCTCCTTGTTAGGTATGAACGGGCTTTGCAGAAAGGTCAAATAGGTTACGTCAACACAACGAGGAACCTCTAAAGAAAGTCATATTAGTAAGTTCGATCATTTGCTATCGTTTGAGCTGTCAGGGATGATGCTTGCCTGCACTTCCGTGTCGTTGAGTAAAGCGACGCAAGAACGATGTGCATCGACCAACCAGATACGGTGATGCAAACAGGCCATCATCTCTGGACTGTATCCTGATTAGTGGAGAGTTGATGGTTGAATCAGTCGCATACGACCCACAAGGTGGTGGTGATCACATAATCCTAAAGCTTTTACAAATATCATGCCAGTATTGTTGATAGAGAACGAGAAACTCAAGGAAATATTACTTAAGATTCCGAGCTTCATAACTTAACCACAACCGACAACTGTGACCTCGAGCCGCACTGTTTGCAGCCACCGTTGCAGCTGCTCACACACAAGGTGTAACACCTCAGTCTATACCAAACGTTAAAATACAAGGCGCCAAAAGTACTACAAGTGCGCAAATCACACCACCAAAACTCAGGCTACAGCCTTTCTCAAATAGTCCATCTTTAGGCAAGCCCACGAGTCACTGGTATTTGTATATTCCGACGTCCCTAATTCTAGTACGAACTCCAGAAAAGGTAAGCTGCAGGACTATAGAAATCAGTGGGACCTCTTATGCCGCCTAATAGGCGTCCACACCGAACCCAATGGAATGGTGCATATCCTCGAAGGGTATGTCGTTTACTTTACTAATAATGATCAGCAGCCGACGCTATGCGAGCTAATGTGGTGACATTATAAAGGCTTGCGAGATAGTAAGCAACCTTATTCACTTATGCTATCATCTGCTGAAAATCAATCAGAACAGCAGGCCGAGAGGTCACTATGTTAAACTGGCACAACAATAGAGCCGGCAGAAGTGTACACGGATTTCCTTCTTGCTGTGTGTTTGCCCCGGTTACTTCAACCCCAACGTTAGGTGTACCCAAAGATCTTGTGGACGATGCGCTAGTTGCGTTACCTCGCACAAGAATCACACGCGCATTTAGAAAACGAAGCCGCATCGACGTATACAATTTTTGTGTTGGAATCTTGCAAGTTGTGTGGAATACAATGTGTGAACGAATCAGACGGACAAAAGTCTGATAGGCAAGTGCATTCTCAATGCTTGTTCAGTAAATGCTTTTTGTTTTGAAATCTCTCGCCTACTTTCCGGTGAGACATGTTAAGCTTTTGCCTTTTCACCCACAATATCCCTTGACTATGGACCATAGCAAAGCACCATCTACCGTGATCGTCGTGTTGGTTTCTTGTGCATGCAACAACGTTCACCTAAGCACAGGCGCAGGTAAATGATGGTGACATAAACAACCGAAGTTCCAAGTGTCCCATCTTGTATAAACCCCAAGCTTTAATTCAAAGGAACATTTTAGAAAGGAGGCATTAAAAGAGTAATAACTGATCACGCGACAACCAATGGAGCCCATTAATGAAGTATGCAACCCAACATAACACACTGGGCCTACGCAAGTTAATCATGTTTAGTAGGCCAACGCGGTGCCTATTGTCCAGCCTGAGAGAACACAGATGCAATCGCACTAAAGTGTCATGAATAATATACGGAATAAGCACGTACGGAGTACCAAAAGACGCGTACCAAAAGAAGTCGGGCTATTCAACGCTGCAGCATAGGACCTACATTTCATGCCTACATTTCAGGCAGTGTTTCAGTTAAGCACAGCAAGTAAGCCTATGACATCCAGTTGGTAAGTATTTGGTTAATAAGCTAATCCAGACACATTATGTCAACAGAACTTCCATTTGCTTTAACCATAACTATTCGGCACAGATAGGTCACGGTTGGCGATCCCTGTTGAATAAGGTATCGATATACGCTATTTGAAACGCGCTACACTAGAAGGATGAGAGAACTAGTGGATAGAAGAACGAGCAACTCGGGAAAAAGCTTCATTTTACAAGCAATTTATCCAACCTCTTAGCTGGTGGGGTACATCAGTAGGAGATACACGTTACTCAATAGCCGGATCCGTAATAATTGTCGTAGTCATCAGCATGGCCGGAACGCTTGTGTGAATGGCCACCGTGTTTCCTCTTGCTCTCCAGACCTCCGTAGCCACTGAGCTTGCCAGAAGTACTGAATTCACCCTCACCATAGTAGTCACCTTGCTCCTCGTAATCACCGTAATCCTTCGCCTTACCGTAGTCATTGAACTTGCTGTGTGCGCTCAATTTGCCGAAAGCCTCACCTTTGCCGTAGGCTTCGTATTTACCCTTCGCCCCCAAATTGCCATGCAAGTCGAACTTGTTGTCCCTACTCTTGTCCCCATATTTCTCCACGTGACCGTACGATTCATAGTCGTTGTAGTATTTCGGCTTCTTCCCGTATCCGCCATGGCTGCCACCTTTACGGTACGATGATACATGTTTATACTTGGCGCCGCTGTTTTCGTGGGCATGTCCGCCGACTTCACCGTACGCCTTCAGTCCTCCGTGCACATTGTAGTCCGATTTATGTGTGTCTCCACCGTACAACTCGTATTTACCTGCAGCCTCGTAGTGTCCGTGATCGTTTTCCTCTCCATGCTTGTTCCATTTGCCATAGTACTCTCCCTTGCCTTGTCCATGCGTTTTTCCGTAAAGCTCATAACTCCCGTAGTCGCCTTCCTCTCCGTGCTCATTAGAGAATGCGTACTTTCCGTAACTGTCCTCTGGTCGGTGTTTGAGCCGGTAGCCGTGAGCGAGTACGGCCGGCACGATGGCCAATAGAAGTAGATAAGTCAATTGCATTTTGTCCTGCTGCTGTGTCGGATTGCGTCTCCTCGGTTTATATACATGCAATAGTGTCTGCTCGGTGCGCCTTCGGCATTCGGTCGACGTGGAATCAATTGATTTATTTTGCGCAGGGCATGTTCTTCCGTGCACGTCGATAATTGATGCGTTGTTCTACGCACATCCAGATTGATACCATCATGCACTCTAAGATTTCATCCGCCTGTATACCGATACCGTTCGATTCCAGTTCTGACAAACTACTGGCGTACAATAATGTGATGTTAGGTTAACGGCTTTGCCACTTGTAGCTAAGATAGAAGAACAATGTGGGAATATATGCCATTATAATGGCATAGTGCCCCATGCTGAGGCTGATGTTGCATTCTTGATGCTTCTTCACCGCAGTTGGGCTAAACCAACTTACACTTAAACTAGGTCTTTTTAAGCTGGATAAATTTCATTCCACTTTATTTGATTTGTTCTGCCTACCTGAATAATGTTCTATTAACTGGCCACGTTGCTTACGCTAATTGCGCTTATCTTCGGTAATTTTGTTGCGTTTGTAGCATTTTAAGTAATTTGTGGACATTTCTTACTTGTCGCGGATTCGTTGCTAACCAACTTACTTCATATGGTAATTTAGGGAAGAGTTATGCCACCGTATCTGTATACATTATTGGATTTATTTTATTTCAGCTTGTCGTTTAAAGTAAATGGCTGTTGCTTGATATCCCCGGTGTGGCTGCGCTTGATGTGCATGTTGACAAGGTGCCTACCTGTCTATTACCCACTACCTCGTCCATACTGGCTCCAGGAGACAGTTGGTCGTTGCTGGAGGGGACGGGGTGCACGGTCCTTGTGGCCGTGTTAGGATCAAAGAGTGGTTCCATGCACTCAGTGTGGAGCGGAATACGGTCCAGCCACCGCCTTGTGTGCGCTTGATTCCCCAAATACAGTGTGCTTGTGTTTGCCTGTGAAGGAGTGTGGGCCGGCTCCGTTGATGAAACGTGGCTCCCATCCACATGCCTCCCGGTCTTATTCCTTTGGGTTTACACTGGATATGGGGTGTGTGGATGGAGCTGTGGGTGGTGCAGCGCAAGCCATCCATGGTCCCTCTGTAGGCGCAGGCGTCCTGTGGCTGGCCACAGTGACAAGCAAATCCGAAACCGGATGCCGCCAACCATAATGTCATAGCATGCAACTGGGCTTATTTATTGAATTTTATGATTCCGACAACGTTGCTTTTGGTTTTAGCTGTAAGCTGTAGTTGGAGAGGCGCAGCTTTGTTTCACGTCGTTAGAAGTACCGGTTGTAATGAAGGTTTGCTTCAACAGAAAAAGCCAGAATCTGACATACACACGGAGGTGCTACAAACACTGGCAAGGCATATCTTCTTTATATGCTGTCAGAACCTGGATTTGCAGTTTTAAGAATGGACATCGAGTCATTGAAATTGAGCCCAGCATTGGGCGGTCCCCAACTTCTAGTAACCGGCCAACCTGATATGTTGTCCATGAGCTGAGTACGAGGACCGTTAGGTAACCACCGAAAAGATAATCCGTATGCTGGACATCTCACGTGAACGTACTAGATTTTCTATCACTCTCATGCTAGAAATGCACAGGTTTTCAACGAAGTGGGTTCCGAAATGTTTGTACGGTGCTCATATGGAGGGACGAGCTGAAGCATCCAGACACTTGGACTCATTTCGGACATATATATATATATATATATATATATATATATATATATATATATATCAGTGGTCCTAAAACCGAGAGCAATAACATAATAACCCCACATTGGGTCCCCGCGACCAAAGAATTTACCCACCCAGACACATTGCATATTTGGCAACCCTGCCAATTTCCGACAGCAATCCGCAAAGCTGGATCGTAGCCCTTGAGGCGATCATTAACTTGCTAGTGGCCATTCTGCTGGTCGTGTAACCTTCCGAGCATAATACAGTGCACTCAAAAGTTATCACGCGTGTCAGCAGGTAGTGACTGACTACGGCTTCCGTATGTGCTGAGGACAACGCTTGTCAACACGAGAGATATTTCTGCAGGTCCTAGCCCCAACTTCGGACGATGCGTATGAAGGGAAGATCGCCGAACCTGCATTAGGCTACCATTGTTGTTTCCTTCTCTCTTTACCTTCCTATTGCTATCCCAGTCATCACCCGTGATTAGCATCACCATTCTATCAGATCGTCATCGAAAACCTTTGCCACTGTGGCGGTGTGGCTATTTACTATCGAGATTACCTTAAATGTGAGACCATTACCAGATATCTCTTTTTATTCCTGACACATTATTTTGCCGACAGTAGCTAGCAGGTCTGGATTCCAATTAGTAGCCGGTTGTGTGCGGTCCGATTGGCTAGGTCGTTCAAAGCTTCGAAGTCGCCCGGGACTAACAGGTGTCTATTCGTCATCGCTGCCTACGCGCCCACGAACTGTAGTGATGGTTCGGTAAAGAACGACTTCTACCACCAGCTGACGCAGCTGCTTCGCCACAGAAGAAGCACGGACACTGTTGTGCTGGCTGGGGATCTGAACGCACAAGTTGGAAAGTTCTCCACTGATGAACTGCATCTGGGCGGTCAACATGGTGTAGGCCCCCGTAATGATAACGGTGAGGGGATACTTCATTTGTGTGAGGGTGCCCGCTTATTTCTTGCGAGCACGAACTTCGGACACAGCACCCGCCGGAGGGTAACTTCGCGCCCACGAGCATCGAGCCAGCCTTGGACGCAAATCGATCACATCGCTACCAGTTACCGCTGGAGAGGCTGCATCGAGAACTGTCGCTCGATTTGGAGCACATGTGTGGACACCGATCATGCACTTGTATGTGCTGGCATGCGGATGCGTTTTGGCGGACGTCCACGACGACGCTGTGAGCGCATTGACACCAACCAACTGACAAAGCCAGCTGTTCTGAATGCGTACCGAAGTACACTGACATGCTAGTTGAGTAAGCGCTCACTGGAGGCAATTAATGGTCATTGGTCACATGTTCACCAGACATGTTCACCAGGCAAGTCCTCATATGGTAAGTCTGATCGCCGACATGGATATTGGGTCTCTTCACAGTCTCTGGAACTTATAGATGCTCGCCGGTACATTGCGGCTGGAAGCGAACGCAATAAAACTCGCAAAGAGCTCCGGGCAAAACTTCGTGCCATCCTAAAGACAGAAAGCGAATCTTGGTGATCCCATCGTGCGTCAAAGATGGAAATGGCCGCTGCCCTCGGGAACCACCGTAACTTATTCCGTCTGATACGGGAAAGGAGCAGCAGGAGACCTGGTGTTAGTGAAACAATCTGTGACGAGAGTGGACAGCCTATCCATAAATTGTCAAAACGCTTGTAGCGTTGGGCTGAGCACTTTGAAAGGCAATTTTGATCGGTCGGAATGGTCAGATTTCTCGTCGGTCACTGACTACCCCTCTCCCTGGGATGTCCCTATGGATCCGCTCAGAAGTGGAATGTGAGATCGCACTGTTGAAGTTAAATAAAGCCGCGGGACCAGATGATCTACCTCCAGCCCTCTTCAAATTCAGGGAACCTGCTCTGGGGGATGATTTATACGAGTTACTAGTGCAACCGTGGGAGCAGGAAACTATCCCAACCGACTGGAGCCGTTCCGTCATAGTCCCAATTTGTAAGGGAGGCTGACGATCGGAATGCGGTAAACAAATAGGAATCAGTCTGATCTTCATCGCCTCCAAATTGCTTGCCTCTCTCATCCTTCACAGACTGACTGGCACTCGTGAAAGCCATTTTCATGAAGAGCAAGCCGGGTTTCGTCGAGGTCGTGGCTGCATTGACCACATCTTCACCTTGTGTCAGTTGTTGGAGCACTGTCACATATATTGGCGGCCCACCGTTATCGTGTACTTCGATTTCAAAGGTGCATTCGATTCGGTGGATAGACGTGCACTTTGGGACTGTCTACTCAGGAAAGGTGTACCTGAGCAATATGTAAATATTATCCGATCATTATACGCGCGTCGCAAGCTGTCGTCGACCTCTAATATCACCAGCAGTGTGAGACAAGGATGCCCGCTGTCACCTTTCCTCCTCAGCTTCGCTATCGACGAAGGCATGGATATCGCTTTCACAGGACATGACTTAGAAGGTGTGGGTCTGCTCTCAGGGGAACAACTCCTGGACTTGGAGTATGCTGACAATATTGCCCTAAAATGTGACAGCTCCCAGACGTGCCAAGTGGCACTGGACAGATTATCACTGGCTGTCAGCCGCTTCAGACTTTGCTTTGCACCATCTAATTGCAAAGCGCTCCTCCAAGATTGGCCTGGACCGTCTCCTGCGCTGACTCTCGGTGGGGATCAGCTAGAAGTCGTTCAGAAATTCAACTACCTGGGAAGTTGTAGCAGCGTCCGTGGGATTGAAGATGAAATCGCGAACCGTATAGCAAAATCTCGAGGCGCTTTGCTAGCTTTCGCCACCTATGGCGGGGGCGCGACATTACTCTCGCCTTGAATGGTAGAGTGTACAATACAGCAGTACGCTCGACCCTACTGTACGGTTGCGAAACCTGGCCCCTAAGATCGGCGGACATAAAGAGGCTAGTTACGTTCAAATATCAGTGCCTTTGCAGTTTGGCTCACATCTGGTGGGAACACCGCTTGAGTAACGAGCATGTTTGACGCCTTGTTTACGGCACAGGAAAAAGAACTGAACCGCTCAGCACCGTTATTTCACACACCAGGCTCCGATGGCTCGGCCACGTGTTGCGCATGCCAGCCCACCGACTCCCGCGACGTGCAATGTCTGCGCGCCGGGAGTGTGGATGGAAGAAGAGGAGGGGTGGCGAAGCGATGACTTGGTAGAGAGGAATGAAGGCCCTCACTTCGAAGCTGGCCTCAGTTGGAGCGTCTCGGCTCCCTGGTTGGGGTCCGAAAGACGATGAACACGTTTGGCTGGATACACTTGTGGATATGGCTAGAATCCGACCTCGGTGGCGTTCGTGGTGTAAGTTTCTTTGTCCCACGCCACCCATCTTAGCCTCCCCCTCCAACGACGATTTCATTATTGAGCATTTTATAATTTTGCATAATAAATTTATTTGATTTTATAAGGTTTTGAATACAAATCGTTTTTAGTGGGGTTTTATTATGACCACGTTTCGCTCTTGACAAAAGAGCTTCTTCAGGCCAGGCGAATCGGTACACAATTGGCTTAGATTTTTATGGGCACGTAAAGTGAAGGTTGCAAGAAATAACATTCTTTTCTGCTGCATAATAGCCGGCAGGTAACTTACCGGAACGATGTCCTTCCGTTGCTGGTAGTTCAGCTGGTTTGTACCTGTTTCATTTTATTCTCTTTTTTCTTTAGATATTGCGGCACAGTAGCTGAGGTGTTTCCCACCTTTAGCTAACGTGTATTGTGTGTGGGTGTGAGCTAGCAGGTCAAGCTGGAGAATCACAGAAGCAGATGCTTGAATCTTTCCTCTTAGCAGTTGGCTACAAGCTGCCGAACTCCTCCGCAGACAGTGACGATTTTCTGTTAAATTCACTCCGCCAGGCTGTTTCAAAAATTATTCTCATCACCTTATAATAGGCGCTTTCAACATGCTTTCAGTAGTCTCCGTGATCCTGAATGGTCCATCATTTATATTGACATACCCTGAATTCATGGACATGACAGTTTTATATAAGCATGTGCATCGAGCAACCAGACACCGCGGTTCAAACAAGCCATCATTACTGGACCTAATCCTGACAAATGTACGGTTGCTGATTGAGTCAGTCGCACATGACCCTCCACTAGGCAGTAGTGACCATTGAGTCCTAACATTTGGCTGTGTGTGTGCACTCCAAAACAAATGGACTATTACTGACTATTCAAAACTTTACGGCCTAGCGAGAGTTGTTAACTGGGACCTACAAACGCACATTTCGGTGAACGACGCATGGAATGAATTGAAACGGAAAGTTAACTGGGTCACACGACCAGCGATAAAAGTTGTACCATTACGGGTATTGTGCCGGACCAACAGGTGGACTCAAAGCAGAACTCGTAAATGGATCAGCAGGAGAGATGAGATTTGGAGGCAACAAACGCTAAGACCATATGATGCCACATGTCAGAATTACAAAACAATCAGAAACTACTGCACCTCATTTATTGGGGCATACAAGTACGGATGACATGAGACCATGTTACTTAAGTTTGCGAGTAACAACAATCTATCATACAGGTATGTGAACGGCAAAAGAAGGGGTAAACTTGGAATACTACCACTCAAAACGACCAGTGGATTAACGACTAATGTTGTGGATGCCGTGAACGCTCTACTCATGCAACTCGTTGGCTACAATTATCATGAAAAATTGGTCCTATCAAACCAAAACAACTGTCATCGGTTTTTACAGTGTTAGCTCTACCCAAACAGATAGCCGTAAGCAAATTAGAATCCATCCGAGAAAAGGGAGCCCATAGAATCGACGAGATCTGTTCAAAGGTACGCAATATCCTTGCCCTCATTATAGCAATACATCTTGCAGCAACTTACCGGTATTACTTGGTGCCCATACACTTCTGTATGTGTGGAAAAATGTAATCATTACTCCGATATACAAAGGAGATAATGGCTCGGATCCTGTCAACTACCGAGCTATTACTCTCCTATTTGTTTTATCAAAAATGATGGAATCCTTAATGGCAGATGAAATGACCCGATATTTTTGAAAGTCTGCAAATAATTTCCAATGTCCAACATGCTTTCAAACGCAGCCGATTTTGTCTCATGGATTCATGGACCAGACCAGCTGATGTAGGACTCCCCATAGAGGTGTTGTACTTAGACATTTTATGGATTTTGTCAGAGAAAATTACTTAGTTCTCCTTCTGAAGCTTGCTGCCTACGATATCACCGGCTCTCTCCTCACCTGATTAGAAGATTATCTACCATACAGAACCATAAATCTAAAAGTAGCTGGCACTCACTCCGAAAGCCTGTGCGCATCCAGCGGTGTGGGGCAAGGATCCTTCCCCGGCCCGCAACATTTTTTCGTGTACGTAAATAACCTCTCAGAAAATCTTTTATCCCCGATGCAGATATTTGAAAATGATGCTAAAAGTTGGACAGCAATTCGCTCAGTATCCGACTGTAGTTATCTTTAGAACTATCTGAACCGGACTAACGAATGGGCAGAAAGAAACCAGCTCCCACTGAACCCTGCCAAATGCCACATGCTGATGGTGTGAAGCAGCCTCAGCAACACATACCATCTAGGACAGCACTTTTCGAATCAAGTGACTAGTGAACGAGTCTTAGCTATCACCCTAGAGGGGAGTCTTGGCAATGCGCTCTAATGCTCGAAAGCAGCAATGTGGCGAAGTTGAACTTGTGGCTTTTGAAACGAGTTATCGGTACCTTTGAGCGACGGCTAGTACCACTGTTGATCAATACTTCTCTTCATCCCACCTTGAATATACTCTTTAGGATCTGATGCCTATGATTAAAATGACACATTCGTCTCTTGGATTAGCCTCAGAGAAGGGCCACCAAGGCAGCAGGTGGACTTGCTGGTCTTCATTACGAACGACGTCTTCGTTTGCTTGGTCCTCCTCAGAATACCGATTTCATCAGTAGGATCTCGTCCTCACATACCGGTTACTAACTCAAAACACGAGCACCCATGTGCATCAGTGTTGTCGAGGCCATCACCTGAAACTAATAACGCAACACGCCCGTACGGAGTGTAGGAAGTATTTCTACTAGCTTAGAATCTGTTGCCACTTAAATGCACTGCCAGCACATGTGCTGAACGCATCAAACATAGCGACATTCCAGGGACTGCTAGCGTTTCATCTCAGTGCTAAACTTTACACAACAGTGTGATACATCTCGATGTATTTACTACTGAAGATTCATGTTCCACGTTGGAATATTTTGATTTTAATTTTCTTGCGCATTTTCCATCCCGTTGGTCATGTAAAGTTGTGCTTTTTATCCCATCATACACTACTAAACTACTGAACTATTGTAAGATTCCTCAAGAATTCTCACCCTTGGTATGTACCTGCCACAATCTTTCGTGAAGCGATTTAGAGCTTCATTATGAGCAATTGGCAATCGAGCGATAACCTCAGTGGTCCCATGGAAGTCAACGACATCTAGCTAAATGCGCGACTTAGCCAACGGTACGTTGAAAGCTGTCTGTTCCAACTTGATTTCTGCCATCCTTAAAGCGGCAAAAGCACTGTGTGAACACAAGCTATGGCTACTCTTTGTACTGACATGCGTCGCAGAGCAAGAAACCATCTCATCGACAGGGGAAAAGCTTTCGACTTGCAGAGGTTCTTTCGCCACTCCGAAGAATTTATCGGATGACATCTTTCTAGTTGACGTAGTCTAGATAAGCCGAGGACCGCCTCCGGTTCGTAAGAGAATAGAAGACGAAGTTTAAGTGATTGTATTCCGATTCGACCTTAGTCAAGAGGCGGATGGCGAGTACTTGCATTCCAAGCAATCTACCCAAAGACACGGATGTTGATTACTGCAAGCGACAGAACCTCTTGGATCTCGAATGACGCATAATACTTCTGGGCCAAAACCAAAACGAAGCCGAGAAGTTAACTAAAGTACTATTCAACTGGAAATTTGCATACAAAATGTACATACCTCAACGTACCCACCTTAGCCCTGAAAATACCGGTGTTTCACAAGGTACAGAAAGAAACCAAACCATCGCCATTGCCACCTTACAACATGATTACAGAATACATGGCCCGCGAGCGTATTTCAACCGATCTTTAATTGGGTCCAACAACCCTACCCGATTGGTTCGCTTTACAGCGCACAGAGGGCGGTGTCTCAGGGCAAATGTGGGATGAATGGAATAATAACCGCATGGTATGTCCCAAAAGCACGATCGCATTTTACTCCGATGCTCGGTGACCAAGTTTCGCGCATTAGGGTGACACGAGAGCGCACTAAATTTCCAACTGTCCAATGGTACATGTTAGTCTCTCAAAATGTCCTCATCCGGTCACGGCATTGCTGGTCGAATGCGTGGCCAGTGGGCCAGCATCCTCGGTGCTGGTGTACTGACGATGGATGGATGCACAGACCTCGATCGATATCATTTGCACACCGATACTAAATTGCCACGCCAACATGCTAGTCTCCTCCATTGTTGCAACACTAGATGGGCAGACAGCACAACCTGCAGGAGAGCACTGACCAAAGCATTTGCCTCAATTGTTGGTCTTAGCACGAGCGTTGGATATGACGCAGGTTAATAACCTAGCCACAGCTATCACTGTCGTTTCGCTGAGTTTGTCACTGGAATCAATACCAAGGAACGCCTTAGGAATGGTACGACGCACCTCGCTGTGTTTGTGTGAATGAGAAGGCCGCGTTGGTCACGTGTAGACTAATCTTTAAAGGCTACCGACCTTGTCGTAAGAAGTGTGAAATGACGGTGTTAGCGATCGCAGTACTGGATCACCCGTTGAGCATCGTATAAACTGTCGAAACCGCTGAGGAACATGTGGTGGCCAAAGGTTCTTGGGAATATTTTAATGATATATAATGAGCGTGAGCAAACATAGTGGGGTCATGCAACGAAATGATGTTGAGTACATTCCCACAAAAAAGTAAACACAGAGCCTAACGTTTATTCGCTAGCGCAGTAGGGACCGAGATTGCGTACCAGTGAATGACATTCCACAGCTAACACACTCACAAAGAGATGTTAATGCGGCATATAGCGCGGTAAACTGCTTTTACCAAACTTAAGTAGATGGCTTCTCAGCTGGGTGTTATTAATGAATTGCATGAGCGATAAAGTTCGCTGGGATTCTTCAGGATTTGGTAAAACATCATGATGTAACGGATGTTCCCGACCTTGAGTACCCCTCGAAAACGCCGATACCCATGGAGTAGATCCCGAGAGATTTTAATATGAGCTCGTAGACAAATGAGCTAGGCTTTTGACATGCTTGTTTTCCTTTCGTTTCGGAGTTTAAGGAGCAGCGAGACCTTGTTTCCGCTGGTGAGTCCACACCGGGATGGTATATTGCACGTGAGGTTGCAGATTGGTATCGACTAGATCGAGTACAATAGAAGCGCAGACAAACATGATCACTCGCACACAGAGGAGGGCTGTAAGTTAACGTCGTTCGCCAAGCAACGGAAGGCGGCCGATGGAGCATAGTTTAACATGGCGCGCTTATGATGGATACATAAAAGACTGAATTTGGAAGGGAGTTTCAACTCTTGCTAAGCCGGAGGGAGAAATAAGCTCGTGGACAGTCTAAAGGAATGCAATATTGCCTTAATTTTAAGCTGTTCCGAATAAGCCACCAAAAATGTTCAGCACCGGGAGAAAATGGATGAATGTCTAGTGGCGTTGGTAACAGGCCAACATACTGTTTATCTGTTGTTAAAGCGGACTCCGACTGTCTGGGACAAGAACCACTAGTTAAAAGGAGATGATAACTTTCTTATTCTCGGCATATCGAATCAGTGAGGCATAACATGGTTTTCTACAGGCCTGGTCAGGTGATACTTTGCAGTTGAACGTTCTTAAACACACAACAATGGGTGCTGATGATGAAAAGTCCATTGTAATCACATATCTCGATGTGCGTGAACCATTTCACCGGGTTGCACACTTTCGATTGTAAAACGCATCAAATCTGTTGGCACTTCGTAGTTAGTTGTATCTACGGACCTCCCCGAGCAACATACCATGAAATCTTGCAGCTAATGGATGCTATGAACACAGTTTCTGGCACCACCTACGAAGTTGCAACCCACTCGTAACATTCACCGAATTGACTGTAATGCATTTAAGGAACTGATCTGCACTATGAATTGGGAGCCATCATTCTGAACCAACAACCCGACTATGGCTGCCGGTGAATCTGTGAACAATGTTGCTGTGTTTTCCCATGTACTAGAACCTGCGGTAAGGAGCGCACCTATCAACAATGCGGCAAACATAAGCAACTGAACAAGGCCGAAAGCAAAAGGAACAAACTTAGGGCTTCTTGTCATAGGGCAGACATATATGAAATGTTACCATGTATACTTGTGCCAAATTAAAGCTATAACGACTGAAACAAAGTGCCGAAGTCGCCAACGAGTATAGGTGATAAAAATATGTTATCTTGTAGCTAAACATCTTCACTCCATCGTTAAAGAACAGCTCCTACCCTATAAACGAAACCCTACTGCCTATGAAGTCCTGCAAAGAATACTCAGAAGCAAAGTTTTTCCATTTAGGACCCCACTGAACTGATCAACCAATCACAGCATGGCTTTATTTTAAGTCCCTCCTACGTTACTTGCCAGCTACAGTTCTTTTACCATGTGAGAACCATGATTGACAGGAGAATGGCGATAATCATACTTGAGTGACTTGGCAAGCACGAGGTTTACGTCAGATCTGCAACGAAATTACGTGACTCTGGTTTGGCAGAAGCGTGTAACACAGCCTACGGAGCTTCAACGGCTTCGTCTACGGACATCGTTTACAGTAAATATCAACAGCGAGTCCTGCACCTTCTCGGACCATTGAGCGATCGCGCATAAACAGCGCCCAGTTAGATAGATGTACTGCAGCATCCTTGATGGCCAGAGGCAACTGCATTTCCGGATAAGCGAGTAAATCGGGCTGAGACACATCTATACCATTTCCGAGTGAACTTAGGCCACAAGGGTTACGAGTTCAGCTGACTGTTATCAAAATCCTCTGGGACCATTACAGGTTAGGCTGAATGATAAACCAAATTCAGTCGGGCCACATTGACATGCGCACCGCCAGTTAATATGGCATGGATGCATTGACATAACATGTGTGTGTATGGGACACAGCCCGGATTAGTTCGCGTGCATCTTGTCAACTGGGCCGTGACGGAATGCATGACGGGGGTGGGTGTAGTAACATGTTAGTGCCTGAGTTCGGCAGCGGTGTGCTCGTATTAAACTGGGTCATTGCAAGGTAAAGAATTTAGGCGCGATCCACAGCACGTCTATAACTGTGCCTGTTGTCGAAAATGGCTACTGGCTATTCGCATTCTGACACAGCAGACAGTCCAGATCGGTACACTAAATTCTACGCCCATGTCGGTCCAAGCTAGCGCGTGCTGTGGACACATGGCGTGCGCGAGTGATCAGGTGCAATACGAGTGACGCATCGAAGAGCGTAGGGTCACGGCTAAATTTGCCCAAAGCGCGAAATCACAGGCGGATATCGACACCCGTCACTGGTACGATGATCGCAGCGCCCTAGGCGTCCTGGTATCAAGCGATTGCACTGACCGACCTATCAGCCTGTGCACTGAGATTGCAATGTAGCTGAACATATGGATGATCGTGCTTATTCCGCATCTAGCACGCACTGCGTTGTAAAGCAGCGGGCGACATATACACTGAGTAACTAAGTGAATGCTTGAGAAGCGCCGCAAGCTGATAGGGTGTGAACCGCAAAATCGTAGGACGAAAGTGACACCAAAGTTTGGCACTGATGCAGTGATAATATCATGATGTACTGGGGGTGGAGGTGTAGCGATGCAAGACGAAGTTGAGAATGGGATGTGTGTACAGAGATCGGTTTACGGGATCGTTGTACGCTGTTGCGCGCTTCCCCAGGTTGCGGATCGGGAAATGCCTTCCTAGAGAAGGCGCCTGTAAATGAGTATCGTTTAATTCACAGGTTAGCAGTCGCGACCGATCAGTGCAGCGTCTCAGAGCATAGTGACTTCAAGGTTGGTCACCTGGTTATCCATTAAATATCACAAGACATCGTACAGCAGTGTGATCAAGCGATTATGACCGAAATTCAGCACCTAACGGAGGGTGGATGAGAAACATCGGTAACCATCCACTACTAGGTGTACTGACATCGAGCACAAAGAAGGCGCGTGAGCCATTTGGCTGTCAAAAGTGGGTATTCAGCAACGGGTTGGGCTTTCCAGGAAACGTTTTCTTGACACTGTGCTGCAAAACTTCAGCTGTCAGTGCGTCCTAAACAGTTTGCTGTAACTCTAAAGCAGTGTTACAGAGCCAGACATTTTAATGCGCACGTTACCCGTCTGGCTACTGTACGGGTAAGGCCTTTGCGAACAAAGAGGCGAGGTAGGGATACGTAAGTCAAACCTCTGCAATTACCTGCATAACCGAGAAGCGCTATCCGCACACAGCACACAAGAACATGAATATACCTAGTCCCCTAATCGCCGACACGACACATTCACGTCAAAAATATCGAGAGACAAAATGGTGGTGCAATTGGATAGCACCTTCTGCAGTGTCCACCGATATCCCGCGACAGCCGTTGTAGAAGCGCCGTTTCAGTTGCTTTGGCCTGCAGCCGTTGAGTGACACAGGTCGGCCACATTTCTTTGTAGCAGCACGCTAACGCTTGTGAACCATTAGTTCTGTTAACCAGCAAGTAACCCGTCATAAAATCAACGACGCAGATGTTCAAAATGACCAGCGTCGTTCCGCTTGCAGAGCAGCATTCACCTGATGCTATTGTCTAGCACTTTTTGCACAGTAAACATCGATATCCCGCGACATTCGTTGACGATGCTCCGTTTCATTTCCTTCGGCCTGCAGCTGTTGAGCGACACAAATCTGCAACATTTCATTGTAGCAGGATGCTAAGATATGTGAAACATTAGATCTGTTAAAAAATCAACTACGAAGATGTTCAAAATGACCGCCATTGTTTCGTTAGCAGATCAGCGTCGCCAATTGCTTTTCGCTGGCACTTTTTGCAAAATGTCCACCGAGATCCCGTGACGTTCGTTGACGATGCCGCGTTTTAGTTCTTTCTGTTTGCAACTGTGGAATGGCACAGGTCTGCAAAACTTTTGTGAAGCATTATTTATGTTAATAAATCAACGACGCAGATGTACAAAATGAGCGACGTCATTTCGACGACGAAATAATGCGTTCCTTCGATGTTACCGCACTCTTCACTTCAATCGGTCACTATTTAGTCAAAGAAACCATGATGCAACTACTTGAGAACCAACTAAGCTCAACGACAACCATACGTCCTGAAAGCTTTTGGGAACTCCTGAACCTCTGCATGACCACTTATTTCCGTTTTGATAGACAAGTGTACCAGCAAATGTGAGGAACACCCATGGGATCCCCAATTTTGGGCTCATTGCAGAAGCCATAATGCAGAAATTGGAGCGCGTTGCACTGCCATCTATTAGCCCAAAAATCTGGATAAAATACATGGCCCACATATTTGTTATCGTATAGCGGAACAAAGTACAGGCCACGCACGATTTGCTCAACAGCATGGTTGAGGACCTCAGATTTACGAGGGAACTATTGGAGGATAACAAGTCACCAATTTTGCATTTACTGGTCACTAGGAATACAGACGGGTCTCTGCAAACCTGCATATATCAGAAACAAAAGCGTACAACAGATATTAAACTACAACAGTAACCACCCGGTGAATCACAAGAATAGCTGCATTCAAACCCTGTTCAAAACAGCGGAAACGTACTGCAGCACAGCCGAATCGCGGAAACCTTAAGAAAGTCACCAGTATCGGCTGTTTCGAAACAAACGGTTATCAGAGAAATTACATCAGAAGAAGCTTAAAAAATGAACGCCTCAGCAACAGCAGCAGCAATCATCTGATCAAGCAGACAAACGGACAGTGCTACCCTAGATCAAGTAAGTCTCCGAACTAACAGGAAAATTGCTGCGGTCACATTGGAATCTCTGGCTCACAAGTCAAATGCCATCCAGGGAAAAATTAATCAAGCCGATCAATGCAATCTCATCTGCCAGCTAAAATGCAGCGCCGGGAATAAAACCTACGTCGGATGAACTGGAAGAAAGTTTTGTATACTAATCATCGAACACAGGACGGCCGGCATAAGGTATGTTCCGCACTCATTGGTATCTGCGCATGAAGATAGAGACAGCCACCAGCTCTATGTGGAGAATGTAAAAATCTTAGCACATGGAATTACAAAACACGCGAAGGGGTTTTTGGAAGCCTGGTACTCTACAACGAATTCAACCAATCGACACATCGAACTGGACGCAGTGTGCGCAACACTACTGGCGAACGACCGCCAACTCAATCAGTTGAATCCGGTGGAATGTGTGGCTAGGCAACCAGAACTGATGAGAGATTCCCCCAAAAGAGCAAGCAGGCAGAGACCACGAAACACAAAAGAGCCGAGGTCAAAGTTAATCGGTCATTAACCAACACGGCCGTTGGTCCAAGGTCAGGACAATTAAGTTGGCCCGTTTCAACGGCCAACAACGGCAGAATAAAGGCGACACAACCGACGGTTCGGCGCGCTTTAACCAAGGCTCCATCTACACTACTCTACTCTAATCACTCCCCTCAACTACCCACTGATGAGGTCATCTCGAATGGTGAGAAAATATTTGCAACAAAATTGCCAAGCTCAGCGGACGGATTAAAGGCCAGCAGTAGTTCTTTTAAAAAGCAAGTTATCCGTCCTAAAATTCAACGAAGTAGATTTTCAAAATGACCACGGTCCTTCCGCTTGCGGAACAGCATTCGCCGGATGATATTGGCCAGCAGTTTTCGCTAAGTGTCCACCGACATCGCGCAATATTCCTTGAACTAGGGCCGTATCATTTCCATCGGCCTGCAGCGGTTGAGCGACACAGGTCCGCAACATTTCTTGATTGCAGGAGGTTAACATATGTGAGGCATTTTTCTGTGAAACTTCAAGCAACGAGGTAGGGTTTCAAAATTAGCGCCGTCATTTCGCATGCACAGCAGCATTCGCCGAACGATATTGGCTAGCATCTTACTTAAGGTGTCCACCGATATCCCGTGACATTCTTTGAGGATACTCCGTTTTATTTCCTGCAAACAGTTGGGCCTGGTTTTTACGCTTCTATTTTCAAGCAACATCGGCGGTTTAAACCCGAAGACCTCGTCGACCATTCCATAGGTCCGCCAAGGCCATTTCAACGAGTACCAAAATTTGCTTTAAGGTGCTCACGTAGCATTTGTGCGGCAATCGCGACGCGCCATCCTGCTACCACAAAACAGTATATAAAAACCCTTTGGCCTGCAGTTGTGGAAAGAAATAGGTCTGCAACATTTCTTAATAGCAGGATGCTAATGTATGTCCAGCAGTACTTCCGTTAAAAACTGAATTTACCCATTACATTCTGGAAAAAGAATAATGATATGTTAAATGTTTGGCCTGTCCTCCCTGCTCAATCCTTGATCTGCGTGACATGTTGCACTCGTGCGACGAGGTATCGTCTTTAGTTACTTGTATCCCAAGCAAGCGGCTTATCTGCGCCATACTGACGGAAAAATCCCTCATCCACAAACATGTTTGAATACACTTTCATTATACCCATGTATCAACGGCAAAATTCCGGACGCTTCTTCCAACCGCATATCTTCAGCACTTGTACCTGCAGGGCACGATACCTTCGGACTTACTTTTCTTTCAAAATACGACGCACAAACGATCGCGTGTTGGTACCATGCTGCGCAATGCTCAGCATGCCGAACTCACTAGTTCGGGCTTCCTTAGCTACAACAACGCAAGCGGACAAGGCAGCCGAAGCGATACGAGGCCACCCCCTTCGATTTGCGTTACACATGCTCCCAGTGTTGCCAAATCACTCCACCAGTAGAAGCACGCACCACGCGTTACCGGGCCTTATTATGTACATGGTAGCGTTGTAGCGACAAGCCGTTTCGGCCGCGTTCAATTGCCACTCACCAAAGATTCTCATAAGGAGCACACGCTGTTACATAGGCACGTTAGGAGACTATTGTTGCATAGGGTGCTTGTTCCCCATAGCTAATGCAGTGAAAAGACAACGGTGACTGTGGCTAACTTATTAACCTGTGTCATATCAGTGGCTCGTGTCAAGACCAATCAGTGTGGCGAATGCGTTCCTGCAGGTTGTGCTGTCTGCCCCTCCAGCGTTGCAGCGATGGAAGAGACTAGCATGTTGGCGTGGCAGTGTAATATCGGTGTGTAAATGAGGTCGGTCGAGGTCTGTGCATCCATCCATCGTCAGTACACCGGCACCGAGGATGGTGGCCCACTGGCCACGCATTCGACCAGCAATGCAGTCGTTCACATCTCATTGACCTGGTGAGGACATTCGGAGAGACTAACATGCGCCATTGAAGAGTTGGCAATTTAGTGCGCTGTCGTGTCACCCTAAAGCGCGAACCTTGGTCACCGAGTATCGGGGTAAAAGGGGACCGTTCTTTTGGGACATACCATATATGTCTCCCTGTGACTGAGTAATGACTGAAGGCCACATGTGCTGTGGCACTCAGAGAAGTTACACCTTTGAGAGCGATCATCGCTAACGGCGAGGTTGGAATAAATTCATGTGCGTATGGCTAGGGAACCAGTGAATGACACGATAGACGGTAGAAGCAGGTGTCAGCTAGAGTTATCCAGAAAGAAATCACGCTTCTCATGTTGCGAAGTGCAAGAAAACAATGAAACAAGGTGTAGGTAACCACTTTGGATAGACGACTTTTGATACCTGTAGTGTCAGCATATGGCGCAGCTGGCACATTTAGCTAGCGTTCAATCGTGGTCTCGAACTGGCCAATTGCGGAGTAATTTTACCACTAATGATCCTATGTTGGTTGCAGTGATAGGGAAATCAGGAACCGAATGTCTTTATCAATCATATTGCCTACTCCATTGCATGTAAACAGTACCGTTATCCAACTCCAGCCCTGTTGTTGTTTTGCTCAAGTTAGTAGCGTGTCAATCGAAGCTTCTAAGTGATTGGTTCACTTATGCTGAAGAGAGTACCTGAGACTTTTAAAGTGCGTGATAGAGCGTTTAAGTCAGCCTTGTTAGTCTTGAAGGAGTAAATGTACAGACCGTTAAATAGTTACCCTATGTTCCATTGCTGTGTGCTGTGTGTGCTGTGTGTGTGCTGGGACACACACTGCTGTGTGTGTCCCATTAATAATTCCCGACTGACGCTTTCTTCCCTATACTAGGAAACGCCAGGTGGCCCGCATATTAAATTGGATCAGAATTTGCTGTGGGCTTCCAATTCAGAGCTGTGACCTTGGTTTGAATAGAACTTTTAAGGAACGAGATGATTAAGTTTGAGGTTAGCGCAAGTAGCGCACCGAGCACTGGTTGTATCTCGCGCTCCATTTAGCCAGCTGGTGCTACAAATTAGACGATGAATTAAAACGAAATGCTCTAACCGCATCGTTTGACTAGCCAAATTCCATAAACTCGCTAATTAGCTGACGGTGGTTTACACCCCAGATATATTTGTACTGGAGGGAGGTCCTACGGTACGCTGAGGCTGGTTCTGGCTAGATCCTGACGGATGATCTACCCACTGCTGCTACTGTTGCGCCATTGGCTCATGTCCTGGACGCCTCCTAGTGGCGACCGCTGGGTGGGAGTTGGGTTTCGCCCCTCTCAATTCTAATATCCAGGACACCAATCCGCATGAGTCAGTGAACTGGCTATGTGCTGAACCCGCTGCCTTTCGGGTGTACGTTTAACTGAAGGCTTTAGGTGAAGAATCAAGTCGTTCTCCTGTCAGGTGTGGACGCCCTGACAGTAACCTAGTCCATCCTCTTCGGAGGTTAGGAAACGGTCGATGGCCCTCTTCCCGTAAAACCTAGCCATGGGAGACAACAGGTCTATGGGTTATAAGCTCACCGCTTGATTGGCGTAGAGCACGAGCGCCACGCATTGTCTCTGACGATGGGAGGGCACCTCCGGGTGTTCAATGGTTTGCTACTGCCCTCCTTAAGGCAAGCAGCCCCTGGTCAAATTGGTACAAACCCGCGAAAACTTACCTGCCACTGGCCGTGGTCGCAGATGCGTATCCTAATACGATCGCAAAACATATATGAATTGTTTCAGTAACCACAACTGCTATGCTTGACGGCCGTAAAGCAGGTCCCAATCTGTCACTGCAATCATATTCCCGGGCTGGATCTGCTCCCCACTGCCTTGTGGGTCAGGCTATTGAGCCAAAGACTTCGGGCGGGGTCCATCAAGCTAGTATCCAAATCACCCACTGCCTTGTGGGTAAGGCTATTAAGCCAAAGGCTCCGGGTGGAGTCCCTCAAGCAAACCTCCGAAGCACAACCACCGCCTCGCGTGTGATTGCCCATCAATGCAAGCGTATGCCTGCGCACAAAGCACTCAGCATCGGGTGTTGGAACGTGCGCACACTACTGGAACGGAACTCGAGTGAGCACCCCGAGCGACGCACTGCATTGGTTGCGATCAGCTGGTGCGCTTCAAAATCGATATTGCAGTGCTCAGTGAAATTCGGCTCGCTGAGCAAGGTAAGTTGCATGAAGCAGGTACTGGCTAAACATTCCACTGGATGGGCAACGCAGCCTCAGCACCACGTGATCATGAGGTCGGATTTGCAATATCCGATCGTCTCCAAGGCTAGCTGGTGGGTGAACCAACAGGCATCAGCGCGCGACTGATGCCTGTTCGCCTACGACTCGGAAGAGGTAAGTTTGCCACTTTTATAGGCACATACGGTCCGACCATGTGTTATCTTGATGACACGCGTGCCTAAACCTACACTCAGCCATCCTCCGTGATTTGGTCTGTGCCGGGGAGCGACCGAGTGTTTCTGCTGGGTGATTGCAACGCGCGCGTTGAGTGTAATGCATCGGTGTAGACAGATCTTATCGGTTTGCATGGCATTGGTTCAGCGAATGCGAACGGTGACAGGCTGCTCTCACTATGTGCCACTCACGGCCTGACGATCACGAACACTCGGTTTGCACTGAGTGCGAATGATATAGCAACCTGGACGCAATCAGTGAGTGGTCACGCTCACCTGTTCGACTAAGTCATCGCACGTCAGCGTGCTATGCGTGAAGTGCGCATGACACGTGTACTGCGTGGAGCTGAGTGTGGCACTGATCACAAATTGGTGAGGACCAAACTGTACATATATTTTGTTAAATCTATGTATTGCACTCCGGCCGTGAATCGGCGTAAATTTAACATTATCTCCCTCGGTACTAAAGCGAAAGGTATTGAGCTGGAGAAGGCGATGGTTACACGCCTGTATGATGTGGACTGCATAGCCATAGTGGGCGACCTGTGGCACCAAATTCGCGACCAGGTGACAGCTGCTGCCCAGGAGACCATGGGAGGCGCAAACTGTAAGCGGCCTGATTGGTTTGATGAGAACAATGCGATGATCGGCGCATTAGTGTCGGAGAAGAATGCAGCATTTGCTTCACATTTGGCAGACCCCAGTGACTATGGGAAGAAGAGTCACTTTCGCAAACTTCGACGACGACTGACCCGAGATCTCCGTTTATTAAAACTGCATGGTGGATGGAAATGGCGAAGCAGATGGAATGCTACGCCGAACGCCGCCAACACAAGAAAATCTTTGCCTCCTTGAAGGCGGTGTATGGACCAAGGTTGGAGCTGCTGATGACGCTGATGGACGGTAGTTCAGGCACTACCTGCACACAGACTGCAGACATAATGCAGATCTGGCGAAAACACTTTGACTGTCTCTTGAACACCCGTTCAAAGATCGACTGGCCTACATTGAACGTATTCAAGAAGCAAGATGTGAAGGCGAGTATGGCGGACACGCCGACACTGGATGAGACGCAGAGAGCACCTGCTCAGCTGCGAAACGGCAAGTGTGCTGGGGCCGACGGAATCCCGCCTGAAGTATTGAAACACGGCCAACCCGCGTGGGCGACTGCGCTGCACCACTTGGTGCAACGGGTATGGATTGAGGAGGAGGTGCATCCTGAGCTGTAGGATCCCCTTTTGCTATCACTGTACAAGGGCAAAGGTAGCAAGCAATGTTGCCCGAATTATCGTGGCATCAACTTGCTGAGTTTTGTGGGCAAGGTGATTGCCCGAATCCTGCTCAAACGCCTCGTCAGTCAGGTTGTGGAACCTAATGTGGCGGAAGAGCAGTGTGGATTCCGTTCGGGTTGCAGCACTATAGATATGATGTTTGCGGCTCGTCAGTTGCAAGAGAAGTGCAGAGAACGACACCAGCCATTGTACTCGCTTTCTGTTGATGCCACCAAAGCATTTGATACGGTGAACCGCAAGGCAATGTGGCTGACGTTGGGTAAGTTTGGTTGCCCGGATAAGCTTGCAAGTGTAATTGAATGTCCGTACAGTGGTATGCGAGCGAGGGTGCAGCTGAGTGGAGAGACCTCGGATGACTTTGCAGTTGTCTCTGGTGTGAAGCGAGACTGTGTCTCAGCTCCTGCCCTGTTCAGTAAATATCTTCATGCAATGCTGTCTTGTGCTTCTGATGCGGCTTATGCTTACGGTGTTCGTGTGGAGCACCGTATTGATGGTGGGTTGCTGAACATCTGTCGTTTCGGTGCGAGAAATGTATTCTGTGAGACAACCATCAGTATGTTGCTGTTTGCTGACGACTGTGCGTTGTTTTCACAGAGCGCGGATGAGTTGCAGCACATGCCTATTGCTCTGGCTTCGACAGCGACCAAAATCGGGCTCACCATCAACACAAGCAAAATTGTCTGTCTTTTCAGCCTTCACCGAATGTGCAGGTTTCAATACTGCCGTGATTCAGTGTTGGTGCTGAAGTATTGGAAACCAACTCCTGTTTTTGCTACCTTAGGAGTGTGATGTCGACTGATCAGCAGATATACTGTGAGCTTCGTATTCGCGTGTCGAAGGCAGCGGC
The DNA here is from genome assembly GCA_944474145.2 of Dicrocoelium dendriticum. NCBI lineage: Eukaryota > Metazoa > Platyhelminthes > Trematoda > Plagiorchiida > Dicrocoeliidae > Dicrocoelium > Dicrocoelium dendriticum. The sequence goes on along the minus strand of OX104068.1, from coordinate 69,277,120 downwards.
GGCATTCTGCACGCCAGAGTGCCGAGTGTGGAACAACCAACAACTTACCATTTGGCACTAAGCTGATGGTGTACAAAACCATGGTACTGTCCGTTCTTCTATACGGCAGTGAAACATGGACGATGTACCTGTGGGATGTGCGATATCTCGAGCGTTCCATCAGTAGTGTCTGCGACGAATTTTGCGCATCAGATGAGGCTACAGAGTTGCGGACACGGAAGTGTTGCGCCGAGGTGGAATGTATGCAGTGGATGGCATACTTTTTCTGAGACACCTGAGGTGGCTGCGTCATGTTTGGCGTATGGATTCCACGCGGATACCGAAACAACTCTTATATGGTCAGTCGAGTATTTGGAAGCGGCATGTGGGGAAAACATAATTACGTTACCAGGACATGATAAAAGTGAGCCCCTCACCTTCTAATCTTGATTGCAGGTCATGGGAATCGAAGGCAGTTGATCGACGTGCATGGCGCGATCCAATCACGAAGGCAGTTGTTGAAGCGCGGGAGAAAGTCCTCATGCTTGCAGAGAAGAAGCGGTAAGTGCGGAAGCGGCAAGCACCGATGGGTTGTACTCCATCGACATAGAGCGCATGGTGCTGTAGCACATGCGGTCGCGAGTGACTGTCAGGCAGGCCTAGTGTGCCATGAGCGAGGCCACTGGGGACCACTACCGAAGCAACGACGGGCCCTGCAGAGAACGTAGACAGAGCCGGCGCTGCGTTTGTAGGTACGCTGCATTCGATTTACTAACCGCGTGCTTGCATGCCAAGGCCCTTTATTTCAGGTGGTGAATTTTCAATTTTGTCGTAATGCTTTTCCTTCTCATATTATTGTCTACCTGTACTCTTTTCTATAAACTTGAACACGTCGCTTAAGCCAATTGTAGTGAATTTCGATGTCATTTTCGTGTTTGTAGCATTTCAGTAAAATATACTTTCTGACCTCCAGAACTTATCTTGGATTTTTTTGTAAATAACTTATCTCAAAGGCGCAGTATTTTAAGATTGATATCACCGTTTCCTTATGAATTACTCGATTTATTTTCTTGGATATGTTTCTCTCAAGTGACTGGCTTTTGCTTGATATCCCCGGTGTGTCTGCGCTTGATGTGCATGTTGACGAGGTGCGTACCTGTCTATTAGCCACTACCTAGTTCATAATGACTCCAGGAGACAGTTGGTCGTTGCTGGAGGTGATGGGGTGCGCGGTCCTTGTGGTCTTGTTAGGCTGGAATAGTGGCACCATCCAGTGTGGAGCGGACTACAGTCCAGCCACCGCCTTGTGTGCGCTTGATTCCCCAAATACAGCGTGCTTGTATTTGCCTGTGAAGGAGTGTGTGCCGGCTCCGTTGATGAGACGTGTCTCCCATCCACATGCCTCCCGGTCTTATTCCTTCGGGTTTACACTGGATATGGGTTGTGTGGATGGAACTGTGGGTGGTGCAGCGCAAGCCATCCATGGTCCCTCTATAGGCGCAGGTGTCCTGTGACTGTACTATGGAGGTCACAATGACAGGAAAATTCGCAACCGGATGCCGCCAACCATGGTCTCATAGACGAGCAATCCTATTGGCTGGGTCATCTGTTCGTGTTCTGCTTATGGGACAACCAGCACGTCTTAGTGACCTAACACGGTAACAAGTAAAAGGGCACGCTCACTATGCCTGAGGTACTCTCATTTAGGCTTCCCTACGCCACGCTACTTACTACGTGCTACTCAACAGCACACTAATGATGTCATCTCGATTGGGGACGAAATGTCAGCAACGAAATTGCTAAGTTCAGCGATCAGTTCGAGTGCCACACTAATTTTATGGCGGTGAGCTGACTATTATTATCTTTGAGTCCAGCAGGCCCAGTCAGGTGACCTGAAGCACATTTCATATAATTAAACCCACTTTTTCGTTTGGTGTCTTATACTCACATTAACTTCTGGGTCGAAGAGAATCCCCACTTTGTGTAGCTGCAAGTAACTCTATCATACTAGTACTTAACATGTGGCATGCGACATGAGCTTAGTTTTAAAAATGTTTTTAGCTACAGGAACTGACAACCATAAACCTAACGACGTTTAATTGTAGGAGACGAGTTAGCAGCAGTTCGCGAGCATCAAGCGTTTGTTTGATACAGATTGAGACCAGAAAACAAATCGCTACCTTCCGATCTAGATTCTAATTTCCCGAAAGAGCTAGGATTCACCACTTCCTTTTTGAAGCGGAACTACTGAATTTCCCGTAGTCATTTACGCTAGAAAGACCGCTCCGCTGCCCTGCCTATAACGTCAGAGACCGACTAAATTAACTACATTACGGTATTAGATGATTCCAACATTTATGTCGAAATTTTTGACTATATATATTAAAAACAAAGTGGAATAAATGTTCGTAACTTAAAAAATTTACTGGATATTACCTTCGTCAAAAAGTTGAGAATAATTGTACTTACTTATTCATATTTGCACTTGAAAGAGGTGATAACTCCCCCAATTTGTCCACATGAGCCACAGATCTTTTTTCTACTTACAGAGCAATTGTTCTTTGACTCCTTGCTTCTACAGCAACTAATTTGACACTGCGAATTTTATTTGTCTCACGATTTTTCGAGCAGGTTGAAGTGTCTGATGTATGCACAGTAGTCACATTCCTTGTCTGATCCATAGGTCCATGCAGTGGTTCCACGAGGCGCATCAAATGGGACTGGAGGGATAATTTATTGCCAGTGACAATGTTATATATTAAGCAGGAATTAATATCCGTCAAATCCAGCATGTTGAGGATTACTTACTTTGGCTATCGTCGAGATGCTGACTTGAGAGTAAGTGACCTTGCCATTTGGTCGAGTACATCTACTCCATAGCCGTGAATTTGCGCAACGATGCAGTCTCCGTCTTCTTTCCAGGGTATTGAATGGGAGATTTATTGTGCAAAATACTGAACACCAAAAGACGTTTACTTCTTTTGCACTGGTAGGATGGCCGTGTGCTTCTTTTCTTCATAATAAGTGAAGGCAATAATCCACTGAATTGCTTCTAACCCGTTGACACTTCCGCCCCATTAGCTCGTGTATTTCCAACCGTAATTGCATTTCCCTCGGCCATTATTACTCCAAATGCTGCAGGTGTGAAGAAGTTATCACGCGTGACTTTACCGCCTTGTTCAAACAACGGTAACATAAGGCTTAATGCCACGGACCCTGGAGTACGTTTTCCTCGTGGTCAACATTCCTCCTTTCCGAGGTATGGAAATCCAGTCACAAGATATTTGCTGTCCACTTCTGCCGGAAAGCCAACCTTGATACCGAACTCATCAGGTTTGTTAGTCATGTACTGAAAAAATGACAGCGTTTTGGTGGAAAACAATTGCTCATCGACGGTGAGGTTAAGTGCTGACGCATAACACTGCTGAGAGTTGCGTATAAATGCATTCCAAAACACAGATGTCAAAGCGCCCTTGTCAGTCCGCAATCTTTCACCTTTGCTCCTTCGCATATCAGAGCGAAGGAACCTTAGAATTCTCTTGAATCTGTTATTATTAGTTTTTTTCCTTGAAAACAAACAATCTGGGTTTATCACACCACACCATATTTAATCGCATGTTTTTCAAGCTTATTATGTTTCTGATGCAAAGTGGCCCAGTGAAAGCACGCAGCTCAGGAACACTTAATTTCCGCTAACAACGGACACCCAAAGCTCTCGTAGCCTCAGCTTCATTACAGAGTTCAATGTGTTTCAGCATTTGGAATGTAATTATGCTGTCAAAAGTACTCGAGGTCTCGCCGTATTTCACACATTTCGTAGCGTGTGCGGTTAGTTCTGGTCTTGTCTTAATAACGCTCTATGCCGCCATCCTACCAACAGTAGTTGTTTATACGTTCGTTGGCTACCACCATCTTTAGCTGCGTGAACTTTGCTGGAAGATGTAAAAAGGCCTAATTCACGTTCACGGTTTTCGCCGTCACCATTATCCTCATGAGGAATGACACTGTCAGAAAATTGACTGTGATAGATGCTGCGATATTCTGTGGTATCATAAATAGTGCAATCACCATCGTCAGGCTCAATATAATCGACAGCTGTACATTCTCGGAAAACCCCATCAGCTGTATTCCACCTGCGAGCCAATGTGCATAAATGTCACTTTCGATGCTTTTTATTTTGTTAACCGGGACCTCATATTGTCAGAAATAGTACTGCCTGTGACACATCTCAGAGTGAAACTTCAGAGTTAGCAAGTGCAGCTGGAACTAGTAAATGTTATGAAGTATCTTTGAGAAATGTAGAAAATATGCACATGTGACAACGCTGATAATTTAAAATGACCGCTCCGGGAGTTCTAGGGTCAAATACTGGACCTCCAAGGGCTTCGATTTTTGAGACGCATGCTGTTGTCTCCCTAGTAGTGCATGTGATTTTAGGCGATTAAGTCGATCCTGACTAAAACTTCAGGATAATCTACTGGAAAGAAAAAGCAAACTTGCTGACGTTTGGCTATGCCATGTCACTTGATCGGCACCGTCCCTCTCTTGGTTACAAAAGCAAATAACAGTAGTTCTGCCGCTTCCTTGTGGTCGAATACCTTTTTCCCAACGCAGTCATCTGTTGTTTTGTATCGGTGTACATTCTTCGTTGATCCACTTCGAAGCGATCGTTTGCCTTTTTTGCCTGATCTATATAAGTAGCTATTTTGCAAGTGATCAGATAACACGAAATGGTGTCAGCTTGCACAGCTTGAGTTATCATTGTCTTGTGCCAACGGATAGAGGGAATCCAGAGTTTTCTATTTCAGAATAATCTCTACCCACTGCGATAGCTCGAGAAGCAGGGTGCGAATTCAATACTGTCAACCGCTTGTACAAAACCAAGTAACATTGGGTTATCACATGTGGACTAATTCTGTTTAAGAAATCAAGGTGGAGGCAAACATGTGGTCGCACACTAAACATCTTTCTGTGAAATCACCATTAGTTTTACACGAATATAGACTTAAGAAAGTCAACTCAGACTTTATCGGATAGGGACTTATGTACAATGTTAGTTTACGTCACTCCATATCCAGATGAACGTGGATTGCTTTTCATGAGTTAATTGCGTGAGCTTGAATATCACATTCCGCACGAAAATTACCCAGGAGTACTATTTCTGGATGTACTCGATCCTTCGACACCATCCAAGAACAAATGACGAATCTGGAACTACGGCTACCGACTCCAGCAAAGAATATTAGGTTTAAGATCCACAAATTCGTTTGCAGTTGCTTATCTTATACTTGATGTCGTAGGTGGAGTACGCAATCCAAACCTCGCAGTCCTGACAAGAGCAGGATCTCATCACACTTGGGGCTCCAAAATTACTGGCGACCAAGTGTTAAGGAATGGCTCCACCCACAATATCAATGTGTGCTGAATGCGATTAATCGGGCATGGTGGTCAGTGTCGGTACGTACGGCGCGACCTTATAATAAAGGACAAAATCCCGAAGAACCACAAGCAGAGTAGTCACCATTTCCTGCAAGTTAGTCACCTCATAAATCTGAGGACCTTCGAACTTAAGTTGCCCAAGCAGTAATACATGTTGAAATGTTACTGGAACGCTCGTTCTCTTCTTGTATACCCGCCATGGAAAGCTTTCATTATTACTCTATTTCCAACTTAATACAAGCGTTCTCCTGCTGTCATAAATTACTCAACTTACAAAAGTTAGCCAGTGGATATCAGCAGACGATATAGCGTGACAAACGCTGTGTTTGCCAGCATTCTCCCACCCAGTCGAGGCAGGCTATCATATTATTGTCTTAGCATGAGCATGATGGTCAGTTCATCAAAACACTCTTGGTTTTGTCACCGTGTGTTATTTTTATTTTTTAGTTCTCGCCCTAGCGTTTCCATGAGACTTGCTAAGCGCTGAAGTTTTGCCAGTGATGCGCAGACGATCTGCGACGTGACGCGTGTGCATTTGGGTAGTTTGGAGTATTCCTTTCTATCCTCTTGATTTTCTGGCAGCGTAGGCACCGTACTCTCTTCGAACCGGACATACCAGCTTTACACAGTTATCGATCATACGTGGAGTTTTGTTTTATGAGTAACGTTCTCACTAGTACGAACTGTTTTAACTGTCATCTGGGAACAAGCGCAAGTGGATAACGTCCTCACCTTGAGACGATTGCCCTTGTGTATGACACCGTTCCATACAGAATTCAGGAGGCAGTCCAAAAAGCCTGAGCTTATCCAAATCTCGTGCTTCGCAACATAGTTGTGAAGGAATTTGTGATCTCTCAAGCTGTGTTCAGCGCTTTGTTCAGATTCAGTTAACAGGGTCCAGTCACTTGCCATTCCTTGTTACCTTGTCAGCCAGTGCCTCCACGTCACTCGTCATACGGATCGCGCGACCACGCCAACCGCGCCAACCACTCATGTGACCTACGTAACTACAACGCTCGCCGGACCGATGTGCCCCAGTATCAATGCCGGAAACGTGCAGAACGTCAACCAACCCACTGTCAGGTAACGACACCACGTTGAATGGCAGAAATGCGTATCCGAAAAGGCTCCGAAAGGCATTTGCAGGTTAGGAGAATGTTATCGATTAGTTAAAATAGGGCTGCTTACTCGCACTGTTTGGAATGGTCTCATCCGAAATGTGCAAATTCGCCCCCAGCAACAGGTACGAGAGCGAAATAGCTCTCAAGATTTCCTTTGGTTCTGTACTGCGTGCTCCATCATCCTACTCGTACGCTTATCCTAGTTCAGAAGTGTCACCGGTTAACCGCAGAAGCCGAGCAGTGGATGAATGAGAAGCTTACTTCAGTGGAAGCCAGTATACACCAGAGAGGCGTAGTGGGCTCTACGCAACGGACTACTGCACTATTTGCTTCCCCTGAGGCGCAATCAGCCAAGTCCCCATCTCCATTGTTTTCTGTAACTTTGGTAGATCGCCGGGTGAAAAGTGACCATAGCTACCAAAGTCAAGCAGTACTCATGGCAACGAAAATCATGCACCAGCTGAAACATATGCTAAAGCAAGTTCCACTAGACCAAACCTCTATCATTAACAAGGAGAAAGCAGTCGAAAAAGGACCCCAGCTACCTGTGGCTCAAATCACTCCTGTCCTGACAAATCCCCCAGAGACATCAGTTACCTACGCAGAGATTGCTACAAAGGTCAGCCGGAAGACCGCCGTTGCGGTCTCTTCCGTTAAAAACACCGGTAAAGCGAATAGAGAGGCAAAAATTTAAACAATCAACACTTGTCGGCTGGTCAGGACAAAAGAGTACCCTACCTTGTTGAGCAACGAAAAAGGGACCTAACAATGGTGCCTTGACCGTAGTGTGTTCAACCATGCCAGAATTTTCCGCCATGACGTTACGTGTAAATTATCGGCCGACCAAGACCAGTGGAACTCCTTGAGCGTACAGATGAGCATCAAAGCCAAACACATAAACCTAATAGGGGTTACTCGTCATCGCAACTCTGCACACTATGGAGAACCTGGACATGTTCTAGTAACATTCGAGTCCTCCACAGCTGTAGAAAACGTTTTGCTCACCGCAAGCGCGCTAAAACACGGATCCTGTGGGATATAAATCTATCCTTATGACCCATGAAGCGCGAGACAACCAAAAAGAAACACCGTAATAAGACACAGCAAGCAAGATGGCCTAAACATAATCTGCATAGATGGCATGCCAGAGCTTCCTTCTAACGATGTTCAAGAGGCCGGAAAGCAAACTTTAGGACATCGGCGGTTCATTGGTGAAACACTTCCTTGGATAATATTGTAATACTATCACGCAGCGCGCAGCCCTGATTAGCAATACAACATTCAGAGGACACCAGCTAAAGCTGGTTAGAATGCCGCCGGCATTTCTTTTCCCTTCTTGTGTGCGAACACCGGAACGCTCTTCCCACATATGTTGTGTCATCCCCTACGCTAACGGTATTCAAAAGACGTCTGGATGATTCGCTTATCCACCTACATTACGCTATCTAATCAGAGATGTCCACTTCAAACAAACGCGAAAAAACGGTGCTCATTCTCAGCTTTTGTGCTTCACTATTTACACACTGCAGTTGTGGAATATAGTTTCGGATATATTACAACGGCATTCATCAATTTACCTCAGTCCAAGAAAGCGGCGCACGAGCAAGCGTTGTCGTTTCTCTTGTTCTTAAGACATGCTTTCCCCATAATACTTCCTGTATTACTCTACAGTAACAATTCAGTACATACTATAACGTTTATATGAATAAGGGGCACTTGAATTCACTAGACGCTGAAATTGACGATTTACACTTATGTATACTTCCACTTCAACCATCCTACGGGACGTGAAAAGTAATCCCTTTTTTACCTGTTATATATCATTGTTCATTGTACCTGTCTTACCAAATTATGGCGAATGCGGCTCAAAAATCTTAAAACTGATGGTTCAATAAGCGCACCAAAGAACTGGTGTCTTGAATCGATTGCGGAGCAACCGGAAAACTTCCATTCCGAACTTCGGTTAAAGGCCGCGGAAGTCTTGCAAACTTCAGATATCAAACCATCTGGAGCAGCAAACCTACCGGCGGTGACAGGGGAAATTCATCTGAATGCTTCTTTAATCAACTCTGACGTAGGTCTCAATGAAGATTAGGACATACCTTGGCCGAACCAAGTTACAGACGTGGTAGCATTCTCCCCTGAAATCGAGTAACTGCAAATACATCATCGGTCGACATTCTCCCAAAATTGACCGCCGTCGCCATCTGTTGGCTCCTAGAGACAGAGAAACTGACCCGATTTCATGCCAATGCCCAGTGGCTTCTTAATAAACTGTCCGAAATGAAAGGTCGCCAAGCCTCCGGGTCATATTGTAGGGAGGCGGAAGGCAGCGCCTGCCCAAAGGAGAATTAGATCATTAAAACAGAGGCGGATGAATAGGGAGACCGACGCAATGAGGGCGATTCGCTGGAGAAACCCAGGCCCAATGGAACGGGATGAAAACGGGACAGGAGCGGCATCCGTGGGTGAGCCCGAGGCAGGCAAAGCAGGTGGAGGATTTGTTAAAGACGCAAAAATCGGACAAAACCACCGGTATCGCATCTTCAAGAAACAACCCCGGAGAGAGTGATACACCCACGGGCAAGCAAAGCGCACGCTATCGAACGACTCCGGGCTTGTCAGAATCGGAGGCGTGGAAGCGAAGATACACGGTCAAAATGGACATAGAAGATGCGTTCCCGTACCCCCAGAAGGGGCATAGAAGTGACACAAGCGGACGCCAGGAGGGATGGTGCAACGTGGGAAAGAAACCTGACTCATTAATGTGCGCCCGTGTGAGTGGTCGGGTGGTGTGTGCGTTCGCGCCAATAAGGATCGTGCTTCATTGCCGCGTTGTTTTGTCGCTACAATATGATATCATCGGTATCACTGAGATATGGTTGCTCACTGGGATGACGGACGCTGAAGTTTCGTTGCCGGGCATGCCGCTCATCCGGAACGACAGACTCGCAAAGCTGGGAGGGATAATTCTGTAGTACTGAAATGACTTACAGTGCAAAACGGTGTAGGATTCAAACACGAATTTCCCCGACTCTCTTCGTGCGTCTGCAGTTAAAAGACAGATACACTTGCATTATTAGCCAGATTTACCGCCCCCTAACTACACCCGAAACCGACTGCCACCTTGGCTGTTGATTGAAGACGCACCCTAAAAGGAAGCTACACTCACATCCTTATCATGAGTGATTTCAACCTACATTGTTTAGAAACCACTCCTACGCTCGGAAAACAGTCCAAAATCGATCTACAAGAGTTCGTAACCACCGCGCCGTTTTACAATAATATCAGTTTGCCCACTCGGTCCAGAAGTGGTAAAAGGCCATCTGTGCTGGAGCTTGTGCTTATCAAGGAAAAGCATATGCTTGATATGTCTATAAACTGCCCGTTGGGTCGCAGTAATCATGTAGTCCTCGGTATCAACTTCGTCTGCCATGCAGAATATCGGAATGAGAACTATGAAACTGTTTGAACGATCATATGGTACAATCGATTAACTCAGCTCATCAGCGCTACAACCCGGTCGTCCCGTGCCAAAGAAGTCCCACAAGTCCCCTAGCTAGAGTACGTCAGCAACTTCTGTTCGTTGCTTGCAGGAGCTTCAGAGATAAGAGTTTACAATAAGTGTAAAATAGTATCTTTCATCAGGAGAACTCGAAAATAAATGGCAGTTCGCAACATAGCATGGCTGTCATACAGAGAAATTCCAACGCTAGCAACTTGGGCGAACTACATAGCCCAATGTAACCACTGTACTCAATTACTCAGAGAAAACCAAGCCACACATTAGCGGAACATCGCGAAGATCTTGAGCGCTAAACCCGAACAATGTACAAGCCTGTCAATGGCCTAAGGAAGGTGAGTTAAGGATTGCCTCCACTCAGGAAGGCCGATAGACCAACAAGAACAGTCATGGAAGCAGCAAATGTTCTTCAGATGCAACATACCACCACGTTTCAGAAGGTTTTGTCATCAAGTGACCTTCCAGCGTTTGTCGTGCCACCTGGCGGGAATGGATACCATTCACCAGAGGCACTGGGAGCAGCGGCAACCCAACTGGCGTGACATTCAGTTCCGTCTTTCCAGAGCTGTTGAACCCAGAAACCAATTGCCGCCATGTGGTAACTTAGAAGAATAACCCCGATTCATAAAGCTGGAAGCAAAACTGAGCCCTTCAACTACCGCCAAGTATCCTTTCTCCATATATTATCCAGGGTCATGGAAAAGACCGTTGCCGATGCACTGGTGCGTTATCTGCAAAATTCTAACATCACTACGTTTGAGCACTACGCTTCCGTTACAACGATCGTGTACAACGATTTACCAATCGTACCTAGCACTTGGACCAAGGCAGCTGACGTTGGAGAAGGCCTTGATGTGATCTACCTGGATTTTTCATAGGCTTTCGATCGTCTAGACCAGGCATTGTCGACCTTTATCCAACCGTGACACGCTTTTGAATCGTTACATTTCTCATGGCTCACCACCCTTGAGTGCCAATAGTTCAGCAATCTGCAACGCGTAACACAGGTAAATGTGTGATTGTTAATGATCATATTGGTAACTTTTAATGATGGCTAAATTTTAATATTGGTACCACTTCTGTCTTCATGAGAAAACTTATGTTTTGGCTTTCACAGCCTCGAGATGTCATTCAATTTGCAACGAAATCAACCCACTTACCTGTAATTACACAAACGCATCATTAATGTTTAATAGCCTAGTCAATAATTGTTTACTTTTTACTGTAAGACATGTCACATTTGTCGAGATAGTAATGCGAGCACTGCGCCTGATGTCCTTGCGCAAGCTTAACTATGTCTGGCTCCAGACATGGTAGCTGGAGTCGGAGATCTCTCCTTGCTGTGATGTCCAATCTGTTTCTACTTTTGGTTAGAGAAACCACTCTGCTGAATCCACATTCAATCAAATATGTAGATTGAAAAGCTATCTGAAATATATTTCAGATATTTCCCACAGTATGGGATGTCTTTTAGAGGCTAGTCGTTCATTAAGATTCCCTTTTATATCGCGTGCATTTGACTCATACTAGCTTGTCACTTTGTATCTCTATAACAATTCCCTGGATTTTATCTAAAACAATGCAGGACTGTACAGCAAATGGATATAAAATCCAAATCGTAATATTTATGTGATTCAGGTCATTAGACCTGTCTTTCCTTTCTTTTCGGAGTTGTTGTAAATGACTGAGATAAACTAGCAAGTACACATCCTTTAGCCCCCCCGTGATTATAACGAGAATTAAGAACTGTGAAAATTCCCCATGTCCGATGTTTTGAGCATAAAATTCCAGCTTTTCAACAAAGGCGTTAATGACTTTTTGGCTTGAGAGGAAATTGCTTACCTTGTTTTTAAGGAGTTTTATTTAATAAGTTGAGTTTTTCAAAAACAGCAGCCAGATATAGCACGTCTGTCTTAGCCGGTAACAGTTTGGTTTCATAATAAGTCCCAGAAAGAAATGTGATGACGATGTTTCAGAGTGCAATAAGACGGCTCTGGGAAAGCCATCTAACCTTTATATGCAACAGAAAAATCTGGAAATCTTCACCGTTCTCCTAACAAATGAGCTGGCAACTAAGATCTTGAAGTGGGTACGACTTGATATTGCTGACTACTATTAGAACAGTTGACCATGATTCGTTTAAGTGCTCTCCCAAGTTGTTAGCCACTAGGCGCTCTCAATGAATCACACAGTGAATTGTAGCAACAAAAGGGTGTACATTTTATAGATGGAAAAAAATTCTTTTAAAGCAGTTAGTTCCCTTCAGATACTTGAAAAACACGGTAAGAAGACGAAAACTGGTAGATGCATGCATTTCGTATTGTCTCCTCAGTACCATTAACGATAACCGGTATGCAACTATATACTTAAATATGTGTGTGACCGAATAAGCATAAGGTGAAAAATGAATGACGGAAGTTCCACACCTATGTCCACGGCAGTCTTAAGCTGAAAAATAATTGCTTTTGAACACACAGGGCCGGCTTCATCCGGCTTATCGCAACCGCCTCGGCGAAACGGAGGAAGCGGGGATTAGGGTGACGTAATACAAGTGTGAACGCTGATCCGAGCTCTATCCGGTGACGCGTAGTCAGTAGGTGTTTACCTATTGAGGAAGCTGGCGGTTTGCGCAAGCACGAAAATTCATGCTGATGATAGAAAGAGGCATATCCACAGAAATAGCCCAGTTGCCATACTATAAGCGTTATGTTGCTGACATATTGGCTTTTTGTTCATCAGAGCAGCAGATTGTCCAGTTGGTGCAGCAATTAAACTGCGCACATACCAATTTGCGAGTCACCTACGAAGTGGAACAGAAGAACTGTCTGCCATTCTTAGACATCCTCATCAGTCGCAGAGATGACGGGCTCATTAGAAGGTCTATCTACAGAAAAGCAACCTGGTCCGGCCCATACCTGCACTTCACCAGCTTCACACCAGTGCGGTACAAGCGGACCCTTGTGAAAACTTTAGTTAGTCGTGCTAGACGAATTTGCTCCGCTGATTGTCTAGCCGACGAGCTAGAGTTAATTACAACGACCCTCGTTGCAAATGGTTATCCACGTAGATTTATAGAGAGACACAGCCAACAGCGAGGCCCGAAAGACTTGGTGTATACGGCAGCCAAGAAAAAGATCTATATCGAGTTGCCATTTAAGGGTGACTTTACTGTATTGAAAACCACGAAACGTTTAATCTCTGCTACGCAGAGAAGTTACTGTGCTGCTCAGGTTGTGGTCATCAATAGAACCTGTAACTTGCCGGTGCCTCCAACGAAGGAAGCTCAACCAATAGGGGCCAACTCACACTGCATATACAAATTCGTATGCGACTGCGGAGACAGTTACATAGGCAGAACCAATCGGTCTTTGACTTCCCGAATAAAGGAACACGTGCCAAGGTGGGATCAACGTGAAATTGACCAGAATCCTTGTCCCACTGAATTTCCGTGCTTGCGCAAACCGCCAGCTTCCTCAATAGGTAAACACCTACTGACTACGCGTCACCGGATAGAGCTCGGATCAGCGTTCACACTTGTATTACGTCACCCTAATCCCCGCTTCCTCCGTTTCGCCGAGGCGGTTGCGATAAGCCGGATGAAGCCGGCCCTGTGTGTTCAAAAGCAATTATTTTGCAGCTTAAGACTGCCGTGGACATAGGGGTGGAACTTCCGTCACTCATTTTGCACCCCATGCTTATTCGGTCACACACATATTTAAGTATATAGTTGCATACCGGTTATCGTTAATGGTACTGAGGAGACAATACGAAATGCATGCATCTACCAGTTTTCGTCTTCTTACCGTGTTTTTCAAATAAATTCTTTGTAACTTCTGACTATGGAGGATGCACCGCCTGTTGCACATGCAAATCTGTTCTGTATTGGAATGGAGTTTACAGTAAGATAGCTCTTGACTACCAAAAACATAGTCTGGCCCATCGCAGCGTCTTAATTCACCCCGCAAACTGCATCGCTTCCATTAATTCATTATCGATGAAGAATCGGATATATGGCACGAGAAGAGCCTTGTTGTCAGGTAAAGTATAATTGTCTAATTTTAACGAAATTTTTGGGCTGCAGTAAAGTAACAAAGATACTTTCTGTGTCCTGTGCCCTTTCATCTGTTCGTTTAGATACAGTCGAATTGCTGAGCGTAATGACCTTAACCGCTTCATGTCGATACATATTCATCAGGTCAGATAGCATCAGTGATACCGAAGGTAGCATAATATTTGCTCCAACATTATGCAAACTACAATTTTTGCAGTCAACTTTCTGCTTGTATAGGACTTTGTAAGTCCATTCGTTAATTTTTGCCCTATCAGAAACCATTGTCTTTCAACTCGGTCTTTTTCGAAACTATCACGCAGCTTTTTCAAAAATTCACAGACTTTCCACTTTCGTCCATATGAAGACTTTCCAAATGTTTTTTTTTCAGTTTACTTGATTGCATACTTTCATTTAAAAGAGGGTTTTGACAACTAGAAGCTAGGTGAGTGGACTTTTGTGGTCTTGCGGTAAATTCAAAGAACAGTTATTCCACGGAGTACTGCTGACACTACGTCTTGGCCGAGGAGCTTATTTTGGAAATATGTCATGGTAAATTGTCAATACCTGATGAAAAATAATGTTCTTATGGCTTTTTTCGTACACAGCGTAGTACTGAGACTCCAACACCTTATCATTGAGACGTCTCATGCAGGAAGAACAACGGGCCGTAAATAGTAGTAATACAAATCAACTGTTGATCGTATAATTGAGAAGAAGGAGAGGCAGCAAAGCTGACCTACCCTCCCACATCGTCATGCCTGAAGGCGAATGCACTGATTCCCCAATTGCTATGGTAGAAGCCATTAACTCATACTTTGTTAAATCCTTTAATCTTGAAAAAGAAACTCTGGAATTGTCAACCTCGATTGACTTCTCTGAACAAATCTCAGCGGTCGAGCTTAATGTCGCTGCGATAAAACGTATGATTACCTGTCTACGACCATCCTACAGACCTGACCCCGACGGGATCTCTTCTGCTTTAGTCAAACACGGTGATGATAACCCTCTTATATTATTATGTATCTTCTCTTTGTCTCTCCAGTCTGGTCAATATCTCGAAGGTTGGAAAACGGCTACGGTTGTACCGCGGCATAAGTCTGGGTCGACAACTGACGTCCGGAATTACCACCCCATTAGTCACACAGCCATTCTCTCACGCATGCTAGAGAGAATTGTTAGGAAACATTTGGTTTCGTTCCTAATATCGCACAAACTTCTCTCACCTTCAGAGCATGGCTTTCTGAAGTCCTGCTTGTGTGTTATCTGTCAAGTTGACGTCCTTAACCATCGAACTAATGCAATTGACTCAGGTCTTCAGTGCATTGTCATCTTCCTCGACATGCAAGAATACGTTCGACAGAGTCCCACACAAGAACCTGATATATAAATTAAGTAAGTACGGTGTTACAAATCCGCTTCACTCTTGGATCCAATCATACCTAGTAGGACGGTCGCAAGTTGTGGATATCAATGGTTAAATCTCTTCACCTCCTCTGGTCACCAGTGGAGTGGTCCAGGGCAGTGTCTTAGGTCCGTTACTCTTCATACTGTATATAAATGACCTCGTTTCTGTTACACAATTTGGGAAGCATTGTTTGTTTGCTGATGACGTAAAGGTGCTTTACAAGTTCTCAGATTTTCAGCATGCCTCTGAGCTTAACAATATCTAAAGCGACTTGAAAGCTATTGAAAAATGAGATGATATGTGTCGGATGACGGTTGCAACATCGAAGTGTAGTATTTCGGCGTATGGATGTCAGCAGCAGAATTGTTCAGGCTTCATGACGAAGTCATTTCTATCAGCCAGTCTGTTCGTGATTTAGGTTTAAGATATTCTAGTTCGTTAAACTTTAGCGAACATACAAATCATATCATGAAAAAGACTAATCAGTCGGTCGGGCTCATATGCCACCTGCTAACCTTGAAAGAAACCAGACTAATTGTTTCAAAATCAATATCAGACTTTTGCTTGAATATTGCTATGTTACGTTCAGTAACTTGCGAAAGGTTGACTTGAGACTCATTGAAAACGTTCAACATGCCTTTACGATGCGCACATTTGATTATTCAAGCGCTCTCTCATACAGAGATGGGTGCAAGAAGCTAAATCTTGAACCTATGGTTACGAAGAATGCAGTAAAATTTGTGCATCCTCCACAAACTCGCGTGGCGGAAAGTATATCTTGGAAACTATCAATTACACTTTCGGGATAATAGCATTTATGAACTGCGAGATAGTGAATGTATCTTCCCTTTAGCTAAATTCAAGTCCAGCCTAGTGAGAAATTTCTGTTTTTAGCTATGGTTCCATATGGAATAAGCTGACAAAGCAGGTTAGATGTATTGAGCATTTTTGCATGTTCAAGAAAATGAGAAAGGTTTATCTGTTGACGGACAGAGTGGAACGGATCTTAAAACTTCAACTTGATAAAAATATAGCTGCATGAAGATGGACCGGATCGTATATGATACCGGAGGACATCGACTCGAAACATATTCAACAAATGCACCAGCGCAAACATGATTATCTAGAATGAGCTGTTACAATTGCTGCTTGTGCAATTCTTTAATGCTACCTCCTATGGGGTTTTACTCCTTTCAAACTTAATGCGTACCAACTGTCTTCGGTCTAAAATTGAGGTATGGGGCCGGAAACTATTTTCATAATTCACTTCACAACTTGATTAATTCGTAATATTTTGCTGTGATTCCCTTCGCTACATATGTTCTACAATGATAACCATTGCCCCTTGTTTTCTGGAGTTAACAGTCCAGAAACATACACTGGAATTCAGTGACGGCAATAACGGATCCCCTATTTAGCTTTTTACCTATGGACAACTCGTACAGTTTTCTGCCTCCGGCTGTCACGCTGCACAATTTGCTCGTACGATCTGCTCAACCCATTTTTACGACGATGCAAAATATATCTGCTTATTTTTTACAATAACAATTTAGCACCTCTTTTACACAATTGTTCTTCTTCTACATTCTTCCTTATTTCATTGTTGCCCACGACTGAACTGATCTCTTGTGGTGACGGATTATAGCTCCCAAATTATAAAAGACTTTACCTATACAAGGCACATTGCCAGCAACTGATTAGCATTTACAAAATACCATAACGGAATGATCCGCATGACGGACTGGGCTGAGCCCTCATCGCTCAATACAAGTACAAAAGCAGCCCAAAAACAAACACAACATATGATAAACAGGTGATGGCTCATAAGCTGCCATGCCACACCGGCACGCGGCCAGGTATAGAATGGAAGTGCGAGCGAAACCTTTTGAGGGAGCATCTTGTATGGAAGCACGTCCCCTGGGGACGGTTCCACGAGTGGTTATATTAGTTTAACTAACATTTATTTAAATCTGCATTTGTTATTGTTCCTGATTTGGCGCTTTCTTGAATAAATCAAGGGAGGCAGAATCTGAGTAAAGAATTCTTTCCGGTAATTCTCATCAGACTCAAACATTACATGATGAGGAAAAAAGTGCTAAATGTGCCGGATTGGGCTAGGTATTGAACAAAATGTTTAATTTCAACGGAGAGGTGTATCGTCAAATTGATGGAGTTGCCATGGGCTCACCATTGGGACCCTTTCTAGCAGATGTTTTTATGACAAAATTGGAGCATAACGTATTAAGAACGCACATCAACGAAGTTGTGATGTATATACGTTATGTAGACGATACATTTATACTCTGCAAATCGAAAGCGCAGACTGTGAAACAGTTGGAAGCTTTTAATGATGCGCATCAGAATCTACATTTCACATGTGAGCACGAATCCAGAAACCGACTATCGTTCCTGGATGTTGATACCATCAGAAACGCCGATGGATCATGCAGCAGAGGGGTGTATAGAAAACCAACTTGGACTGGACAGTACATCAACTTCTATAGTGCGGTACCCATACAGTACAAACGAAACCTAGTCCGCACTCTTGCGTTCCGAGCACATAGAATTTGCACCCCGGACACAATCACCAAAGAATTGCAGAGAATCGGCGACGCGCTAAGAGAGAATGGGTATCCAGATAAATTCATCCTCAAACATTTGAAAGAACGCAAGATAAAACCCACCGAGGATGAACGTACCCAAAAAAAGAACTAATTGTACACATCCCTTTTAAAGGCGGCAGTGCGGCGGATGCCCTGTCCAAACGCCTGAGAGTCGCTGTTGAAAAGACCTACTTCGCGGCTCGCCTACGCATAGTATTTTACAACAAGCCTTTATTCGCAAAACCGTTGAAAGACAGGCTGCCTCTGGTGACTCGATCAATGCTTGTTTATCTTTACTCGTGCTCCTGTGGGGCACGATACGTGGGTCGTACCACGAGGCGCCTATCTCATAGGATTCGCGAACACATCCCGAAGTGGTTTTACAAAGGCGAAGCGAGGTCCAGCAACAGTTCCATCTTATCTCACCTACTAGAGTGCAGTCACGTAGGAACGGAAAATGATTTTAGAGTCATCTATACTGTTCCTGAATGTTTCACGCGCGGATTCCGGATGCATCTTCTGTCTATCGCGGAAGCAACTATATCCGCCATCTCAGGCCAGAATTATGCGTACAAAAATAGTTTGTACGTCCTTTGATTCTACCGTGGCCTACAACTTCGGCTATGATTTCCCCTGTACACACTTGCCACTTCCAATGACCCCGTGATTTATTGATTTGTACCCGTGAAATTAAATATTTTGTTCAATACGTAGCCCAATCCGGCATATTTAGCACTTTTTTCCTCATCATGTAATGTTTGAGTCTGATGAGAATTACCGAAAAGAGTTCTTTACTCAGATTCTGCCTCCCTTGATTCATTCTAATAAATGGGAATTTTTGGATTGCTGAGGATCAGCATTCCCCGTGATTCAGTCAAGCCTTCTTGAATACCTTATTCCTGCCAATTACTTTAATACCTGTTTTGGATCCAGTGTAAAAAGCGTGAACAAATTGATTAGTTTTGCGATCATGTTGTACACATTGAGCAGACCACATAGTTGGACTGCACCTCGAATCAGCGAAGAATATATTATTTATTTGTTTATCTAAATAACATCATTCGCCAAAGTGAAGCAAGCAGGTAGTATGAATGATTGATGGCACTAAATTTATTCTTGTTTGACCGTGAGATTATAAGACATGATATTGGTTAGCATACTTGTAACATCTGTTGTTGGCTACAATGTTAACATGTAAAGTGTAGAAACACTGTTAGAGGCAACCCAAAGGTGGTTTCTGAGGATGCTTTTGAAAATACCGTGGATAGCTATAATGACTGATGAAAACTTCTTGACAAAAGGCAATGAAGAAAACAAATGGAACCCAGCAAATTGCACTGCTCACTGGACACATATTCAATACAGGAAGGTTGAAGCAAACAGTGACAACAGGCAAAATGAAGTGAAGGAGAAACAAACTAAGAAGAAAATACCGAATAGTTGTATAAACCGGCATGGGAAAGTCAACAACGAAACTAATAACGCACATCGGCTATCGCCAAACATTGCGCACAATGCGTGATGGCAGGACATTTGATTTTTATGAGTATTCAGAGAAGTATCCTTTTGTAACATTATGTCATACCACCAAAGAAATCGGATCTCCACACGTATGATGCAAGTTGACAAAACTGATCGCTACTTTGAAAACATCAGCTGTACTGAATGCTAAGAAAGCGCTATAACACGTCCTAGCTGTTCGACTCTTACACGGGACCTACGAACGTTCTTCAGATACAGTACCCCCCACACGCAGAGTAGCCACTGGAATTCGGAACGTTACGGGCTAATGTGACAGCCTCCAGACGTACACGCGAGCTGAGACTGGAGACGAGAAACGCGTAGCCTAGCGTTACCGCAGAGACCCGAACAAAAAACTGACCGACACCTGAGTCGTCACCTAGTGGTATTGTCCTGAGGAAAACTCAGTTAGTGTCAGTGACTTTTTGCGGGAACTACCGAAGTATTCTGATGAGAGTTCGCTAGGTTCACTGCAGCTTGGAGTGCAGATGCATCAGTTTCCTTAGTGCATCTCGGTTAGTTCACTGTGGATAGGAATCAAAGACATGAGGACAAATCGGTTATTAGTTCCGCGGTCTAAGTCTCCATATGGTAATTGTCTGTTTATGGTGAGCCCGGCGAAATCTGCGCAAGATTGGCGGAGCTATACCAGCTCCACAACAAAAAGTCTGTCTGGTCTGGCTGTCACAAATTCTTAAACAGCCGCTTGCGCATGCGTAATTCGCTTCAATGACCCGTAGTTACCAGGGTAGATTAGGGCGCGGACAGAAACTACTAGCAACATTTTTACATGAATTTCCTTATTTGTGGTCCCCATAGCCCCACTAAACAATTATCTCATCCCAGGGCCCCCGGGAATTCTCTATGGCCTCCGTTGAGAACGGCTGGTCTAGACCATCTGATACTAGTTTCCGAGCTTCAGTATTACAGCATCGATGACACTCTTCAGACTGGATTGTCAACCTTCTACTTCAACGGTACTTAGTGGTCAGAGTTAGGAGCTCTTAATCGAACCCCATAAAAACAATTATGGTGTTCCGCAATGCTCGTTTCTAGGTCCACGTTTGTTGTTGGTGTTTATAAACGACCTCGCAGAGGCAATCACTCCAGACTTCCTAAATTTTGTAGGTGGTATCAAGATTTGGGCAAGCTTCAGGTGAACACCTACCAGCGTCTGCTTCAGAGTGACCTAAATACGGTATATCAATGGTCAACCCAGAATTTACTGCATTTCAACGTGTGTACATGCAAGGTACTTTCCATCTGACATCAAAGCTGCTACTCCTATGGGCTCGGAACGAATGTACCTCAACAATCAACCGTCGAACGTGTATTGGTTGTGCTGGTTCAAGATGACTTGGGTTGCTCCGGGCAATCCGAAAAGGCCTCGAAGACGGAAAATCAACACTTTGGGCTGTTGCGACGAGGGCTTGGACAAATAAACAGCTTCATTTTTCGACAACTGCTCAGTGCGTATCTTCTGCCCCCTGTCGAATACGCA
>OX104068.1:69208609-69255478 GCA_944474145.2 Dicrocoelium dendriticum | reverse complement strand
CCCCCACTGAACACCGTCGAAGATCACTGGTTGCATACTTGTCAAACGTTGTTATCAAGGGGCATGACTTCATGTGGCAACTCAAATTGTCAACTGGACATTGGTTCTCTACACAGCCTCTGGAGTTTATGGATGTTCGCCGACGTATTCTGGCTAGAAGCGAGTGCAATGAGACTAGCAAAATATTTCAAGGCGAAACGGCGTGCTAGCCTGATGAGAGACCACGAAACCTGGTGGTCTCAGCATGCATCAGAAATAGAAACAGCCGCTGCCGTTGGTAATCATCGCAAGTTATTCAGTTTGATACAGGAAACAGACAGCAGAAAATCTGGTGTTAGCGAGACAATACGCGAGGAGAGTGGACAGCCGATGCACAGCCTGTCAAAATGCATTGAGCGTTGGACCGAGCACTTTGCAACGCAGTTTAACCAATCTGAGTTATCGCTTTCTCTTCCGGGTATTGAGTGCCCTTCTCCATGGGCCGTCTCCGTAGATCCGCCCTCACGCGCAGAAGTCGAACGTGAGATCAGATTGTTGCAATGGCATAAGACCTCAGGGGTAGATAAAATTCGTCCAGCCCTCTTCAAATTCGAGGGACCTGCCATTGTAGATGATTTACACGAATTTCTAGTGAAACATTGGGAGCAGGGAACTGTCCCGACAGATTAGAGCTGCTCCGTTATAGTCTAAATTTACATGAGAGGCTCGCATTCGGAATGCGGCAATCATAGAGGCATTAGTCTGATCTCAGTTGCCTCAAAATTGCTTGCGTCTGTGGTTTTTTGCAGACTGACTGGCGCACGTGAATGCCTGATCCGCGAAGAGCAAGTTGGGTTTGGTCGAGGTCGAGGCTGCAACGACCACATTTTCACTTTGCGTCAATTGTTAGAGCATCGTCATGTTTAATGGGGACCCACCGTTGTCAGGTGATCCGACATAAAGGTGCTTTCGATTCGGTTGATCGATGTGTCCTTTGAAACTATCTGTTGAGCGAAGGTGTGCCCAATGACTACGCTAACATTATCCAAGCGCTGTACGCGCATAGTTCGGGCAGGGTAAGGGCTTACGGCAAACTGTCACCACTATACAATATCTCCAGTGGTGTTACACAAGATGGTCCGCTGTTATCTTTCCTCTTTAACTTCGCTATTGACGAAGTCATGGGAACAGCGTTCGCTGGACACGACTTAGAAGGTGTGGAGCTACTTCCTGGTGAGCGACTTCTTGACTTGGAGTATGCGGACGATATTGATCAAATTTGTGACATCTCCCAAACGTGCCAAGCTGCACTGGGCCGATTAGCACTGGCTGTCAATCGTTTTGGGCTATGCTTCTCTTCATCGAAATGCAAAGTATTTGACCAAGGTTGGCAGGAATCCACCCCTGCATTGATACTTGTTGGTTATCAGCTGGAAGTCATTCAGAAGTTCAAATATCTTAGCAGCTATGTTGGCGCCCAATGGGGTCAAATGTGAGATTACGATCTGTATAGCAAAAGTTCAAAGTTGTTTGTTCAATTCCCCCTAATGGTTTCGCTGGCGTAATTTACCTCTTGCCCTGAAGGGCAGAGTTTATACTGCAGCCGGACGTTCAACCCACTTATATGGTTGTGAATCCTCGCACATCAGGTCGACAGACATAAAGAGGTTAGTCACGTTCGACCATCGCTTTCTCTGCAGCTTAGCTCCTGTCTGGTGGGAGCACCGCGCGAGCTATGATTGTGTTCGGCAATGGGTATTTGGTGCGGAAAGTGGCAGTGAACTATTCAGCGCTATTAGATCATGCACCAGGCTCCGATGGCTGGGCCACCTGTTGCGCATGCCAGCACATCGAGTCCCGTGACTTGCATTGTTTGCGCGTTGGGGTTGCGGATGGAAGAGGAGGAGGGGGCCAAACGATGACTTGGTCGAGAGAAATGAAAACCTTCACTACGATTGGTTGGTGCATGCTGACTGCCTGGCTGGGGTCCCAAGTACGATGAACACGTTTGGTTGGACACACTTGCTGATATGTCGAAGAGCCAGCCGCAAAGGCGTTTACCTTGTGAGTTTCCTTGTCCATCCCCCTTCAGCTTAGCCTCTCATCCAATCACCATATCATTCGTTGGGCAGAGTAGAACTCTTCTTGTTGCGGCAAAATAGGCGGTGGTCAGCTCTGCGGAACAATGTCCATCCATTACTGGGTACGCAGCAGGAGTGCCTCAATTGCGTGTTGCTTTCCTTTCTTTTGTATCGCGGCTACTGAGCTGATGTGTTTATCACCTGCAGCTAACGTGTATAATTCCGACAATGATGATGATGGTTTACTGAGCGCATGAAGAGTACGCCAGTCGCCAAATATTTACATTTCTAACGTTCACATCAGCCGCAAAAGCAATACAATTAGGAAGCGAACAGAAGCGAAGATGTGGAATCCATACAAAATGGTTTGTAATCAGATGGCTGACACAGCGCAGAATTTGATGTACATCCAACGCACACAGTTGAGGTACGAAATAGTGCAATGCATGTTTGGTGGTGCAGCTGCTTTCGGACTGTCGGCTATAAAATATGATTCATCCGTGGTAGACTTATCGTTATCTTTGAAGTCCGCATGCCGGTAGTAAGAGTGAAGTGAGAACCGCGTAGTCCCTCGAGCAAAGTTAGCAACTAGATATTGATGTTCGGCTTTTTGCTCTTTCATTAATCCTTCATTACCGTATACCGAATTTTGAATAAATAAACTCGGTCTTCATCTAAACGCTCCAGCTATTTGGGGGGGTAATCCAATGCTGCTACGAAACTATGACAAGCCATTCCGTTTCTTCAACGGAATCATAAGCTATCCTATTGTGTTCTACTAGGACAATGCGGAAAGGAGAAACGCCACTTTGCTGTCGAACTGAGAATCACGAGATGTGTCCTTCAGCTTGACCCATGCTAAAGGTTACCCTAATTGCGCTGCTTATTGAAAGAACTCGTGATTAAACAAAATAACTTAGGGTGTCATGAGAACCTACTCCAATGTGACTTAATCGAATCCCGTCAGTATGACTATTTATAGGTCAAAAGTAACACAACCATTTTCGTCTAAATGTTGATGATATTTCTGTGTCTGCTCCTGTCTGTGGCGGCCACCGCAGACTATTTCGGCCCCCCATGGCACGTGCATGAATCGCCATATTACCACAATCTACCGGCTCCGCATTCACATGCACGTGCGTACCACAGCCTACCGATGCATGCTCATGCAATGGTACACTATCACATGCCGTCGCACTTTCCTGGGCCCATGAACCACTACATTCCAGCTCACTACCATCCGTATTCTCCACTGCACAGTACGCCCTTCGGATGGAGACCACCTTCAATACACATCAAGCATTACTACAACACTCAACTACCTGCTTCTACTTTCAAGGGGACTTACAGACCTCTAGATCAAATACATGCACTGGACACCGATCAGTACATGTGGATTGATGACGGCAAAGGTGAACGAATCGAGGCAGGAAGGCAGCGGTCAAGCATCGGTCTATCGAAATATCGAAATGGGCTGTCTAAGAGAGGGGATTGGAAACTGATAGGAAAAGAGAGGATTTACGGGCAGTATCATAAGAAGAAGCGAAAGCCAATCTATAGCTCGTACTTTGAACTACCTATCTACGACGAGAATGATTACCGGCCCATACGAATGCAAAAGCGAGAGAAGTACCGATCCAAACTGAAGTTTAAGCACATGCCCACCTACCATGAGAACTTTGAAGACTGGGATTCCGTCTTGTATAATGATAAAACCGGATGGACCGTTCTGAAGAAGCCACGTAAGAAATCGACGGGATTAGACAGAAAACGAATACAAGTTTCCTACACGCGATTAGAAAGACATGACAAATGTGCGAGGCGTTCATCTTGGCAATCCACTGAAGGATGCTATCGGAAGAGGCCAGCACCGAAACGCAAGCGACATGTCTGGCACCCTGGACGAAAGTATGAAGTAATCGAGGAGAGGTACGTCGAGGACGAGCTAGAGGATACGTATGACAAGTATTTACTCTTGGATAAGGGCGATAGGGTGGTAATAGTTCACCCCAAGAAATCTTATTATTACTCATAGAACTGCACACTACATTGGCCAATCACCAGCGTGTATCGAAGAGTGACCAGTTCCCACTCCACAATTAGTTGTAAATAACAGCCTGATCCGTGAAAGGTACAATGTTAAATGCATATACCTTTGCTTTTAACAGTATAATATTTTTTATTATACTGGGTGAAACTTTTTGCGATTGATACATAGAACACTGATGCAGTGGAACATTAATTTTTGACGAAAAGTCGCTGACGCCTTGTTTTTTTTAGTGAAACACGTAAGTTGTAAACTGTTGCGCTTCTACACACGTTGCCACCAAAAAGAAGTGTGGGTGACCTACGTTCAATCATTTTTCAAACCATACCAGACTGTAGCTAGAGTGCATTTAAAAGAAACACTCGCCAATGTTTTTTCTTGCCACCTACACTTCTGACAACACAAGTCATGGGCGAGTGTAAACTTGAACTTTATTGGACGGCAGAATGGAGGGTGCAATGACCTCCCAAGGCAAGCGCATGAGGTGCTTGTGTAGTACAATACAAGGTAGATGATGCATGCGGGTAGAGAGTAGTCTACTCATCGGGCAGTTTAACAGGTCTTATTGCCGTGTTGCCTGAATCTTGAACGGATGAACGAGGATGATTTGACTTGTCCCGTGAATCTCCAACCACTAGCCAATAGCCATCAAACGGCCTGACTGTAAACGTAACAATACACCAGTTGTATTGTTCGAAAAAGTCAATATGCCAGAGCACTTTGTGAAGATCTGGTACATAAACTTCTGGTTTATGTAAACGACAGGCGACCTTCTCGTGCTCAGATCATGTGAGCTATCAGTAACCGTCCTTCTGTTTCAGAACATCGTTCAGTGGTATAATCATCTCGTACTACCAGATTTTGAAGTTTCGCATCAGTACGGTTGAAATATCGAGCGCTTTGCAGTAACTACCTACGCTGGATTTTGTGGCTCTCGAAATATCCTACCAAGCAGTGGGAGTGTTTTATACCTAAAGGGAAACATTTGGAGCCGATCCCTTGGACTCACTTGACTAGATATCATTTTACGCGGAACACAAAGTGTCACTGTACCGACTGTTCTTGTCACTAACTTCGTTTGGTGATTAACCTCTAAATGAGTTATTGGGGTAATTGATGCTACTTAGTAGGGAAAACCGACTCATGGTATTACAATATCGGTGGATGGGATCTAGAAAAACACACTGGATTCATTAGAGGCAAAGAACCGTCGATTGAATCGACCTGATTCGTTCTCCGACACCGAACGAGCTAGACATAAATTTTCGTGACATAATAATACACCCGCTTTCCAAAAGTCCTTGGTTCCTGATAAAATACAGACCTACTGATGTTACAACTAACTGCCAAGTTGCAAACTCCAGGAAGAATTTTCTCTCCAGTCTAAACGATTGCGTTTAATCTTACTTAAAATCAGCAGGGTCACAAACCATTTCGTTACTTGGTGAGACCTTGACCTATTTGTCATGTGCACCTCTCCAGTAGACAATGTTTTCAAGCACAATCGTGCTGAAGAAAATAGCTTCTTGGGGGATCGGCTCCTGGTTCGAGTGCATTCACTTATGTAACTTCTGCGTGTATCTGTAAGGAGAATGTGACCCACCTCAATAATTCAATAGTGTATGATGGGATAAAAAGCATAACGTTACAAGACCCACTGGATGGATATGCAAAAGAAAATTAAAATCAAAATGTTCCCATATGGAAAGTGAAGCATCAGTGGTTAAAGCATTACACTGTTGTGCAGCGTTTATCACTAAGATGAAAGTCTAAGAGTCTTTCGAATGTCGTCATGTCTGGTGCGTTCACCACATATCTTGGTAATGCATTCCAGTGAAAACAGATTCTAAGTGAGTAAAAATACAATTCAGACGGGAGCGTTCCGTCATTAGTTGCAGGTGGTTGCCTCGGCTTTGTTTTTAAGGGGCTAGAGTCAACAGTGCTGTACACGGATGCTCGCTTTCAGTTAGTATCCAGTATGTGAGAGTAAGATCTCCGCGAAGTCATCGGTATTCTGAGGAGCACACATCGAGTACACGAAGAAGTTCGTAACTTAGACCGCAGAGTCCACACGTTGCCTTTGTTACTCTTCTTTGGGGTTGTTCCAGTAGGCGAATGTCTCATTTTAACCATGGACACCAGGCCTGAATTTCATATTCAACGTGAGGACGAATGTAGGAGTTAATCAGCAATGGTACTGGCCGTCGCTCAAAAGTGCCAAGTGCTCGCTTCGAAGGTCTCAAGTTCAACTTCCCCACACTTGCTGCTTTCGAACATTAGAGCGAATTGCGAAGACTCTCTTGCACGATTATGCCTAAGTCGCGTTCACTAGTCACGCGTTACAGGACGTGTTGCCCCAAAAGGTATGTGTTGATGAAGCTGCTGCGCACCGCCAGCAGGGGGCTTTTTGCAGGGTTCAGCGGGAGCTGGTTCCTTTCTTCCCATTCGTTAATCCGAGTCAGATCTTCCTGGAGGTAGACACGGTCGGATGCTGAGCTAATTGCTCTCCATGTTTTAGCATCGTCTGCAAATATTTGCATCGCTGATAGAAAGTCTGCTGAAAGCTCATTAATGTAGACTAACAACAGTAGCGGGCCGAGGACGGATCCTTGTAGTACACCACTGGAGACGCACAGGCTTGCCTAGTGAGTGTCGGCTACTCTTACCTTGATTGCTCTGTCGTGTAAGTAGTCTTCTAACCAGGTGAGCAGGGAACAGTTGATACCGTTGATAGCGTAACGTTATTCCGTTCAACGCCTCTACATATTAAGGGCGCCTGTAACCGATGACTCCGCATGCATTTATTGAAATGTTAACCATGAATCTAAACACGCATTTCGTTCTATCTGGAGGAAAACAGTTCATTCCATTCCTTTCATGTGCTCTTTGTGTTCTTTCGTTTGACAATGGTTGACGGGTTTCTGAATTGCTAAGCCCAGTTTTTGACCGATGTTTGCAGTTGAGTGTATCTTTGTGATCTTGCCGAAATAGACATCTCGCATCGGGTTCATCTATGTAACTAGTTGTTATTAGCAAAACGACGGTTCCTTCACATTACCTGCGGGACTGAGCAATACAGCTTTCCATCCTTACTGCTACTGTGGAGTTGCTCATGGATTTGAACCCGAAGCTTCAGTTAAATTGGTTATGCACCGAAAAATTGTTTCTAGTACATCCTCACAATCGGAAGTCCGGTTCAATTGGTTGAATGTGTTTGAAGCAAAGTTCACCTACTGATGGCAATACTCTGAAGACGACGAGCCAGTGCATTTAGGTTTAGAGATCAGCGATTCAACACTCACAAAGAGCGTTTATCCAAAGGATTTCTGTAGCCAATACCAGTAACGGAACTGCAACTCCAAAACTATCTTAAGCAAAGAAAGAAAAGCTGACATTTGTCCAGGAGTTTCAAAGTTATGATGAGTAAAACATTGAAGCGCATAACTAAGGAGGTTGAATCTGTATTGATGAAGTACTTCCCACTAACATTATGGTCGACAATGCAATATTAATATTACCTTCACGTTCTGATTACATGTGAGATAGTCCGTCGGTAGTGAACCTCATGCGTCAATGCAAACATGTGGTGATAACGTACATAGGAAACTGCACTGAGTTGCACATCTGGAAACAGCTATTACCCGGTAGAAACTTACCAGTATAACAGCCAAACAAGGACGCATGGTGGCGATTCCAGCAGAGTGTACTTACGAGACGAACTGCAGTGGGCCCAGTTGAAACACGTACGCACTAGAGTTTGACAACCACACAATCGGACGTTTAAAAATCCGTCAACGGAAGATGAATGCATCCGTTTGGGAAGAATCCAGGACTAACAATTGCAATCTGTGACTTAACGGCTGGTAGCCGATATCAATGGAGTTAATGTAGTCTCACATCTGATGTTTATGCAAACGAATTGGTGAATTACATTCGGGATGCTCATTTGTCTGTTTTTAATGTATCAGGCATTTCCATGTACGGTCAATGGTTTAATACGTTACGCTTCAACGTATTGGGACCCTACTCTGACGACCAGAATGTAAACAACAAGACGCAAAATCTATCCTTGTTCACGGTTTCCCCGAGCTCCAGTCACTAAGCGAGCTAGAGGTCAAAGCGCATGACTGGGATGAATGAGGTTTTATTCGTGAAGTACTCTAACTCAAAAATGTTATCGCTAATTCGACACCAAGGTTACCGCTATCACCTAACTACAAAGGGTGTGGTCCCCGAGTGATGAAAGTATCATTGCACTCCGAACTGATGGCAGAACATGTGATCAAAATGTGGCACCAAAAGCGTAAAATGCTGCCATCTGAAATACATATAAAGGTGATAGGCACCGGGCCACAGATAGACAATGTAACATTAAGCAAGCAACTTACCAATACAATTCTGTGACCGTTTTGCTCAGAACGGATACAATGCCAAAACACACCGACAGCTGAAGGAGGACAGGATAGTCACCCACTTGTTGGCGCTGAGAGCTCCATACAACAACCTGAACTGCCGCTAGGGCCTGCGCCATCGATCTTACAAAAAAACGACCGGCAGCCGACTCCGCAAGGGGCGGCATAAACCCTCACCGGAAACCAGCAATCACAAACACACTTCTGACCACCGATACCCTCACCTGCTTGTATACCAATACACGAGGTCTTCTCAGCAAGCTAACCGAGATTCACATGCGTCAGGTCTCCACGTCTTGGGACCTAGTTATGGTCATCGAAACATGGCTGAACCCGGAGATTATGGATGCTGAGATTGCACGAGCCGGCATGCTATCCATACGAAACGATCGACCTAGCAGAGGAGTGTGTGTGCTCCTGTAGTCTCGATTCGACATGTATGTTGATGTCATTGAGGACCCAGAAACAAATGTCGTCGACGCTCTTTGGTGTCGTATGCACCTAAGACGTGATGTGTGTTTACTAGCAGTAGTTTACCACCCTCCAATGTCCACCTTGGACATTGATCAGTAACTAGCTTCTGCGATGAAACGAGTCCTGGCACAACCAGACAGTCACGTCCTTCTGGTGGGGGACTTCAACCTGCACGCAATCGAAGTTCCAGCATCGCACAGCGAACAATGCAAGGTGGATTTGCTAGAGATGGTTGCAGATGTACCTATGTACAACCATGTCACCTCTCCCATGCGAATCCGAACGAGTGACACACCCTCTGTTTTGGACCTTGTGCTCTCCAACGAGGAATTAATGGTTGACATCGTGACCGTAGATGAACCACTTGGCCGTAGCGATCACGCGATATTGCTCTTTCGTTACATCTGTTACTCGGAGTACATCAGTGATAACAACGTGGAAACCTATGTCGTTACACATTACGATAAACTGCTCAACTTCGTCCAAGAAACCGACTGGTCCTTTCTGGCAGAGAAGCCCCCGACGTCGCCTGTATGGTGTTTGTCACTCATTTTACTGAGCTAGTGGCAAATGCGTCAGAAAGCAGTCTTTCCCCGGAAGCAAGTGTATTCGTTCCTGAGAAGCCATACTAGAAATGCATGGCTTTAAGGGATGCAGCCTGGCGCGCTTACAATGTCTGTCCAAGTAACCTGACCTGGGGTGCTTACACAACTCAGCGAAACCACTGCGTCAAGTTGATCCGCGAAGACAAACTCCAACACCAACAGAACATAGCGTCGAAATTCAGTACAAACCCCAAGTTGCTGTACAGACACATCAACAAGCCCCCCAGACTGTAGCGCGGGCACCCGGTTTTACGTGCAACAGATGGTCTTGCGCAAACCGCACAAGATGCAGCCAACGTGCTTCGCCAGCAATTCATCCATACTTTCCGGAGTGAATCATCATTTCATCCGCTTTTTACACAGCTTCCATCGCCACCAGGGTTAAACCACGTATCGTTCACGGCAGCCAATATGATGAAAACGCTAATGTCATTGCGCGTGCACAGCTCACCTGACGTGGACGACATCAAACCGAAGGTCATGAAGACAACGGCCATTATATTTATTAGCCCAAGTTCCCGTGCGGCCGCACTTTAACTCGGCTCTCGCTTTGCCCTCTGTGGCCACTCCAATTCTCCCCACACAATATTGTGCGTGCGCTCGTTCTAACCATTTTTAGGAGTTCCACCTAGTGCTTCCCAAATCTTGGATCTAACCTGTGTGGATTATACTCTTGCTCCAGTTCCCAGTTTTCGGCATATTCTTTGCCGAATTCCAATTGTGTAACTACATCAAACCGGTTTTTCGGAAAAGATTTTGGTCTCATTCGGAAGAAGAAGCTGAGGGCTCCCAAACTACGCGGCAACCATCTCTGTAAGTTGCAGCGTAACAAAGTTACAGTAGTATTTGCTTCCGCGGATGAGCGGAGCAAAACAACTGTAACTTTGTTACGCTGCAACTTGCAGCGATATTTGCTGCGTAGTTTGGGAGCCCTCAGCTTCTTATTCCGAATGAGACCAAAATCTTTTCCGAAAAAACCGGTTTGATGTAGTTACACAATTGGAATTCGGCAAAGATTATGCCGAAAACTGGGAACTGGAGCAAGAGTATAATCCACACAGGTTAGATCCAAGATTTGGGAAGCACTGGGTAGAGCTTCTCAAAATGGTTAGAACGAGCGCACGCACAATATTGTGTGGGGAGAATTGGAGTGGCCACAGAGGGCAAAGCGAGAGCCGAGTTAAAGTGCGGCCGCACGGGAACTTGGGCTAATAAATTTAATGACCGCTGTCTTCATGACCTTCGGTTTGATGTCGTCCACGTCAGGTGAGCTGTGCAGACGCAATGACATTAGCGTTTTCATCATATTGGCTGCCGTGAACGATACATGGTTTAACCATAGTGGCGATGGAAGCTGTGTAAAAAGCGGATGAAACGATGATTCACTCCGGAAAGTATGGATGAATTGCTGGCAAAGCACGTTGGTTGCGTCTTGTGCGGTTTGCGCAAGAATATCTGTTGTACGTAAAACCGGGTGCCCGCGCTACAGTCTGGGGGGCTTGTTGACGTGTCTGTACAGCAACTTGGGGTTTGTACTGAATTTCGACGCTATGTTCTGTTGGTGTTGGAGTTTGTCTTCGCGGATCAACTTGACGCAGTGGTTTCGCTGAGTTGTGTAATCACCCCAGGTCAGGTTACTTGGACAGGCATTGTAAGCGCGCCAGGCTACATCCCTTAAAGCCATGCATTTCTAGTACGGCTTCTCAGGAACGAATATACTTGCTTCGGGGGAAAGACTTGCTTTCTGACGCATTTGCCACTGGCTCAGTAAATTGAGTGACAAACACCATACAGGCGACGTCGGGGGCTTCTTTGCCAGGAAGGACCAGTCGGTTTCTTGGACGAAGTTGAGCAGTTTATCGTAATGTGTAACGACATAGGTTTCCACGTTGTTATGACTGATGTACTCCGAGTAACAGATATAACGAAAAAGCAATATCGCATGATCGCTACGGCCAAGTGGTGCATCAATGGTCACGGTGTCAACCATTAATTCCTCGTTGGAGAGCACAAGGTCCAAAACAGAATGTGTGTCACTCGTTCGGATTCGCATGGGAGAGGTGACATGGTTGTACATAGGTACATCTGCAACCATCTCTAGCAAATCCACCTTGCATTGTTCGCTGTGCGATGCTAGAACTTCGATTGCGTGCAGGTTGAAGTCCCCCACCAGAAGGACGTGACTGTCTGGTTGTGCCAGGACTCGTTTCATCGCAGAAGCTAGTTACTGATCAATGTCCAAGGTGGACATTGGAGGGTGGTAAACTACTGCTAGTAAACACACATCACGTCTTAGGTGCATACGACACCAAAGAGCGTCGACGACATTTGTTTCTGGGTCCTCAATGACATCAACATACATGTCGAATCGAGACTACAGGAGCACACACACTCCTCTGCTAGGTCGATCGTTTCGTATGGATAGCATGCCGGGTAGTGCAATCTCAGCATCCGTAATCTCCGGGTTCAGCCATGTTTCGGTGACCATAACTAGGTCCCAAGGCGTGGAGACCTGACGCAGGTGAATCTCGGTTAGCTTGCTGAGAAGACCTCGTGTATTGGTATACAAGCAGGTGAGGGTATCGGTGGTCAGAAGCGTGTTTGTGATTGATGATTTCCGGTGAGGGTTTATGCCGCCCCTTGCTGGGTCGGCTGCCGGTCGATTTTTTGTAAGGCCGATGACGCAGGCCCTAGGGCCAGTTCAGGTTGTTGTATGGAGCTCTCAGCGCCAACAAAAGGGTGACCATCCTGTCCTCCTTCAGCTGTCGGTGTGTTTTGGCATTGCATTCGTTCTGAGCTACACGGTCACAGAATTGTATTGGTAACTTGCTTGCTTAGAGTTACATTGTCTATCTATGGCCCGGTGCTTATCACCTTTATATGTATTTCAGATGGCAGCATTTTACGCTTTTTGTGCCACATTTTGATCACATGTTCTGTCATCAGTTCGGAGTGCAATGATACTTTCATCACACGGGGATCACACCCTTTGTAGTTAGGTGATAGCGGTAATCTTGATGCCGAAATAGGGACAAAATTTTGAGTGAGAGCACTTAACAAATAAAACCTCATTCATCCCAGTCATGCGCTTTGACCTCTAGCTCGCTTAGTGACTGGAGTTCGGGAACACCGTGAACAAGGATAGATTTTGCGTCTTGTTGTTTACATTCTGGTCGTTAGAGTAGGGTCCCAATACGTTGAAGAGTAACGTATTAAACCATTGACCGTACATGGAAATGCCTGATACATTAAAAACAGACAAATGAGCATCCCGAATGTAATTCACCAATTCGTTTGCATTAACATCAGATGTGAGACTACATTAACTCCATTGAAATCGGCTACCAGCCGTTAAGTCACAGAATGCAATTTTTAGTCCTTGCTTCGTCTCAAACGGAGGCATTCATCTTCCGTTGACTGATGTTGAAACGTCCGATTGTGTGGTTGCCAAACTGTAGTGCGTGCGTGTTTCAACTGGGCCCACTGCAGTTCGTCTCGAAAGTACACTCTGCTGGGATCGCCACCATGCGTCCTTGTTTGACTGTTATACTGGTAAGTTTCTACCGGGTAATAGCTGTTTCCAGATGTGCAACTCAGTGCTGTTTCCAACGTAGGTTATTACCACATATTTGCATTGACGCATGAGGCTCACTATCGATGGACTACCTCACTTGTAACCAGAACGTGAAGGTAATATTGATATTGAATTTCCGACCATAATGTTAGTGGGAAGTACTTCATCAATACAGATTCAACCTCCCTAGTTATGCGCTTCAATGTTTTACTCATTATTACTCTGAAACTCCTGGACAAATGTCAGCTTGTCTTTCTTTGTTTAAGATAGTTTTGGAGTTACAGTTCCGTTACTGGTATTGGCTACAGAAATCCTTTGGATAAACGCTATTTGTGAGTGCTGAATCGCTGATCTCTAAACCTAAATGCATTGACTCGTCCTCTTCAGAGTATTGCCATCAGTAGGTGAACTTTGCTTCAAACACATTCAACCAATTGAACCGGACTTCCGATTGCGAGGATGTACTAGAAACAATTTTTCGGTGCATAACCAATTTAACTGAAGCTTCGAGTTTAAGTCCATGAGCAACTCCACAGTAGTAGTAAGGATAAAAAGCTGCATTGTTCAGTCCCGCAGGTAATGTGAAGGAACCGTCGTTTTGCTACTAACAACTAGTTACATAGATGAACCCGATGCGAGATGTCTATTTCGGCAAGATCACAAAGATACACTCAACTGCAAACATCGGTCAAAAACTGGGCTTAGCAATTCAGAAACCCGTCAACCATTGTCAAGCGAAAGAACACAAAGAGCACATGAAAGGAATGGAATGAACTGTTTTCCTCCAGATAGAACGAAATGTGTCTTTAGATTCATGGTTAACATTTCAATAAATGCATGCGGAGTCATCGGTTACAGGCGCCCTTAATATGTAGAGGGGTTGAACGGAATAACGTTACGCTATCAATGGTATCAACGGTTCCCTGCTCACCTGGTTAGAAGACTACTTACACGACAGAGCAATCAAGGTAAGAGTAGCCGACACTCACTAGGCAAGCCTGTGCGTCTCCAGTGGTGTACTACAAGGATCCGTCCTCGGCCCGCTACTGTTGTTAGTCTACATTAATGAGCTTTCAGCAGACTTTCTATCAGCGATGCAAATATTTGCAGACGATGCTAAAATATGGAGAGCAATTCGCTCAGCATCCGACCGTGTCTACCTCCAGGAAGATCTGACTCGGATTAACGAATGGGAAGAAGCAAACCAGCTCCCATTGAATCCTGCAAAACCCCGCCTGCTGACGGTGCGCAGCAGCTTTGTCAACACATACCTTTTGGGGCAACACGTCCTGCAACACGTGACTAGTGAACGCGACTTAGGCATAATCGTGCAAGAGAGTCTTCGCAATTCGCTCCAATGTTCGAAAGCAGCAAGTGTGGGGAACTTGAACTTGAGACTTTTGAAGCGAGCTCTTCGCACTTTTTTAGCGACGGCCAGTACCATTGCTGCTTAACTCCTACCTTCGCCCTCACGTTGAATATGCAATTCAGGCCTGGTGTCCATGGTTAAAATGAGACATTCGCCTATTGGAACAACCCCAAAGAAGAGTGACAAAAGCAACGCGTGGACTATGCGGTCTAGGTTACGAACTGCGTCTTCGTGCACTCGATGTGTGCTCATCAGAATACCGATGACTTCGCGGAGATCTTACTCTCACATACCGGATACTAACTGAAATCCAGCATCCATATACATCACTGTTGACTCTAGCCCCTTACAAACAAAGCCGAGGCAACCACCTGAAACTAATGACGCAACTCTCCCGTCTGAATTGTAGAAAGTGTTTTTACTCACTTAGAATCTGTTTTCACTGGAATGCATTACCAAGATATGTGGTGAACCCACCAGACATGACGACATTCGAAAGACTCTTAGACTTTCATCTTAGTGATAAACGCTGCACAACAGTGTAATGGTTTAACCAATGATGCTTCACTTTCCACATGGGAACATTTTGATTTTACTTTTCTTTTGCATATCCATCCAGTGGGTCTTGTAAAGTTATGCTTTTTATCCCATCATACACTATTGAACTATTGAGGTGGGTCACATTCTCCTTACAGATACACGCAGAAGTTACATAACTGAATGCACTCGAACCAGGAGCCGATCCCCCAAGAAGCTATTTTCTTCAGCACGATTGTGCTTGAAAACATTGTCTACTGGAGAGGTGGACATGACAAATAGGTCAAGGTCTCACCAAGTAACGAAATGGTTTGTGATCCTGCTGATTTTAAGTGAGGTTAAACACAATCGTTTAGACTGGAGAGAAAATTCTTCCTGGAGTTTGCAATTTGGCCTTTGGTTGTAACATCAGTAGATCTGTATTTTATCAAGAACCAAGGACTTTCGGAAAGCGGGTGTATTATTATCTCACGAAAAGTTATAGCTAGCTCGTTCGGTGTCAGAGAACGAATCAGGTCGATTCAATCGACGGTTCTTTGCCTCTAACGAATCCAGTGTGTTTTTCTAGATCCCATCCACCGATATTGTAATACCATGAGTCGGTTTTCCCTACTAAGTAGCATCA
Source organism: Dicrocoelium dendriticum (assembly GCA_944474145.2). Lineage (NCBI taxonomy): Eukaryota > Metazoa > Platyhelminthes > Trematoda > Plagiorchiida > Dicrocoeliidae > Dicrocoelium > Dicrocoelium dendriticum. Next base: position 69,239,775 of record OX104068.1, on the reverse strand, counting down.
ATTACCCCAATAACTCATTTAGAGGTTAATCACCAAACGAAGTTAGTGACAAGAACAGTCGGTACAGTGACACTCTGTGTTCCGCGTAAAGTGATATCTAGTCAAGTGAGTCCAAGGGATCGGCTCCAAATGTTTCCCTTTAGGTATAAAACACTCCCACTGATTGGTAGGATATTTCGAGAGCCACAAAATCCAGCGTAGGTAGTTACTGCAAAGTGCTCGATATTTCAACCGTACTGATGCGAAACTTCAAAATCTGGTAGTACGAGATGATTATACCACTAAACGATGTTCTGAAACAGAAGGACGGTTACTGATAGCTCACATGATCTGAGCACGAGAAGGTCGCCTGTCGTTTACATAGACCAGAAGTTTATGTACCAGATCTTCACAAAGTGTTCTGGCATATTGACTTTTACGTACAATACAACTGGTGTGTTGTTACGTTTAAAGTCAGGCCGTTTGATGGCTATTGGCTAGTGGTTGGAAATTCAAGGGACAAGTCAAATCATCCTCGTTCATCCGTTCAAGATTCAGGCAACACGGCAATAAGACCTGTTAAACTGCCCGATGAGTAGACTACTCTCTACCCGCATGCATCATCTACCTTGTATTGTATTACACAAGCACCTCATGCGCTTGCCTTGGGAGATCATTGCACCCTCCATTCTGCCGTCCAATAAAGTTCAAGTTTACACTCGCCCATGACTTGTGTTGTCAGAAGTGTAGGTGGCAAGAAAAGACATTTACGAGTGTATCTTTTAAATGCACTCTAGCTACAGTCTGGTATGGTTTGAAAAATGATTGAACGTAGGTCACCCACACATCTTTTTGGTGGCAACGTGTGTAGAAGCGCAACAGTTTACAACTTACGTGTTTCACTAAAAAATAACAAGGCGTCAGCGACTTTTCGTCAAAAATTAATGTTCCACTGCATCAGTGTTCTATGTATCAATCGCAAAAAGTTTCACCCAGTATAATAAAAAAATATTATACTGTTAAAAGCAAAGGTATATGCATTTAACATTGTACCTTTCACGGATCAGGCTGTTATTTACAACTAATTGTGGAGTGGGAACTGGTCACTCTTCGATACACGCTGGTGATTGGCCAATGTAGTGTGCAGTTCTATGAGTAATAATAAGATTTCTTGGGGTGAACTATTACCACCCTATCGCCCTTATCCAAGAGTAAATACTTGTCATACGTATCCTCTAGCTCGTCCTCGACGTACCTCTCCTCGATTACTTCATACTTTCGTCCAGGGTGCCAGACATGTCGCTTGCGTTTCGGTGCTGGCCTCTTCCGATAGCATCCTTCAGTGGATTGCCAAGATGAACGCCTCGCACATTTGTCATGTCTTTCTAATCGCGTGTAGGAAACTTGTATTCGTTTTCTGTCTAATCCCGTCGATTTCTTACGTGGCTTCTTCAGAACGGTCCATCCGGTTTTATCATTATACAAGACGGAATCCCAGTCTTCAAAGTCCTCATGGTAGGTGGGCATGTGCTTAAACTTCAGTTTGGATCGGTACTTCTCTCGCTTTTGCATTCGTATGGGCCGGTAATCATTCTCGTCGTAGATAGGTAGTTCAAAGTACGAGCTATAGATTGGCTTTCGCTTCTTCTTATGATACTGCCCGTAAATCCTCTCTTTTCCTATCAGTTTCCAATCCCCTCCCTTAGACAGCCCATTGCGATATTTCGATAGACCGATGCTTGACCGCTGCCTTCCTGCCTCGATTCGTTCACCTTTGCCGTCATCAATCCACATGTACTGATCGGTGTCCAGTGCATGTATTTGATCTAGAGGTTTGTAAGGCCGCTTGAAAGCAGAAGCAGGTAGTTGTGTGTTGTAGTAATGCTTGAAGTGTATTGAAGGTGGTCTCCATCCGAAGGGCGTACCGTGCAGTGGAGAATGCGGATGGTAGTGCGCTGGAATGTAGTGGTTCATGGGCCCAGGAAAGTGCGACGGCATGTGATAGTGTACCATTGCATGAGCATGCATCGGTAGGCTGTGATACGCACGTGCATGTGAATGCGGAGCCGGTAGATTGTGGTAATACGGCGATTCATGCACGTGCCATGGGGGCCCGAAATGGCCTGCGGTGGCCGCCACAGCCAGAAGCAGACACAGAACTATCATCAACATTTAGACGAAAATGGTTGTGTTACTTTTGACCTATAAATAGTCATACTGACGGGATTCGATTAAGTCACATTGGAGTAGGTTCTCATGACACCCTAAGTTATTTTGTTTAATCACGAGTTCTTTCAATAAGCAGCGCAATTAGGGTAACCTTTAGCATGGGTCAAGCTGAAGGACACATCTCGTGATTCTCAGTTCGACAGCAAAGTGGCGTTTCTCCTTTCCGCATTGTCCTAGTAGAACACAATAGGATAGCTTATGATTCCGTTGAAGAAACGGAATGGCTTGTCATAGTTTCGTAGCAGCATTGTATTACCCCCCCCCCAAATAGCTGGAGCGTTTAGATGAAGACCGAATTTATTTATTCAAAATTCGGTATACGGTAATGAAGGATTAATGAAAGAGCAAAAAGCCGAACATCAATATCTAGTTGCTAACTTTGCTCGAGGGACTACGCGGTTCTCACTTCACTCTTACTACCGGCATGCGGACTTCAGGGATAGCGATAAGTCTACCACGGATGAATCACATTTTATAGCCGACAGTCCGAAAGCAGCTGCACCACCAAACATGCATTGCACTATTTCGTACCTCAACTGTGTGCGTTGGATGTACATCAAATTCTGCGCTGTGTCAGCCATCTGATTGCAAACCATTTTGTATGGATTTCACATTTTCGCTTCTGTTCGCTTCCTAATTGTATTGCGTTTGCGGCTGATGTGAACATTAGAAATGTAAATATTTGGCGACTGGCGTACTCTTCATGCGCTCAGTAAACCATCATCATCATTGTCAGAATTATACACGTTAGCTGCAGGTGATAAACACATCAGCTCAGTAGCCGCGATACAAAAGAAAGGAAAGCAACACGCAACTGAGGCACTGCTGCTGCGTACCCAGTAATGGATGGACATTGTTCCGCAGAGCTGACCACCGCCTATTTTGCCGCAACAAGAAGAGTTCTACTCTGCCCAACGAATGATATCGTGATTGGATGGGGAGGCTAAGCTGAAGGGGGATGGACAAGGAAACTCACAAGGTAAACGCCTTTGCGGCTGGCTCTTCGACATATCAGCAAGTGTGTCCAACCAAACGTGTTCATCGTACTTGGGACCCCAGCCAGGCAGTCAGCATGCACCAACCGACGTTAACTTCGTAGTGAAGGTTTTCATTTCTCTCGACCAAGTCATCGTTTGGCCCCCTCCTCCTCTTCCATCCGCAACCCCAACGCGCAAACAATGCAAGTCACGGGACTCGATGTGCTGGCATGCGCAACAGGTGGCCCAGCCATCGGAGCCTGGTGCATGATCTAATAACGCTGAATAGTTCACTGCCACTTTCCGCACCAAATACCCAATGCCGAACACGCTCATAGCTCACGCGGTGCTCCCACCAGACATGAGCTAAGCTGCAGAGGAAGCGATGGTCGAACGTGACTAACCTCTTTATGTCTGTCGACCTGATGTGCGAGGATTCACAACCATATAAGTGGGTTGAACGGACGGCTGCAGTATAAACGCTGTCCTTCAGGGCAAGAGGTAAATCACGCCGGCGACACCGTTGGGGGGAATTGAAAAAAGCACTTCGAAATTTGGCTATACATTTCGTAATCTCACATTTGACCCCATTGGGCGCCAACATAGCTGCTAAGCTACTTGAATTTCTGAATGACTTCCAGCTGATAACCAACAAGTATCAATGCAGGGGTGGATTCCTGCCAACCTTGGTCAAATACTTTGCATTTCGATGAAGAGAAGCATAGCCCAAAACGATTGACAGCCAGTGCTAATCGGCCCATTGCAGCTTGGCACGTTTGGGAGATGTCAAAAATTTGATCAATATCGTCCGCGTAATCCAAGTCAAGAAGTCGCTCACCAGCAAGTAGCTCCACACCTTCTAAGTCGTGTCCAGCGAACGCTGTTCCCATGACTTCGTCAATAGCGAAGTTAAAGAGGAAAGATAACAGCGGACCATCTTGTGTAACACCACTGGAGATATTGTAGAGTGGTGACAGTTTGCCGTAAGCCCTTACCCTGCCTGAACTATGCGCGTACAGCGCTTGGATAATGTTAGCGTAGTCATTGGGCACACCTTCGCTCAACAGATAGTTTCAAAGGACACATAGATCAACCGAATCGAAAGCACCTTTTATGTCGAAAAACGTGAAAACGGTGGGTCGCCAATAAACATGACGATGCTCCAAAAATTGACGCAAAGTGAAAATGTGGTCGTTGCAGCCCCGACCTCGACCAAATCCGGCTTGCTTTTTCCGGATCAGGCATTCACGCGCGCCAGTCAGTCTGTGAAAAACGACAGAGGCAAGCAATTTTGTGGCAACTGAGATCAGACTAATGCCTCTATGACTGCCGCATTCCGAACGCGAACCTCTCAAAAAATTTAGACTATAACGTAGAAGCTCCAATCTGTCGAGACAGTTCCCTGCTCCCAATGTTTCACTAGCAACTCGTGTAAATCATCCACAAAAGCAGGTCCCTCAAATTTGAAGAGGGCTGGACGAATTCTATCTGCCCCTGTGGTCTTACGCTATTGCAACAATCTGATCTCATGTTCGACTTCTGCGCTTGAAGGCCGATCGACGGAGATGGCCCATGGAGAAGGGCACTCAATACCCGGGAGAGAAAGCGATAACTCAGATTGGTTAAAATGCGTTGCAAAGTGCTCGGTCCAAAGCTCAATGCATTTTGACAGGCTGTGCATCGGCTGTCCACTCTCTTCGCGTATTGTCTCGCTAACACCAGATATTCTGCTGTCTGGTTCCTGTATCAAACTGAATAACTTGCGATGATTACCAACGGCAGCGGCTGTTTCTATTTCTGATACACGCTGAGACCACCAGGTTTCGTGGTCTCTCATCAGGCTAGCACGCCGTTTCGCCTTGAAATATTTTGCTAGTCTCATTGCACTCGCTTCTAGCCAGAATACGTCGGCGAACATCCATAAATTCCAGAGACTGTGTAGAGAACCAATGTCCAGGTTGACAATTTGAGTTGCCACATGAAGTCATGCCCCTTGATAACAACGTTCGACAAGTATGCAACCAGTGATCTTCAACGGTGTTCAGTGGGGGCCTGCTTAGCCCAGAGGCCAGCGTAGTTTGATATGCTTTCAGAACGCCTGGCTCCGCCAGTTGACTGGTGTCAATGCGCTCAGAGCGACGTTGCGGACGTCCGCCTAAACGCAACCGAAGGTCAGGACACACAAATATGCGTGATCGGAGTCCACACTGACGTTCCAAATCGAGCAACAGTTTTGGACACAGCCACTGCAGCGGTAACTAATTGCAATGTGGTCGATTTGCGTCCATGGCTCATCCGAAACTGGTGGACGCAATGTCACTCTTCTGCGGGTGCTTTGTCGGAAGTTAGTGCTCGCGAGAAAGAGACGGGCCTCTTCACATAGGTGTAGCAACCGCTCACCGTTATCATTACTGGTCTACACGTTGTTGGCCGCTCAGATGAAGCTCCTCAGAGAACAATTGACCGACTTGGGCGTTTAGATCACCAGCAAGCACCACAGTATCCGTGCTTCTTCCTTGACGAAGGAGATCGTTCAGTTGCTGATAGAAATCACCCTTCACCGAATCAGGGCTGCACTTTGTGGGGAGGTAAGCCGCAGTGACAAGCAGGCACCGTTTGTTCCAGTGCGACTTCGAAGCGTGGAACGAGTCAGCCAACCTAACAACGCACATCCGGCTGTTGACTGGGATCCGGTCGATCAGGGCAGATTCAGCCCAGAGACGCAAAACAATGCCAACGCCAGTTGGACCTGCATTTGAATCTGCGTCATAGCAAAACATGTGCAATGAGAATGTGCCACCAGTGCCGCATGTGGAGGATCGCAGAGTAAGCACAGAATTCTAGTCTTGCAGACAGGTTTCCGAAAAAAACAACAAACGTCGATCGATAGGATCTCGAAGGTTCGGCCAAGTGCTACTTGTTGGTCAATCTGTAGCAATGTGCGCACGTTGAAGCATGCCAGTTTTAGCGAGGATCGAGAACTCCAAAGTGAAACGGATGAACTGACGTTGTCCGCTTGGTTGAACATGCACTTGTCGAATGGACTGCAGCGACGCCCTGCCATTGTGTGTGAGTTGAAACTAGGAGACAAGTGGCTATTTAAACAAGGTGGGGGAGGGCCAAGAATTGGGGATTGAAAACAATGGGGAATGAAAGTGAAGTTGGAGCGGGACGCTAAGAACGGAAAACGCGAGAGGAGGCGTAAGAAAGCGGGAAGGCATGAGCAGTAGCATCCAAATGCCTATTCACCCTGCTCGATGCAGCAAATAGGGCGCCGTTTAGTATCCTCTGCGGCGGCCAAGATACCTCGCTGAGATCGAAAGGCTACAGCGTGCGGCACAACAGTCGTCACCGTCTCATGAGCTCTACTAGGGAATAAGTGCGTGGTATGCTAATCCTGTTTGGTGTGTTTCAGCTGTAGTCTTCCTGTAATCCGATCAGCTCACTTTGTGTAGTCTCCTGCGACGGTTAAACGTCAAAGAAACGGACATCCCTATGGTATGCTGGAATCAGCATGCGTGATTGGTACTAGTACATTGGTGTCATAGCAGATACGAATTTAACAAGTCATTAATATGATGAACCGTGGGTACTGGTTTAGTAATTATGCCACATAGACATTGGTGTTCCTATGAAAGGATTGCTAAGAGACCATCGTACTTTCAGCACGCGTTTCCTCCAACGGTTCAACCATCGATCGGCGAGTGCATACAATCTACATTTAAACAGTCGATGAGTGCTCGTCGCAAGATCGAAACCTACAACCCGAGGAACTGACCCAAGTTTGGCGGTCGATGACCGTCGCGTAGTATGCACCTAAGAGAAGTACTTGATATTTCCACACTATGGGCAGTAGTGCAAGTAGGTTCGACCTAAACTACGATCTTACCCTTGTACTGGGGAAAATCGATGGTTGTTGATCGAGTGGCTATGTGAGCCATACTAGGCAGCTTGCATAATAACAAAAAGCAATAACATTACGGAGGATTTTTATCTAACCGAATAAAACACGGGAAACGTGACATATCATTAAACAATGATAGGCCTATCAAGGACCAGAGATAATAGCGAACTATTTGCATCCGCTCGTATCCACCTCATTCGTTGAATCTTCCGTTGCCAAAATCCATGCGTTGAGCAGTTGACTAGGATCAATAATTCGGTGAATGTCGTCCCGTCGCAATTCCGCAGAACACATTGGGCAAACAGGAGCTTCCTGATTCTCGATGAACCTGTTAAGCGGAAGATGAAATCCATGGATAAAACTCCAGGAGTGCCAATTGAAATCCATACTGCAAAGCATATCGGCAACGCATAGAAAGAGGAAGGATCCTACAGGCTCCATAATACACGCATTCCAGCTGTCAGGAGAAGAAAAATCTATGGTTTATGCTCAGAAAAGAGATTCGGTCAAGGGAAAGCGTTATTGATTCACGGGTTAGTGTGTCGAGCAACTGGTTAAACAACCATACGCAAACAGCCTCTGCGTCGGATCAGAAAATCAGATAAATAGACGTTGATGTTGCACTCACTGCTGCGACCTAATCAGAAACATGCACCGCGGATCTGCTGGGTTGCCTAGATTTCACCAAAAATGCTGTCACTCGAAACTCAATAACACTGTTTTATAAGATGCCGCTCATATTAACCTTGTACGTCTCTTCACTGCATTAATTGCTTGCAACGCGGTATCGTTTGAATATGTGGGTAAGTAAAGGCATAGTAGTATATCTCCTTGGACTGAAGAAGAAGTCAAGATCTCCTCTGCATGTGCGTGCCTGATTCTTTGGTTTTCTCTTATTATGTCATAGAGCTTACTGTTGGACGTCTGACCTTGTGAGCGTACTCGGCTTGTTCGGGAATTCAACAACTACCATCTAGATTGGGACACGCCTAGGTGACAAAGCAAGGAATTTTAGCGGACCTTAAAGCTAGGGAATGTGGACGGGTGCCACTAGAGAGTTCCAGTGCAATGAAAGGTTGGAACTGCGATATCCTAGTGCAGTGGACTCAACTTAGAAATATCACTAAATAGCGGCCTCCTTCGATACCCATCAAGCTGTTCCCTAGAAGGAACAGATCAAGGTTTGTTATGTCATCTCCATACTACTGCATAAGTGATAGTTTAAATATGAGCACAAGCTGCAAGTTTAGGTCACACAGAATTGTCCGAATTGTTTTGCTGACATTTTGCTACTTGTCATTGAACCAGGGTTCTTTACAAACACATAACAGATGTTCGGGTAGGGAAATAAAAGTAGAATCAAATGTGAAATAGAAGGAACGGGGCTGTGGTCCAAAAAGTTAGTTACATGTATTTTCCTATTTTAGTCTGACACCAATGATAAAGTTTTCGAAAGCGTTCTCCAAGGATTGTGGTGTTCCAAACATAGTGCTTGACTTTTGGACAGTTAACTGCCCATTATTCGGAAGCTAACATTTACGCAGTGTAAAGCACGTTCTGATATCTATAAGAAGTTTGTTCCGAAACTTTGGGCAGTGAACTAGAATAGAGCTTTCCCTGATTCTCATAGAAATTTTAGAATCGTGACCATTATCTTTTTTTGCAACTCGGGTATCTAGTGTTAACAGACATGTGAACGCCGTTAACAGAACATTGCAATTTGTGGATTATGCTCCTGTAAATAAAACACAGCTTCGGCGTCATTCTCCGACGCCAGACTGGGTGAAACCCAAGGTCCTCGCAACGCTCTCTGTATATCGTCCTTGAGGAATAGCCTCATTGCTTTTTCGTAAAGTATCGATGAACCCACGAGAGCATACTGGTCGGATTTTTGCAGATTCGATTGCACCGATGTGGTGTACTCCGTGAGATAAAAATGATAGCATACATATTCGATGTTCTTCATGGTGTTGGAAACGTGAAACCACAATGTTCAGAAAAGATGAAGGTAACTGAATATTGCACACCCAAGTCGTGACCTGCCCTACATTGCGAGACGTTTGTGCCTCGTAGTAATAGACTGTTTGGAGGTACTCGGTATTTGTACGACAGAATATTATACTTGTCCATGGCAAATGACATCTGGCACAGTTGGCACCAAGACCCAAATGAAGAGAGGTTACCCTGAATGAGGCGTACGGTGGCCTGGGTATTTGCAAGTTCACGTGAGTAGACAACTTTAATATCAGTAGCAAACAGAAAAATAGCAGCATACCTCATTCTTTGAAATGCATCGTTAATATATAAGAAAACAAAGGTGGACCAAGAACACTCCTTTGAATTACTCAACTGGTAATTGCTTACGGTTCAGTGAAATGGTCATCTATGCGCAGCATTTTCTGTCTATCAACTTGATATGAGGACAAGCACGAAAAATTTGGCTCTCCGAGGTCTATTGCTCCTAACGTTTTGAATGTTGCTTGATGAGGCAGTCTATCAAAAGTTTCTTACATGTCCAGGATCAACATAATAACAGTTTCCGTTGTCGATGGCAGCCGTGATGTGGTTTAACAAGTCTGTCTGACATGTTTCTTATGATCAACCTAGCATAAAACCATGGTGCGACTTGCTGATGATGTTGGCCTTGTTAAAGAAGACAAGTAGTTCATCTGTCACTGATATTTCCATTACTCTATATACGGTGGGTGTGTGACAGATGGGGCGAAAGTTTTTAAGCTCCTGAGTGGCTCCATTTTCACGTCACGTGAAAACAACAGATGTCTATCGTTGAGTAGGATATACTCCGTTGTAACAAGAGAGTGCAAGGAAGTTGAGCAAAAACAGGCAAGCGTCACCAGCGCTTTTTCTTGGACAAAGGTGATTCCACTAGGCCCTGAGTAAGTCGAGTAGTATAAGCAAGAATTCCTCTGTGCATAGACGTTCACGGAAGTGCGGAGTAATAAGCGCTAACCATCTATCGTGTTTTCCGTTCACGCGGATATACGTGGACTTACGGACATTAGGCTATTGTGCACACATGGATTGGTTGACCTATCGTGGCGATTATAAATGGAACTATGCACAACAGCAGGGAGTTGCAATCATAGCATCTATTCATGGGAACTCAATCCGAACACAAAATGTACCGTTCTATCACAAGGTAACGCCGAATCGCGCTGCTTCCTGTAACACAACTGAGACAGGCGGCAGACCTTTTTGCAATGTGTTGTTTGTGGGCAGCATACACTTAAGCAGTAAGAAGAGTTAGACAGCGCCCGTGTGTACTAATGACCGCCACGGGTAGGGATTCGGTTTGCTTAGTTCTGCTCTAGCTTAGTTTCAAGCAGACTGCCAACGATGGCTTGTCAAGCTCTGTGGGTCCATTTGGACAAAAAGACATGCAGACACCGATATGTTCGAACGAGCCGTATTGTCGCTTGGCTGCAATCTCTCTGGAATGATGTCCATTCGTTACGGGAGACACAACCGGTGTAACTCTTCTGCATCCCAACGTGCGCTAGTCTGGGTGATGAAGGTCAGTGGAAAAAGTAAAGAAGGATGAAAGAGAGTAAAACGGCCAGCGATCAGATCTCATGAGTCGCGTAATGAGGCTCGCTATGATCACGACCTCAAGTGTTAGCACAATCTGTTGGAGGGACTCCTCAACGTTGGTGAACAGGCGTTGAGGGTGAAGCAATCCATCAGTCTTGGAAATCTATATGATGAGGGAACTCGGCCCGTGCGAGTCACTTTGCTGATGAATCTAGTTGAGTAGGAAACCACCTCACCCCAGTAGGTTAAGAAGTTTGAAGATCCAGATTCGGTCAGTTATGGATCCGATGGTCCGGGAAATACCCACCTTTGCTAACATTGAACTGAAGCTGGTCGCTGCTGGTGGGGAAATAAATGTGCACATTATAACTTTGCGTCTAGTTACTCTGTTTAGTCGAATCTGGATAAATAGGTCGATAACGCTTCATGCGCACGCGGTGGTTCCTGCTGCGGCCTGAGCGTAGCACAGATCAGTGTTTGCACCCAGAGGAAAAATGGTGACGATTTGAGCTACTCCGCTGCCTCTCGACGACCGGATGTACATTAACTCGATGAAACCTGGTAGAATTATGAGCCAAAACCACATTAAATCTAATTCAGTAGCTACTTGGGACTCGGGTTAGACAGCATGTCAAACTACTGCGATGGTGTGTTACCATGCATCCGCATTTCATTGTGAGGGAAACAGTTTAACCTATACCGAAGCGACAATGGCCAGTGCGAGCAAATGTGACGTGGAAAACCTGCTCTTCCCAAACGTGCTGCAACATGGACCGTGTGGTATACGTATCTATCCTGATGTTCCGTGGAACAATCGACAGTCGAAAAGAAACTCCGAAGAAGGACACAGAAAACCTGATGGCTTAAACAATAGCTTTATCCATGGTATGTCAGAGGTTCCTTCACATGATAATCAAGTGGCCGGAAATTACGAGTTAGAACAATGGTGATTCATCTGCGAAACCCATTCCCTGGATAATGTTGTGGCACGATCACTCCAAAGGTTATCTCTCCAGCCAAATTAGAGAGGATGCGGCCCAAGAATCCTAAAACTTGTGGTTCAATCCCAGCAAGCTGCGAAGGATAGGTTACATGATTGGCGCAAAAGTCTAAGAAGTCTTCCTTCGGAACTTCGGTTAAGGATTACAGTTGCTTCGCAACGTCCAGTTACGAAATCATCTCAAAAAGCAGACACACCGGTGAAAATCGCTCCTTTAGTCGATACTGATAGGTCTAAATGAGGGCAGGGACGCGCCATGGCCAAAGCAACGCACTGAAGTAGTATTAGTATCTTAATAACAAGGATAAAATCCTAACTTACGTCGGTCGGCACAGCCATACATCTAAGTTCATTGACCCCCTGTGGTCTACCAGAGGCCGATAAAGTCGCAAGCTTGTACAAGAATGCTCAGGGCCTCTTCAATAAGCTGGCTGAACTGAAAGATCGTCGAATTTCCCGGAAATATGATATCATCGGCAGCATGGAGAGGTGGTTAAACACTGAAATGTCAGACGCTGAAATTTCGCTACCTGGCATGTCACTCATTCGGAGCCACTGACTGACAAAAGGAGGAGGAGCAATTCTGTATTACCGAAGCCATTTTCAGTGCGAGGTCATGGAGGATTCTGATTCACTGATTCCTGCTTCGGTTTGGTGCCGCCTGAAGTTTAGAGACAGAGATACTTGCTTTATAGCCCTGTACCTTCCCCCTAACTCTATATCCGAAACGGACTCCCAGATTGGAACTGCCCTACGGAAAACTCTAAAAGGAAGATATACTCACATATTAACCATGGGTGCTTTCAGTGTGAATTGTTTAGAAATCCCTGCCACGAGCGGAGAACAATTTAAAGCCGATCTGCAGGAGCATGTAACCAGTGTTCCGCTTTATAATCATGTCACCTAGCCCAGTCAGTTTAGAACAGGTAATTTGTGCTTGATCTTTTGTTTACCAACGAAGAACATATGGTTGATGCGTTGGTTGCAGACTGCCCGTTAGGTCGCAGTGATCACGTAGCTATAAGTTTCAACTTCCTCTGCTATGCAGAATACAGAGATGCGTGCCATGAGACAGCGCGAACCATCACATGCTAAAACCCATTAGCCCTCCTCGTCAGTGCCACAACCTGGTCGTTCTTGCCGAAGACCCCCCAGATGTCGCCTGGCTAGAGTTCGTAAACAAATTCAATCGGCTGGTTACAGATGCTTCAGAGACAAATGTTTGCGACCGGTCTGAAACAGTTACTTACGTAAGGAGCAGAACTGGAAAGTTGCTGGAAGTACGCAACGCAGCGTGACGAGAGAATAGATTACCCCCAACACCAGAAAACTGGGATAACTAGGTACCCCAACGAAACCACTGCACACAACTGTTCAGAGAGGACAAAGCCGCGCATCAGCAGAACATGGAAAGAATCTTCAGCGGCAACCACAAACTGCTGTATAAGCACATCAATGGTCTCCCGAAGGTGACGCAAAGAGTTCCGCCACTCACGAACTGCTGCGGAAGCAGCAAACACACTGTGGATGTAGTATGCCTCTACCTTCCAGAGGGTATTACCATCAGGAGTTCTTCCAGGTTTTATTCACCCGTCGCCGGGACTCATTCAGATCTTCTTGACCATCGAAGCTGTCCTGCAGAAGCTGACCACTCTAAGCAAGCAAAACCCGGTGTGTCGATACTATTCGCCCAGAGATACTAGGAGCAGCAGCAAGCCAACTGGTAGAGCAAGTTGCTCAGTTATTCCAGCGCTGCTTAAACCAAAACCAAATTTCTGTCATGTGAAAGCTTGGAATAATACCCATTCACAAAGGTGGAGAAAGAACCGAGGTTTCAAACTACCGCTCAGTTTCCCTTCTCTCTATACTATCCAAACTGATGGAATCCATCATACCTGATGTGCTAGTGAGTTGACAACGCTAATATTATCATTTCTGGGCAATACACTTCCGTCGAACACAATCGTGCACAACGAAGTAGCTAATGGCATGGAGTAGCTGGATCCAGTCAGCTGACGCTGAAGAGGATGTTAATGTGATCTGCCTGAACTTATCGAAATCATTCGACCGTCTAGTTCATCGGATACACCTTTCCAAGCTACAGCGTCAGGGGATGAGTGATCCTGTTCTAACCTGGATCGCTAACTGTCTTCTTCCGAAGTAACTGGTGGTCAGCGTTCGGAGCTCCTTCTCTGACCCCATACAAATTTAATGTGGTGTGCCTCAAAGCTCGACGCTAGCTCCCTGATTGTTTTTGGTAGTTATCCATGACCTCTCACAGTCCATTACATCTAACTCCCTGCTGTTTGCTGGTGACGTCAAGATTTAGCGCAGGGTTCAGGGGAATACTGACCAGCAACTGCTTCAGGGTAATCTAGACACAGTACATCAGTGGTTCATCTAAATTGCACTGCAATTCAATGAGTAAAAGCAAGATGCTCTCCTACGACACCAGAGCAACCATTGTTGCAGACTCGGGACGCATGTGCTGCAGCCATCTGCCACCGAACGTGATCTGCGCTTACTGGTTCAGGATGATCTGGGTTGTTCCAGGCAACCCGCGAGTTCCTCCAAAACCGGTAACCAACATGTGTGCCTGTTACGACGGGCGTTCGGAAAAACAGATCGCTCTATTTTCCAGTAGGTGCTTAGTATGTATGTTCGTCCTCATGTCGAATAATCATTTCAAGCCTGGCACCCATGGCTAAAACACGACCTTAGTGCATTGGAGTAGCCCCAGCGTAGAGCAACAAAGTACGTTATTGGAATGCTCCATCTTCCATACGAGGATAGGCTGGAACGATTGGGGGTGTCCAGCGGACGTTACCCCCGCTTACAAGGTGACTTGATAATGGTGTACTGAATTCTGTACGATCCACATCACGTGCGCTGCTTTTACTGCAGCTCAGCAGTAATACTAACACGACAGGTCACTCACACAAAGTGGCATTACAGTACAGCTGCCTGGATTGTCGCTGGAAGTTCTTTTCTGTCCGCATGGGTCACCCGTGGGATGCTCTTCCAGAATTGATCATTTCTGCACCATCACTATCCATATTTAAAATACGTTTGGATGACTCACTTACTCAGCTAGACTTTTCTACCTAGTACTACATCTCCATCCCACTCCTGGAATATACTTTGGATTTATTTGCTGTTACATCTTTGTGTTGCGAAACTACACGGATCGTAGGACTACAACGAAACAAACCATAAGTCCGTCTTTTAAACGTAAATAACCCACTGCTTTTTATGTCACGATAACCTCCCAAAACCACCCAACTGGAAACGTAACGCATTGCCTTTTTAACCCACATAAATTCATTGCTCATTGGGCCAGGGCTGCCAGGCCTGGATTGCGTATTCCACATGAGGCCGCAAGTATGTGTTAAGGAACTACGAACAGACAGGGATCAAACCGCCCGAAACGCCTTCGTAGCATATCAACACGTTGGGTTTCAGTCTTCTACGTCTTCCCAGATTGTTTTGAGAAGCCCCGATCAGCCTGGATTAGTACCCAAAGGTCGCGCTCCTGAGTGACTGCTTGCAGAATATGGTCTCCAAGCCTGTATGTGATGTTCGACTGATAGCGAAAGTGGACTAAGTTACACTTCCCCGAGTTTAAGTGGAGCCGGTTGTGGAGTGACCACTCATACACGCTGTCCAGGTCTCCATGATGTGCATCGTTATCACCTGGGTCAGCTATCATCCGCCACATCTTAATATCATCAGCGAACATCAGGAAGTCCGTGGCAATCAAATGCGTAAGCTCTTTCATAAACACGAGAAACAGGCGCTACCCCAGTACTGATCCTTGCGGAATTCATATTCGACATGAATCAGATCAAACAGCGCACTTCGAACCATGAGTTACAGTTACCGATCCTGCAGGACATTCCTGATCCATCCAAGGATATGATCCCCAACTCCATAGCTTTCGATCCAGGGAGGCAGAATGCGGTGGTCCAGTCGGTCGAAGACTGGAGGAGTTGAGTTAGATGATGTCTGTCCCGCATTCATCGGCCGCTTCCGTCCAACTACTGCGTGAAATCAGTAGGTTGGTAGCGCATGAACGGTGCTGGCGAAAGCCATGTTGCTCGGGTGCTATGAGTTTACGACTTTCTATATGTAATAATAAAGTCTCAGCGATGATTTCCTCCATCACCTTAGGGAGTAAAAAGGGCAGGGTCTAGAGGGATTACCTCTTTTCAAATCAAAGTAATTATGCCATCTTTCCATCTGGTAGACACAATTTGCTCATTCAAGCACATTTGGAAGAAATGTGCTAAAGGCTCGGACAACGTTGTTGCTGCTGCATTCGACGCTGTCAGGTGAATGTCATCGATTCCCACAGAACTTTAGGTGCGTAGTGAGAGCGGTTGCATTAACACAGATCTAATATTAGAGCTAGGTATGTAACTATATAACAGTAGCTGATGTCTGGTTGAAAGACTGGGGCATCCTGCATCCGTAGAGCGGTGACTGCTTCTTGAGAACTGTGCCACTTCGGATGCCGTGTTAAGTGGGGGGATACCATGCTTCACTTCCCGAATGGTGTTAAGAAGCTTGCATGGGAGCTTTTTGTTGTTGACAACAACAACACCCGTGGCGGAGCTGTAAGTTATAGGGCTCGTCCCAAGGTTGCGGATAGGAGAATGCCTTCATCGTGGAGGTAACTGCGAATAAGCCTCGTCTGTTTTGCAGACGAGATGAATAAGCAGTCGCGGACAATCAGCGGCAGCGTCTGAGAGCATGGGGACTTCTGGACTGGTTGGCTGGTTCTTCAGCAAATACCACAAGAGCTAGTACGGCGCTCTGGCAAAGCCTATGTGACCAACTATAGGGTCACTGAGCGCTTACTTCTGCAAATGGAGGTGAGTATCTAACGGAGGGCGGATGAACAACCTTGCTGGCCTGTGGCTTCTCTGTGGACTACAACTGAACACAAAGAAGGCGAGTGAACCACCTGGCTGTCAGCGGTCTTCGTATTCGCCCTTGCCTCGCGGGTCAGGTTTTTAGGACCAAAGGCTCGGGGCTGGGTCCTTTAAGTCAAACCTCTTCCTCGGCCGGGGCAACCGAGAAGCTCATTGATCACCCTACATATGTATCTTCGCATCCCTTCCCCTGACTCTCCCTCTATTCCACCTTTTTTGTTGCTACTGATGTGTTGTGACACTCTGCCAAATGTTTAGTGGTCACATGTTGATATATATATATATATATATATATATATATATATATATTGGCTGTTGACAAATTTACGAGCCAATTGTTGATGGTGAGTCAGTTTGTTCTCACAGACAAGCAGAGTACAATGATTGCGCCGGGTCACATAGTTACTCCAGGTTTCGGGACCAGGAGGAGCTCTGTAAACGTGCCAAGCTACAATCTTTAGTGACACGCATTTGCGGGTTCTACTTCTGATAAAAGAAGTGAGATTGGTGGAACGGACTCTCTTCTTCTTTGAAGCTGTTACGATTACATTGCTGAAGCTTCCAACAAACTGAATCCAGGCGCTGTCAGGTTAGCCAACTTACAAGAATTCCTATTCGGTCATCGCAACTAGGTCCTTTAGGGTGGTGTTGTGTTTGATCGTACGGGTCAGTTCTGTGTGTTCCTCAGAATATGCAGCGCAACAAACATAGTTATAAACTATGGTGACATGCTCGGTTGACCCCAGTGGGGTGTCTATAAATGGCCTGTCAACCGTGAGTTCTTCATTTGTAAGTAGGAGGTCAAGTGCCGATAGTTCGTTGTCAACTCTATACCTGATAGGTGAGGTGATGTGATTGTAGAGCGAAATACTTGTGATTTGGTCTTGCAGTTCGGGCTTGAATGTTTAGCTGGGGGATGCCGAGGATTCCAGGTCGTGTAGTTTGCAGTCGCCGGATATAAGAACGTGATTGTGAGTTCGGAGTAAACACTTCGTCGATGATATTAGTCAGGAATCCGTTTCTGGAGTGGACCATTGGGGGCGATATACGACTGAGTCTAAGCCGTTGTCAATGTGTCTGATACGCAAACGGCATCACAGCGAATCGGTGACCCTCGTCTCCGGATCATAAAATGCTTCGTATATCACTTCGTTGCGATAGTACAGAATAATGCCACTTCCCCTGCTGGGCCGATTGTATGGGAACAATGACATTCGGTGAATCGTGAGCACGGCATCCATAACCTCAGAGTGTAACCAATTCTCGGTTAAAGAGATGAGATGCCAAACATTTGCTTCGTAGCGCAACCGAAGCTCGGTGATTTTGTTGAGGAGGCCTTAGGCTTTCGTGTACATGCAGGAAAGTGTTTCGGTTCTCAGCAGCGATCTGAAAGATATGTGGCTAGGATGAGAGGTTATGCCGATCGTTGTGTGGTCAGCGGCTAGCCGCTTTTTTGTGATATTATCGGCGAGTCGCTTGGAGTTGGGTTCAGTGACATCGTAATTAGCCTAGCTGACAACTAAGTTCGCACAATGCATGAGGAGTGGTTGCAGGATTGCATAGGAAAATCCTCACTTCCTTCAGACCTGCGTTCCGTGTGAATTCAGGATGGGATCCCCACTTCATTTGCCCGCTGCCGTGGTACTTTAAGTCGGAAGACAGTTTCGCTCGCCATCTTCTAACTGAACTCAGTTGGCAGTCTGCTACGAAGTGGCTGCCAGAGTTCCAGTAGCAAAGTGCCATCTGCCTAGTTTGTGAGACATCCTTAAGTACCTTTGGACCTCACTCTTTGTAGCTTTCTGATTATGGCAGCCTCGAGAGGGAAGTAGTTACAACGTCGATGGAAATTGGGTGTTGCCGGCCCGAAAACACTGCACAACCACGACGCGTTTTGATGTCATTTCATCTCATCAGGTGGAGACAGCAGGCCTCGTAATCTGTAGAGTCTTGAGCGCTGCGAGATCTTACTTGTGCCAGGGCTGCCGGGCGTGGATTGCGTATTCCTCATGAGGCCGCATTAGGTGCTAAACAACTGCGGACAGACCGATTGGTCAGACCGCCCGACTGCCATCCGCAGCATGCCAAGGTGTTGGTTTCCAGTCTCTGACGCCTTCCCAGACTGTTCTTAGTAGCCCAGACCAGTCTGGATTAATACTTCAGTGTCGCATTCCTGGGTGACTGCTTGCAGAACATGAGCTCTTAGGTTGTATTTGATATTCGGCTGATGACTGATGTAGACCACGTTGCATTTGGATGAATAAAACTGCAGTAGCTTGTTGAATGACTATTCATACACGCTGTTTGGAGCTCGTCCAAATGCATCGTGATCTCTATGATTAGCGATCGCCCGCCACACCATAACATTATCAGAGACCAGCAAGAATCTCGAGGCATTCAAATGCGTAAGCTGGTTAATATATTCGAGAAACCGACGGGCCTACCGCTTATCCATGTGGAACTCCACATCCGACATGAAGCTTATCAGACAGCGTAACTCCAATTTTTACCTGCAGTTTCTGATGTAGTAAGAAATGCCTGATCCATCCAAGGATGGGATCCCCAACTCCATAGCTTTCTAGTCGATAAATCCGAATGCAGTGGTCCAGGCGACCAGAGGCTTTGGATAAGTTGTGTTAGATGACGTCCGTCTCTTTACCCTTTAGGGACGCTTCTGAAAAACTTTTGCGTGCAATCAGCAGGCTGGCTGCGCAAGAACAGTGCTGGCGGTTGCTATAATGCTGCAGCGTTCCAGGTGGTCGACTAAAATCTCAACTACGGTTGCCTCCATTAGCATTAACATTAAAGGCGAGAGAACCCCTGTTTGAGGGTCTGTGGGTTCCAACCCACTGCCACTTTTACAAATGGATGTGTTTACTCCATTTTTCTACGTTGTAGGCTCCATCTGTTTATGCAGAAAAAATAGATAATGGCTGCGTTGATGATGCTTTCGGCGCCTTTGTGCGAATGTAATCCACTCTAGGCGTACCGTAAGTGCGCAGTGAGAGCAGTTTCCTCAACACGTAGAAGTGACGTGAGTAAGTGCTGAAATTTGGGCTGTGGATGTGAGTACGTAACAGTGCCAGACGTCTGGTTGGAAGATCGGGGCATAACACATCAGTTGCGTTTCAACTGCCTATTCACTGCTCTATGTTACTCTAACAGTCGTGTTAAGTAGTCAATACCATGCTTCACTTTATTAAGGCAAGTATAGTAGCACGATCCGGTCACGAGTACAGTTGCCACGGTGCAAGGGAAAGCCCGCATAGATGCGGAGAAGAAGTGGCAAGTGCGGAAGCGTTAGGCCCCGATGGACTTTACTCCATCCACGTCGAGCGCATGATTCTGTAGCATATGCGATTGCGAGTGTCTGAACCAGAAAGCACTAGTGAGCCACGAGCGAAGCCACTCGGGACCAACGTAGAAAAGACGACGGGTCCTTCCGAGAATGTAAGCAGAACCGGCGCAGTGTCTGTAGGTACGCGGCATTCGACTTACTAACTGCGTGCTTGGGTGCTCAATTACTTTATTTCAGGTAGGGGATTTGTTATCTTGTCTTAATGCATTTATCCCATTTTTACGTCTACCTAAATAGTCTTCCATTTACTTGCACACGTCGCTTAACCTAATTGTGGTTAACTTCGTTAAAATTTTCGTCTTTGTGGAACTTCTAAAAATATATCTTATGACATCTCGAACTTAGCGCGGATTTGTTGATATCCAATTTAGTACGTATGCTAATTTAGCGAAGAATTAAGTCGGCATATCAGTAAGTTTTATTCGATATATAATAGTAGTTATGGTCAGTTCAAAGGATTGACTATTTTTTGACATCCCCGGAGTGGCTGCGCTTTATTGGCTTGTTGACAAGGTACCTACCTGCTTAACACCCTCCACCTCGAGTACTGGCTCCAGGACACCGTGAATCTTTGCTGGGGAGACGGGGTGCACGGTCCTCGTGGCCATGCTAAGCTCAAATAGTGGTTTCATGCACTCAGTTTGGAGTGGACTACTGTCCTGTCACTGCCTTGTCTACGCTTGATCCCCCATATGCAGCGTGCTTGTATTTTGCCTGCGAAGGAGTGTGGGCCGGCTCTGTTGATGAAAGGTGGCTCCCATTCGCATGCCTACCTGTATTATTCCTTCGGATTTACGCTGAATATGGGTGTGTGGATGGAGCTGTGAGTGGTGCAGCGCAATCCCCCCATGGTCCCTTTGTAGGGGCAGGCGTCCTGTAGCTGCCCTATGGAGGTCACAGTGACAGGCAAATCCGGAACTGGATGCCGCCAACCATATAGTAGTTCGATGGCGGAAGAGCCCATGGCGTGCTGAAGTAGCTTGTGGTGGCTAGGTCTCTCTCTCTCTCTCACTATATATATATATATATATATATATATATATATATATATATATATATATATATATATATATATATATATATATATATATACAACTGCCTACGAATAAGCATGGCGCCATCGAAAATCACGAAACTAAAAGGAAGGTAGGTACAGATATCGTTAAAAAACCAACACAACAAACAGGAGTCCATGGTTTCGTTAGGTGGAGAGGTACTACCCGGTTGCCCAAGCCGAGGTAGGGTGTTGACTTAAGGGACACCACGCCGAGTCTTTGACCGAATGGCCTGTTCGCAAGACAGCGGAGCGAATTCAGGGAATCTCGCCCATTGGGAGCCGATGACTGATTGTCCAGTTCATACGCCTTACGTTTGTCTGTTTGCCAAACAGGGGCCCAATACTCCCCACAATTTAAGCATTCAGTTGATGGAATACAATGCACCGCCAGTATGAAGCAAGGGACAGTGACTTTATTTAGTGGAGAGTCACACCCGCCACATCGCGGTGTTGTTAAGCACACATTTGTGGCTTTTTACAGGGAGAGCGCTTGCCAGGCGGAAACCCACCACGTCCTGGAACACCGCCGCCAAACGATTTGCTGGAACGGAATAATCCCGAACCATCCAGCTGGCACCACGAGGAGGTTGTTCGGCAAGCTGGCTAGGTCTCGACAGATCGTTGACGCGTTCCTCGCAATGTTGTACCGTGAGCTCATGTCCTGGACGCGTCCTCTTGGCGACCGTTGGGTTTTAGTTGGGTTACGACCTTCTTCTTGCTAAGAGTCAGGAAACAATTCCGCGTGAGTCGGTACACTGGCTCAAGACGGACGGCCCGCTGCTTTTCGGGGGATCACTTCATTGAAGGTTTTGGCTGAAGACCCCAGTCGTTCTGCTGGCAGGTGTGGACGCCTTGGCAGTAGCCTAGTCCAAAACCTAACCATGAATTGCCCTTATACAAATAATCCCATGCTGCATCGGATGTCGTGCAATAGCACTAGGGAAACGGTCGCCTTATCAGCTGCATACATTGCGGTGGATAATCGAAAATGTGCTTCTGCTGGCGCCTACCTTCTTTTTTCTGCCTCTGCACATAATCTCCCCGACCCCTGTTCACCTAACCCACTAGTTCCTCCAATCCAGGCGTACACTACCCATACGATTGCCTGCCACCGCAATCGTTTGTCTCAGCGCAACCCACACGATATCGGGTGCTGGAACGTGAGCACGCTACTCGACCGCACACGAGTGAGGGACTAGAGTGACGCACTATATCGGTCTCGCTGAGACTCGCACGCCACGGGCTCGACATTGCCGCACTGAGTGAGACGGTTCGCTGACCAAATTAAATGCATGAGGCTGGTGCTGGTTACACGTTATATTGAGTGGGGAACACCACCTTAGCTGCCCTTGAATATGGGATCGGATCTGTCCTATCTGACTACATAAATAGACAGCTGGTGACAGAGCCGACTGGCATCAGCCCACACTTGATGATACTTCGACGGTGACCTGGTGGAGGAAGTTTGCAAGTTGGATTAGCCCGCTTGGTCCCACCATGAGTTATCCTGATGATACGAGGGATAAGTTTTACACCCAGTTGTCCACCGTGATACAGTCGGTGCCGACAAGTGATCAGTAGTTCCTACTGGGGGATTTCATCGCGCGCTTTGAGCTTGCTGCTGCAGTGTAGACCGAGGTAATCGGTCTGCATCGTATCGGCACCTCTAATGGGAACAATGACAGTCTGCTCTCAGCGTGTACCACCCAGCGCCTGAGGATCACGAACACTCGGTTTGTACTGGGTGGGAGTGATATAGCTACTTAGATGCACCCACGGAGTGGGCACGCTCACCTGCTCGATTATGTCATCGTACGACAGCGTGACATGCGTGAAGTGCGTATGGAGCGTGTATTGCGTGGAGGTGAGCATGACAATGACCACAAATTGGGGCAGACCAAACTGTGCATATATTTTCGTAAGTCTATGTATTGCTCACCTGACGTGAACGGGCGAAAATTTAACGTTCGTTCCCTAGGTACTATTAAGAAGTGGATGTAGTTGGATAAGGCGATGACTACCCGCCTTGGCCACGTTAACTGCATCAAATCTTTACGCGAACTGTAGCACCACGTCCGTGAGCAGGTGATGGCTGATGCCAGGGAAACCTTCGGCAGCGCAAACTGTAAGTGACCCGATTGGTTTGATGACAACGATGTGACCATTGGTGTATTGGTTTTGGAGAAGAATGCAGCGTTCGCTTTACATGTGGCGTACCCTGCTAACTGCGAGTAGGAGAGTCATTTTTGCAAACTTCGATGGCGACTGACTCGAGACCTCCGTCACATCGGTAATACATGGTGGGCGGAGAGGGCGGAGCAAATGGAATGCTCTATCGAATGCCGCCAAGATAAGGAATTATTTGACTCCTTGAAGGCGGTGTATTGATTCACCTTGCATCCGCTGAGGACGCTGGTGAATGCTACTTCAGACGCAATCTGCACACAGACTGCAGACATCATGCAGATCTGGCGAACGCATTTCGATTGCATCTAGAAAGACCGTTCAGAAATTGATTGGTTTATGTTGCATGGGCTGCAAGAGCAAGGGATGAAGATGTGTCTAGCCAACGCACCGACACTGGATGTGAGCTAGAGAGCACTTGCTCAGCTGCGAACTTGGAACCATACCGGCGCCAACGGGATCCCACCAGAAGTGTTAAAACACGGCGGATCCGCGCTAATAAATGAGCTGCACCACTTGGTGAAACACGTGTGGATTCAAGAGGATGTGCCGGTTGACCAGAAAGTTGTCCTTGTGCTATCACTGTACACGAGCAAAGGAAGCAAACAATGTTGCACGAATTAGCGCCGCATCATTTTGTTGAGTTGTGTGTGGAGAGTGATCACCCGAATCCTAGTCAACCGCCTCGTCACTCAGGCCGTTGAACTGAACGTGGCGGAAGAGCAATGCGGATTCCGTTCGAGCCGCAGCACCATGGATATGTTGTTCACGCCTCAACAGTTGTAGGAGAAATGTAGTGAGCGACACCAGCCGTTGTACTCGTTGTTTGTTGATTTCGCCAAAGCACTATGGTTGGTGTTGGGTAAGTTTGGTTGTCCGAGTAACTGTACTATTAAATGATCGTCCGCATAATGCTATGCGGGCGAGGGTGCAACTGAGTGGACGAATCTAAGATGAATTTGTTGCTGTCTCTGGTGTGAAGCAAGGCTGTGTCTTGTGCTTTTGATGCTGCTTATGCTTACAGTGTCCGCCTGCCGCATCACATTGATAGTGGGTTGTCGTTTCTGGGCGAGAACCCTAGCGTGCTAGACAATCATATGTGTTACTGTTTGCTGTCGACTGTGCGTTGTTTGCACACAGCGCGGATGTGTTGCAGCGCATGAATTCGGCTCTCGTTTTAATAGCAGCTAAATTCGCGCTCGGTATCAACACAAGCGGGACGCTTTTTATCTTCCAGCCTTCACCAGGAATGGAGTTTATGAGCCTGCCCCAAATCCATGTTGCGGATGTCGTGTTGGAAACAGCACGGAAATATTACTACCTTGAGAGAGGAATATCCAGCGACTGGCAGATGACGAGCGAGCTGCACCTCCCCGTATCGAACATGGCTGCAGCATTTGGCAACCTGGAAAGACGTGTGTGGAACTACCATCAGCTCACTGTTGGGACCAAGCTGATGCTATACAAGTCGATGGTACAGTTCCTTCTTCTATACGGCAGAGGAACGTGGACGATGTACCAGAAGGACGTCGGATATTTAGAACCATTTAATCAACAGTGTCTGCGACGGGTTCTGCACATCGGTTAGTGAGACACGGAAGTGCTGCGCTGCGGTAGCATGTATGCAGTGGACTGCATGCTTTTGCTGCGGCATATGAGGTGTCTGGGTTATATCATCCGAATGAATTAGACGAGGTAGCCAAACACGGCCAAATGCGTTCAGGAAAGCAGCACGCGAGCAAACCAAGTAACGTTACTAGAACCTCATCAAGGTGAAGTTATCACGAATTCTTGTTGATTTCAGGTGCTAGGAAGCAAATGTACTTGATCGTCGCGAATTGCGTGAACTGATCATGAGGGCGGTTGCTCAGGTGCTGCTGAAAGCACTGCTACATGCGGAGGAGAAACGGCGCGTACGGAAGCGGTAGACGCCGATGGAGGCTAACCCATGGAAGTCGCACGCATTGTGCTGTAGCACATGTGGTCGCGAATGCCTGAGCCAAGCGGGTTTGGGGAGCCACCAGCGTGGTTATCTAAGCATAATCAGCGCAGCGACTGGTAGGTGCGCTGCGTCCACATCCATCCGATTTACTAACTCAAGCTAATGAAGCGGTTGATGTCGTACTTGCACCGCATTGTCTATGCAGCTGGTCTGTACGTGTGTCTGCCTGCGTGTTAAGTTTGTTGCATTTCAGGTGTTGTTTGGTGCTTGATGTCCTGGTGTGGCTGCGCTTGATGTGAATGCTGATAAGCTGCCTACATGTCTTTTACCCTTCATCTAGATTATACTGTCTCCAGGAGACTGTGAATCCTTACTAGATGGATGGGTAGCACCGTCCATGTAGCGGTGCTAGGTTAAAAGAATGGTTCCATCCTGCATGAAACGGGCTACGGCCTAACCACCGCCTTGTGTATGTCTGGTACACATGATTCCTCGCATAGATAGACAGGAATGCTCCTGCTGTGAGTGTTGAAGAAGTGTGGGTCGGCTCTGTTGAAAAAAGTGGCTCCCATCCACACGCCTCCCGCTTATTCCTTTGGATTTATACAGGATACGAGACGTATGGTAGTTGCTGGAAAGTCATTGAGCATCTCGTAAACGCTAGTGCATGCAGTTTATGCAACGTAAAGTGGTTGTCACCGTGGAGGCCGCAGCGACAGGCAAATCCGGAACCGGATGCCGCCAATCGGTGTAGTTAGATTTTGCAAACATTGGTTAAAAGTGGCCAGATATTTCAGGGTAATTGCGTTTCACTGATTCCGAATATGACCTCGGTTTTACAAGATTGGTTCTACTTTTTGGGATAAGGAGCACCCACTAAAATACATGATACCATTAAAACAAGAGAATGTTTAGACTACTGATGAGTAGGAGGATTCGTTGATGATACGTTTAGTCTAAGAAGTATTTGAAAATGATTACTTGTATCAAAAATGCAGACAGTAAATGACTAATGGCCTTATATACACGATAAATAAAAAACAATGTACTCAGTTAATGTGCATCATATCAGTTAATACTGGAGTAGAGTACTGTTTGTACGATTTCCTCCTTTGTGGTTTATTTAGGATATTACATAGAATGCTCCGGCAGCAGCCAGCCATGAGTAGTCTGTCCAACTCGTTTTGATACCTTTTATATTATCTTTATGTCCTGATGAAACCCCTCACCATGTTCTTCGCTGAAATCATTATTATCCGGGAATCGGTCTACGTGACCATGGAGGAAACAGGCGCACGGCCACGAGTGGTCAGCAATTTGATGAAACTTACAACCTAAGTAAATTCATTTGTCTCCAGAATCTTGCAGACAGACAGACACAACAGCACCCGCGGCACCCGACAGGATGCAGCGAAGCACGATAGAACATGCTGATCTGGAACAGCTTGTGTGGCTATGCAGCACGACTGAAATTCCTAACTACATTTAACGAGAGGGATTTGGTAGGAGTTATTTGGCTCATTGCAATTAGACAACAATTCACACAGGTCGAGTACCAAGCTGGAAAGACATCAGACGATCGTTGCACCCTATTAGGCTTGTCAGTGATGCGCATTCCCTCGGTCCTCCTCGGGGGGTTCAACCCGTGACCGATAGTGGCTTGCACAACTAGCCAGCAGCTTGTGCCACCCGTCTATAGAGGACGATGGCAGACGATCACGGAATTCATAAACCGACAACCTAACAAAAAACGATCCGCGGCCATCTAGCAACTATGTACTTGACATCCAACAACGCACTCCTAACATGCAGAACGCTACCTTGTTATTTTAATGTACTCGTCCCGGCAGATCACAAGTCACATAGCCCAAACACAATCCGGAAGAGCACCAGACAAGTTTCACTCTATTGGGGCTAGTCAGTGGTGCGCATTCCCTACTGGGAATCGAACCAGCGATCGATGGAAGCTGGCGCTGACTGGCCAGCCGCTTAAGCCACTGAGCCATGGGGTGGTGGAATATATAAATTGCAAGCTAACTGGGATATAGCACGACCTATTTTCCACTGCCACGCAGATTCCTACCAGTGCAGAGGAGAGTAGCTAGCCTCTCAAGTCATGACTTCCTCTCACTAGACGCTATGTCCATAGCATTTGCGACTAGGAGAGGTTACATTTTATAGTATTTAAAAGTATTATATATTTTATGTTACATATTACTTAGCAGTATTACTTAAAGTACTATCCTGCTTGTACACTGACAAGGCCATTTTAGCAACTTGACCAAAGCTAGAGAGCGCCAAGCCTCACGACAGCAGGACCTTATCAAGAGTACAGAGACCTGGTTAAATCTTGAGATAGCCGATTCCGAGATCAATTTACCCGGTATGTCGCTGCTTCGGAGCGATAGAACTGGAAGCGGTGGTGGTGTGATTCTTTATTACAAAGCTAACCTCCACTCAGAAATCCGCGCCCCAGATTCACTTTGGTGCCGACTTCGGTTGCGGAACAAACACACATGTCTTGTAGCTATAATTTGCCGTCCAAAACACTGTATGCCGAAAGAGATTGCAAGTTGGATCACATTATGAATACAGCGCTGAAAAGTCGTACAGTCACAATCTCGTCGCAGGCGGCTTTTTGTGCATGACATGGAAATACAAGAACCGATTGTGCATAATTTAAAGCTTGTTCGTAAATGCACATTTCTAATTACTCTCTGTACAACCACAGCACCTCTCCTAGCGGATTTCGAACTGCTAACAGGGCGTCGATACTCGATCGTGTGCTCACCAACGAAGAACTCATGATCGAAGGAGTAGTTACAAGCACACCAGTAAATCGCAGTGACCGTGTTACTCTATGCTTGACTATATATACCTTGTGCAATATTTTGAGGAAAAGGGTAATAAAGTGAGTATCATCATGCATTTCCACGTGTTATTCATGCTTGTTAAGGAGAGAAGTTGGACCTTCTCAACAGAATACCACGTAGATGTCTCCTGGAAAACGCTCGTAAAGACTTTTAGCACAGTGGTAGCTCACGCGTCGGAACAAAAATCCTTCCAGCGCGGAAGCAAAAGTAAGTTATTTCTAAAGAGTAGAATACGCATACATGTCCATGAGGGAGTTGGCATGTAGAGCTCACAACGACTGCCTGTGAAGTTGATTCCACATGACAAGGTGGCGCATCAGCAAGAGTTATTGAAGCGATTCTGCACGAACCGAAAACATTTATACAAGCACGATAATGACCTTCGTATGGTGCAGCGTGTAATTGCAGCATTGGTTACGACTGATGGGTACACGCGATCAGTGATGGAAGCAGCCGATCACTAACGCTTTCCTTACTCCCGTGTGTTCCAGAGGGTGGCGAGCGCAAATATTCTCCGGTTTAGCTAACATCACATTCCGGGCGGAGGCCGTGTTGACGAAGTTGTTATTCCAATGTACTCACAGTTCTTCCGGAGTACACAACATAAGACCGAATGCTCCGCAGACATCAGCCAGTGATCCAGCAGAACCACTGACCATTTTCTATCAGCGCTGTACAGAGTAGAACCAAATTCCACCAATATGGAAGCGAAGGAATATCACTCCTATTCATAACGCAGGCAGTCGCACTGACACTTTTTACACCGCTGAGTCATACTTCTAGTGTATTTTTGTTATGCATCCAACACAACATCCCTTCCTTCGTTAGTATCATCGACTGCGGATGGCATGTTCTGGGTTGCATTTTGATCGCGTCATCGTCAGACCAGTTGGCCTCGATTTGTACACTGTTAAGTGGTTATAGCCCTTGAATATTTGTATACTTCACTGATATTACTTATTCTGAATTACGTCATTATAAATACTTGCGCCAGTTAATTGTAGTTTCTGTAATTCTACACTACCTGATTCATTTGTATCGATCAGTAGCTAATTTTGAAAGCACAAACCAGACTCCTTGTGGTAATTGCTGTAAAGTCATTGGGAATGAAAGGATTGTCCTGTTCTCCGAGCTGGGCATTTCTGTTGCAGACGTTCCGTTACCAAACTAGGTAACATCTTCAGTGCAGCTATTTAGTGCTGATTCGCGGAGTATCGCAAACCAGTGCCAGATCTGAATGACTATTGATTCAGATCTGGCATTGGTTTGCGAGACTCCGCGAATCAGCACTAAATAGCTGCACTGAAGAAGTTACCTAGTTTGGTAACGAAACGTCTGCAACAGAAATGCACAGCTCGGAGAACAGGACAATCCTTTCATCCACATCCCGAGTTACAGGTATTCTCAATAATTTCCAGTCATTGGGAATCTCGCAAACGCGAGTGAATGCAGTTTATGTAACATAAAGTTTCATAATTCGTGCGCTGATCTGTCGGTGGACCAATTTCGCGTAATTTAGGGGATTCGGTACGAATTTTTGAAGACCATTTGTAAGCAATATCAGTTTAAGCTTACGTTGAAGAGAACCGAAAAACCGAAGAAGCAAATCAGTAGAGCCGTGGGCTGAAATGCGCAGTTCGATTTGTTATGCACCACAATCAGAGAAACAGCGACCACTTAGTACGTCAGTGACCCTCTCCCTGGAGCAAAGTCCTAGTACTCTGACAAGCTCGGCTTCACAGCCTGCGTTTTCATCGACTGACACAGAAGCTCCGGTGTGTAATACGCAAAATGATGATAACGAATGGAAAAAGCAAATAGCAAAGAAATAGAGTACAGTGTCCAGCGACCTGAGGCGCCGCAGCCGCATGATCTTTCGCGCACCTGAATCCTGTGATTTCAATCCTCAGGTGCGTTATGAACATAACGTCGAGTTTTTGCAAAGTTTGATTCATATACTACTCGACGCAGGTGAGGGCGGGCTGGAATTGAAGCAACTCGTCCGTCTCCGAAAGGTAACTGTGGGCAAACGTTGAAATGTGAGGATGATTTATTTTGCAGATACAAGTCCTAAATTGATATTGTCCCAACTTAGAAGGCCGAAAGGTGTAAAGATCCACGTGCCTGTTGACTTAGAACCAGAAGACGGAGAGAAACTCAGGTTTGCGATGATTAAACGAAAGCGACGCACAGACAATGGAGTAACAAATCACCGGATTGTAAATATTTGGTTAGTTATGCGGATTCCTCCCTGAATCTGAATCAGCAGGTTTCTGATATTTCAGGCGCACCCAGCGGTTTTAGCGACGGTCTGCCTGTAGCGTTTACTAACATCTGCAGTCAGCTAAACAAACTCGATAAGCTGTGCGATGGTTTGTGTGCCTCAGTGATCCACTGAGCTATGCTATTAGTGTTTTCTGCACACTCAGAGCCACGATACCAGATTGGTCAACGGTTAGAGGCCAAACAAAATCAGCCCCTGGCCCTCCAGGCTGGGGTTGGAGGGAGGGTGGCTCCTTACGCCCTAAAACGGGCTCCCTGTAGTCCCGTTCCAAATCTCCGCTGCCATGCGGTAGGGTTTTTGAACCAAACGCTTTGGTTGAGAACCCTAATCATTCTCCTGTCTAGACATGGGCAAACTGACAGTAACTTACCCACGCAATACACCAGGACTTTTCATTCTAAAGACCTCTTGATGCTCTGCCCGTCGCAGAGGATACTAAACGGCGCCCTATTTGCTGCATCGAGCAGGGTGGATAGGCATTTGGATGCTACTGCTCATGCCTTCCCGCTTTCTTATGCCTCCTCTCGCGATTTTCGTTCTTATCATCCAGCTCCAACTTCACTTTCATTCCCCATTGTTTTCAATCCCCAATTCTTGGCCCTCCCCCACCTTGTTTAAATAGCCACTTGTCTCCTAGTTTCAACTCACACACAATGGCAGGGCGTCGCTGCAGTCCATTTGACAAGTGCATGTTCAACCAAGTGGACAAGGTCAGTTCATCCGTTTCATTTTGGAGTCCTCGATCCTCGCTAAAACTGGCATGCTTCAACATGCGCACATTGCTACAGATTGACCAACAAGTAGCACTTGGCCGAACGCTCGAGATCCTATCGATCGACGCTTGTTGTTTATTGGAAACCCGCCTGCAAGACTAGAGTTCTGTGCTTACCGTGCGA
>OX104068.1:69104109-69208109 GCA_944474145.2 Dicrocoelium dendriticum | reverse complement strand
TCGTTCTTATCATCCAGCTCCAACTTCACTTTCATTCCCCATTGTTTTCAATCCCCCAATTCTTGGCCCTCCCCCACCTTGTTTAAATAGCCACTTGTCTCCTAGTTTCAACTCACACACAATCGCAGGGCGTCGCTGCAGTCCATTTGACAAGTGCATGTTCAACCAAGTGGACAAGGTCAGTTCATCCGTTTCACTTTGGAGTCCTCGATCCTCGCTAAAACTGGCATGCTTCAACGTGCGCACATTGCTACAGATTGACCAACAAGTAGCACTTGGCCGAAAGCTCGAGATCCTATCGATCGACGTTTGTTGTTTATCGGAAACCCGCCTGCAAGACTAGAGTTCTGTGCTTACCGTGCGATCCCCCATATGCGGCACTTGTGGCACATTCTCATTGCACATGTTTTGCTATGACGCAGATTCAAATGCAGGTCCAGCTGGCGTCTGCATTGTTTTGCGTCTCTGGGCTGAACCTGCCCTGATCGACTGGATCCAGTCAACAGCCGGATATGCGCTGTTAGATTGGCTGACTCGTTCCAGGTTTCGAAGTCGCGCGGGCACAAGCGGTGCCTCTTTGTCATTGCGGCTTACGCCCCCCACAAACTGTAGCACTGATTCGGTGAAAGATGATTTCTATCACCAACTTAACGATCTCATTCGTTACAGAAGCACGGATACTGTGGTGCTTGCTGGTGATCTAAACGCCCAAGTCGAAAACTTGTCCTCTGATGAGCTTCATCTGGGCGGCCAACATGGTGTAGGCTCCCGTAATGATAACGGTGAGCGGTTGCTACACCTGTGTGAAGATGCTCGTCTTTCTCGCGAGCACTAACCTTCGACAGCACTCGCAGAAGAGTGACTTGCTGCCCACCTGCCATAGACGCAAATCGATCACATCGCGATTCGTTACCGATGGAGAGGGTGTGTCTAAAACTGTCTTTCGATTTGGAGAACCAGCGTGGACTCCGATCACGCTCTTGTGTGTGCTGACCTTCGGGTGCGTTCCGGCGGACGTCCGCAACGTCGTTCTGATTGCATTGACACCAGCCAACTGGCAAAGCCAGGTGTTCTGAATGCGTATCAAAGTACGCTGGCATCCGGGCTGAGTAAGCGCCCACTGAACACAGTCGAAGATCACTGGTTGCATATTCGCCAAACGTTACTATCAGCAGGCATGTCCTCATGTGGCAAATTAAATTGTCAACCTAGGCATTGGGTCTCTACGCAGTCTTTGGAACTTCTGGATGCTTGCCTACGTATTCCAGCTGGAAGCGAACACAATGAGACTCGCAAAAATCTCAGAGCAAAACTGTGTACTAGCCTGAAGAAAAACCGCGAAGCCTGGTGGTTTCGTCATGCCTCGGAGACGAAAACAGTAGCCGCCGTTGGTAATCATTGTAAGTTATTCCGTCTGACACGGGAAACAGGCAGCAGGAGACCTCGTGTTAGCCAAACCATACGCGACGACAGTGGACAGCAGATCCACAGCCTGCCAAAATGCGTAACGTGTTGGGGCGAACACCTTGCAAGACGTATAACCAACCTGAGTTATCGCTTTCTTTTACGAACATTGAGAGCCCTTCTCCATGGCCGTCTCCTTAGATCAGCTCACACTCGAAGAAGTCGAACATGAGATCAAATTGTTGGAATTGCATAAAGCCGTAGGAACAGATAGAATTCCCCATTCCTCTTCAAATTCGGGGGACCTACTCTTGTAGATGATTTACACGAGTTGCTAGTGAAACTTTGGGAGCAGGAAACTGTCCCGACAGACTGGAGCCGCTCCGTCATAGTCTCAATTTTCAAGGGAGGCTCTCGTTCGGAATGCGACAATCACAGAGGGATCAGTCTGATCTCAATTGCCTCTAAATTGCTCGCGTCTGTCGGTCTTCACAGACTGACCGGCACTTGTGTATGCCAGATCCGCGAAGAGCAAGCCGGGTTTCGTCGAGGTCGGGGCTGCATCGACCACATCTTCACTTTGCGTCAATTGTTGGAGCACCGCCATGTTTATTGGCGACCCACCGTTGTCGTGTTTCTCGACATAAAAGGTGCCTTCGATTCGGTGGATCGATGTGCCCTTTGGGACTGTCTGCTGAGGAAAGGTGTGCCCGATAAATACGTAAACATTATCAAAGCGCTGTACGCGCATAGTTCGGGCAGAGTGAGGGTTTATGGCAAACTGTCGCCGCCCTTCAATATCTCCAGCGGTGTGAGACAAGGTTGCCCGCTGTCACCTTTCCTCTTTAACTTCGCTATTGACGAAGTCATGGAAACAGCGTTCGCTGGACACGACCTAGAAGGTGTGGAGCTACTTCCTGGTGAGCGACTTCTTGACTTGGAGTATGCGGACGATATTGCCCTAATCTGTGACAGCTCCCAAACGTGCCAAGCTGCACTGGACCGATTAGCACTGGCTGTCAATCGTTTTGGGCTATGCTTTGCTCCATCGAAATGCAAAGTACTTCGCCAAGCTTGACAGGAATCCACCCCTGCACTGATACTTGGTGGTTATCAGCTGGAAGTCATTCAGCAATTCAAGTAGCTCAGCAGCTATGTTGGCGCCCATGGGATCAAAGGTGAGATTACGAACTGTATAGCCAAATTTCGGAGTGCTTTTTCCAATTCCCCCCAACGGTGTCGCCGGCGTGGTTTACCTTTTGCCCTGAAGGGCAGAGTTTATACTGCAGCCGTCCGTTCAACCCACTTATATGGTTGTGAATCCTCGCACATCAGGTCGACAGACACAAAGAGGCTAGTCACGTTCGACCATCGCTTCCTCTGCAGCTTAGCTCATGTCTGGTGGGAGCACCGCGTGAGCTATGATTGTGTTCGGCATTGGGTATTTGGTGCGGAAAGTGGCTGTGAACTGCCCAGCACCATTAGATCACGCACCAGGCTCCGATGGCTGGGCCACCTGTTGCGCATGCCAGCACATCGAGTCCCGCGACGTGCATTGTTTGCGCGTTGGGGTTGCGGATGGAAGAGGAGGAGGGAGGCCAAACGATGACTTGGTCGAGAGGAATGAAAACGCTCACTACAATGTTGGCTTCGCTTGGTATATCCCGATTGCCTTGCTGGGGTCCCAAGTACGATGAGCACGTTTGTTTGGACATACTTGCTCTTTTGTGGAAGAGCCTGCCCCACAAATTCCTCTACAGCCTGCTTGAGGAACACCATATTGGAATAGTCTTGGGGTCGTTGGAGAGCATCGGTGTTCTCAACCTGAGCGATGTTACAAAATGAGTAATGGATTTACAAGGGGAAAGATTGTGAGTTTAGGCACACGAGCTTTTTAGAACAACCGGTTTTGCTGGAATCAGGAACCTTAGAAAACATTTCACGTACGATGGCTCAGTGGATAGAGCTAGTAAATCCGCTTGGAGTTAGTTTATGGTGACTACCTTGGGAGAACATAAAGAGAAGAAGAATGCGTTAAAGCAGAGGAGTGCGAGAATCACTCGCCTGTCCGTGAGTGTTGTCTGCGCAGCCCGCCAGTGGGTGAGAGGGTAGCTATCCGACGGGGTACACCTGCGGCAAATGAGTGCAAAGCCGGTCAGGTAGTGACGTTATGAAGTTCAGATGTCAGCCTGTTGACAAAACGTGAATCTCGGTCTTGAATAAGCTTGTGGGGCACAATCTTCTCGAACAATATTGGCCTCAAGTGTACCCTGTCAATGAATTACTGCCCGCTGTAATATGCGGTACCCCTCGTGACTGTGTGGCTTAGGAGCAGAGGCTACGGCTGACATCCCGAAGGTTGTTAACCCAGTGCGTGCTATCTTCGCCTGACGAATGCAAACCAGTACGGATCCGGTGGTGCAGTGCAGCTGTTCGAACGGGCAATATCCGATATGTAATATTATACATGTTTATTTCGAATCCCACTTTTATGTTGTACTTTTTGTGTTTTTTCTATGCATAGGATTGGTTCGGACAAGGTGTAGCTTTATCATATAGACAAAAGTATGCGCGCAAAAAACTATCGCACTCACCGCATCATTTCGCTGTAGATTGCGGGAAACCTGCAGTTGGGACAAACCGTAAAGTCGTTCCTGATCACATGATTTCCCTTGAAAAGGAGAAAAAAGTTGAACCGGTTTCAGATTAAGCGTTAAATCGTAATGCACTAATATGAAACATTAGGCACTAGACAAAAACCTTTACCCATTACCTATTGCTGTTAACATTCCCAATGTTATCACTTGCAGTATGCCATCTCTTCAGTGATATCAGAACATGCGACCTGGTAATTAGTACTTGCCAGATCAAATGGACGGTCAAACCCAGCTGCCTTCATAATTGAACCATCAAAGCAACTGGCGAAGTACTGGAGCAACAGTTCATGACGGGTACGAAAACAGATTAGGATGGTTAGGGTAAAAATTAAAAATTAAAAAGATCGGTCTTAGTAAAAGATTGTGTGAGATACATGAATCACCAAGTTTAGAATAGTACATCAGCGAGTCCATTTGCCTGGAATTTAGGAGGGTTCTGACACCAATGACATCTTCTGAGGGTCATTGGCTATATCATGTAGTGCAAATGTGTAACGGTCTTCCCAAGGCTTTATTTGAAAAGAATGTGAGGGAAGCAGACAGTTTGCAAGGCTGTACATGTGCTTCGGCGATAAGCCGAAGTATATGCGGAATATGCGCTTTCCCGATGAAGACGACCAAGATTGTTGGTCGAAATAATCCATTACGTGACCGTCATCAGCGGCCGCACTTTTACTGAGATGAATGGGCTCGTTTTGATCCCGCGGCCGGTGTTTCCGTTCGGAAGGCTAGGTTACTGAAAGTTTACCTGCATTACGCACAGTTTGAAATACCGGTTCACTAACCTCTATCCGTGTTCCGTATACTTAGTGGATTGGAGAACTAACTAGAGGGGTTTCGCTGAATACGTACTAATAGGACGCATCGACCAGCTTCCAACTGAAGTACAGATTCAGGCTGCGGTGCGTACACATGTTATCATAACCTCTTTGACCAAAATGCAGGAATAGGCATCGCCACTTGGCACCTGGAATAGCAGAATTACGCGCTCACCAAAGTGACTGTGTCATTGTCACATTGCTCAGCTCAGACGAAATGAGAACCTCGCACACCTTACCTTTTCGGTGTGGACGTATTCAGGTCCCTGACAGGTGCCAATCTTGCAGTCCACCAACAAGTGATGGAATTAATGCGGTAGCATGAACAGTGAGTTAATACGGGCCAAGAAGCGCTGCTTAACAAATCCCGTAGGGTAACTTTGAGTGGAGATCGAAGTAAGAATAATAATAATATTAATAATAATAAAGTTAATAACTCGTGAACACAAGAAGTTATCGGTTGCTCCGCTGTACTTTTGCAATCCCCGTAGATTCACAGCACCCACAGTAAACAGCTGATAAATCTTAGGTACGCATCAGGAGTAGCGCTAAGTAACAAAGTGTAAGTGGATGAGTGCATCATCCAACCATCTTTTAATTACTATTAGTGTCGGTGCAGACGATCGATTCTTGGAGCACACTTCACGGGTAATATACACAAATGGAAAATAATTTCTGCGGCACTCCAGACGGTTATACTGTTCTGTCCGTTTCTATAAGTGACCCCTCAGGTTTGTATTGCCGTTGCGTTGTAGTAAGGAGCGGCACACAAGATATGGGTCGTGCAGAATCAAGTACACCTTAATCAGCTCCCCGTGTAATGTGAGACCTAGTCCGCTAAACATTCACAGTGGTTTCAGCCCCTGCTCGTATGAAAGACTGTGCATTCCAATTGCGTACTTAGATGCCCGACCTTGGGGCTGCTCCAGTGTATTAAGTTTGTGCTTCAGCCACGGAAGCCAAGCTTGAATTGGGCATTCGAAATGGCGTCGATGGTACGCATTGTGCATCTGTCAAAAAATATTGACGTCTATTCGACCGAACACCCATCGCAACAACCCAACGTGTTGGTTTCCAGCCCTCTAGGTCATTTTGGATTGCCTGAAACCACCCAAGTCATTTTGAACCACTAGACCCCAATTCACGTTCGACGGCAGATGGATACAGTAAGTTCGTTCCAGGCCTGTATCAGCAGTTGAGCTTGTACCCTATTGAGAGCGCCCTGCATTTACTCGCGTTAAAATGCAGGTACTGTTAAGTTGACCACTGACGTAGCGTTTCTAGCTCACGCTAAAGTAGCTATTGGTTTGCACTTAGCTGAATCCTGCGCCAAATCTTGCTATCGTCGGCAAACAGTAAGATAAAAGCCGTCCGTATAGCCTCTAAGGGCTGTGTCCTACCCAGTCGCTATGCAGGAAGTCTTAGCTCGTGGGACCAACCACTATCCTTTGCACACTTCGTAACTGGTATGACAGCGGAGGATGACCATGGCTATATCGTGGTCAACTGTCAATCATGCAGGTTCGCGACCGTCACCCATGGCTTGGTGGCACAAGCTGCTGGCATCCGGAAGTCATGGGGTCGGAACCCAGCAAAAGTCCTACGAAGACGCAAGACTAACGACAACCAGAAGGTCTAAACAGCGCTGTATGTGGTTTTTCCAGACTTATCCAAGCCTGCTGACTGAGAGGAGACTGAGACGAATTACCTCTGAAATTATACCAAATCCCCACTACGCATTAATTAACGGTCGGAAGTTTGAAGCGCTGGCCTGCGCGAGGTCATTAATAAACATGCAAAGCAATCGTGGATCTGGAATTGAGCCTTGCGGCACACCACACTCGACATGTATGGGGTCCGATAAAGAGCGCCGAGCTATGACGCCTAATTGCGGTTGGAGGAGAAAGTTGGCGATCCAGCTTAGAAAAAGTTCACCGATCCTGGAAAGCGGCGAACCTGGAAAGTAGCATACGATGGTCTAGCCGATCTCATGCCTTCAAAAATTCAGGTAAGTCACAACAACAACTTCTCCAGCGTCAGCTGTCTCGGTCCAACTACTGCGTGCGATTGGTAAATTCGTTGTGCACGAACACTTTCGACAGAAGCCGTGCTGCTCAGGCGTAATCATGTTACAGTGTTCCAGATAACACACCAGTGTATTAGCAACGATTAGTTCCATGACTTTGGAGAATATTGGGAGATGTTAAGCGTTATTTTGAGGGCTCCGTTGCTTTCATCTTTGTGAATCAGAGTTATTATTTTAAGTTTTCCCTGGACGAATGGTATCGACTTCGAGGGAGTTGTGCTTGCGTAGAGACGTCAGCTTCTGCAATACAGCTTCAGAGGTAAAGGGGATGTGGGTGAGTCCTGCCGGCGGGAGGACGAAAGCTGGAAGATTACTTGGCGGCAAAACTCTCCAAAGCATAGGGGCGTTATACATCCGCAGCACGTTTGCTGCTTTCCTAGTCGTTCTTCTTGGGCCATCAGCCGTCCTGACTGGATGAAATACTTGTATCACCTTCCATAGACCGTTGAGGTGCTTGTACAGCAGTTTATGGTTAGCACTGAAGGTTTCTGCCATGTGCTGCTGATATGCGGCCTTGTCTTCTCTGAGCAGTTACGTGCAGTGGTTAAGTTGCGCTGAGTATGTATCTCAATTTTCTGGTGTTAGAGCCACTCTATACGCCTTCCATGCTGCGTTACGCACTGTCATCCATCTTGGAGTTCTACCCCTAACGAAAGTAGTTAATTTACACTTATTGCAAACTTTTATTTCTGATGCATCAGCAATCGACGTTACTGAAGTTGTTGATGAACTCAAGCCAGGCGACTTCCGGGGGTTCTTCGGCCAAGAACGACCAGGTTGTAGCACGCAATCTGGGCTACTCGCTCGTAGCTTATGATGGTTCGCACAGTCTCATACTTCGCTTTCCGATATTCTGAATAGCAGATGAAGTTGAAACTAGTGACATCATGGTCACTGCGACCCAACGGGCAGTCTAGAACCGACACGGCAAATAAATGCCATTCGTTGGTAAGCACGAGATGCAACGGCCGGTGGCCGAGTGGTCTGCACGTTTGCTTTGCAACCATAAGGTCACCGGTTCGAATCCGCGTAGGGGTGGACGTCCTCGCGGTATACTCAGCCCGCACGCGACTGGTAGTGGTTGCGCGGCAGCGAAGTGCTGTTAAGGCGTACAGCTGACACATTATTATCATTATTTAGCCCCGAAACAAGTGGGTAATGTGAGGTTATTGTAGAGTGAAACACTAACAACGAACCCCTGCAGATGAGCTTTGAATTGTTCTCTCATCTTGGCAGGTGTTTCTAAACAATGTACGTTGAAGTCACCCATTATAAGAATGCGAATGTATTTTCCTTTTAGGTTGCGTTTTAAAGCAGCCGCAAGGTGGCAGTCGGTTTAGGTTGTAGAGTTAGAGGTGGTATATCATGGCAATAAATGCAAGTGTATCTGCCTTCTAACTCCAGAGGATACCAAAGATGGGCGGGGAACTGCGAGTCCGAATCCTCCACCGCTTCGCAGAGTAAGTCACTCCGGTAATACAGAAGACCTCCTCCTCCTTTTGTGAGTCCATCGTTCCAGATGAGTGAAATGCCCGGTAGGAAAATCTCAGCTTCCGTTATACTTCCGTTACACTTACTTAACAAAGTCTCAGTGATACCGCTGACAACATATGGCCCGGAAACATAGCAGTCTTTCAGTTCCGCCAGTTTATTAGGAAGACCCTTATCATTAGTATACAAGTATGCTAGTTTCTCGGTCTCTAGGAGCCCATAGAGTGTTAACGGCTGTCACCAGTTTCAGGCTATGCTTCGCACCCTCCAAGTGCAAAGCTTTCCTTCAACATTGGCATGAACCGTCTCCTACGCTGATCCTTAGTGGGGATCAGCTAGAAGTCGTCCAAAATTTCAACTGACTGGGTAGTTGTATCACCGCCGTTGGAATTAAAGACGAGGTAAAAAAGCGTATAGTAAAGCTCGAGGAGCTTTTTCTTACGTTCGCCACCCATGGCGCAGGCGCGACAGCACTATCTCCCTGAACGGTAGAGTATACCATGCAGCGGTACCTTCGACCCTACTGTACGGTTGGGAAAGTTGGCCCATCAGGTCGACAGACATAAAGAGGCTAGTTACGTTCGACCACCGGCGTCTTCGCAGTTTGGCTCAAATCTGGTGCGAACACCGTGTGTGTAATGAGCGTGTTCGACGCCTTGTTTATGGCGCACGAAAAGGAAGCGAACCGCTCAGCAACGTCATTTCACGCACCAGGCTCCGATGGCTGGA
The DNA here is from genome assembly GCA_944474145.2 of Dicrocoelium dendriticum. Lineage (NCBI taxonomy): Eukaryota > Metazoa > Platyhelminthes > Trematoda > Plagiorchiida > Dicrocoeliidae > Dicrocoelium > Dicrocoelium dendriticum. The sequence goes on along the minus strand of OX104068.1, from coordinate 69,198,924 downwards.
CCATGTGTTGCGCATGCCAGCCCACCGACTTCCGCGTTATATGACTATTTGCGACACCATAGCTGGCTGTTAGCTCTCCGAAACGATGTCCATCTGTTACTGGTGACACAGTCGGCGTGCCTCTGTTTCAGTCCTTTTCTTTTCTATTGCGGCACCATAGCTGAGGTGGTTTCCACATGCAGCTAGCGTGTATAATGACGATGATGACGACAGAGGGTTAACGGAGTCGCGTGTGGAGTAACGTCGAAATAATCGTTCTTCCGATTAGCAACGCCTCATGGATCTATTGAGCTAAACTCACAATGAAAAGTAACTTGGTGTATAACTAGCATTGCACTATAAAGAAGAATCACGCGTTATGTGTCAGAATGTTACTTTGCAAAATGGCTCAATATATATGCACACACTACAGCGCAACTTTTTTGTAAGATCTCTCATGCATGGAAAAATACGCTGTTTGTTTGGAATGGCAAGATGCACATGTTGAATATGCGTGTACTCAATAGGCCTAAGTTCTGTGTGTCGGAGTTAGAGATGATTACTCTAGCCGGACGTAAAAGGTGAGCCGTTATGTGCGAAACCCCGGAAATCGTCCATTGAAGTTCAGATGTTGACATTAAGATAAACAGAAAGATCACCACAGTAAACTGTTGGTTGCGTTCTAAGGACAGTTGCAATGTGCCTGGGCACCAGATGGTATACAAAAGCTTTTTTTCAGACAGTTACCTGGTAGGTTCGTGGAACATTGCGGTTTCCACTCGTATATCATCATCCTGTTCCATTATGTTTGCAAAGAAGAAAGTGTACGTGAGTGTGTCGCGGAGCTGCTATTCGGTACCTTGATGAGAAGCTCATCAAGGGGGTGAAACCAGTTTATGTTGGTGGTATAAGAGTAACTCCTCACCAGAGGAGCAGTATCAACGTACTGAATACCCTGATGAGCTTGTATACTGGTTGTGGAGTTGGTAGGTATCCTCAACACTGTCATGGTATGTAGCATACGTGCAGTGAGGCCGTTTTATGTACGCGCTTAGGAATGAATAGAGCTTTAGAGAGGCGGACTTCTAACCGACAAGCAATCGGTCACACAAAAAGGAACGGATTGCTAATGTGTGTAAAAGGATGGTTGCTGTAGATGCGAGTGTGAAAAAATCGACGTGACCCCGTGTTAGGTCTACTTTGATTTGAATTAAATTTCCCTATGTTCCATCGCACGATTAATCATACAGAAAGACTTGAATTAACGTGCAACCTTTGTGTCCGTGTCGAACAATGTCTCACAGATGCTGAGCGCGCTCGGCTGGATTTGGGTGATGAACACCCTTTGTCAACGAGGCAAAAGCAGTTTCCAGTTTCACAGTTATCATGGCTGGCTAGCCGAACAACTTCCCCGTAGTGCCAGTTCGGTGGTACGGGTTTAACCTGTCCCAACAAATAGTTCGGCGGCAGTGATCCAGGAGATGGCAAGCGTCCTCCCAATAAAAAGCCACAAATGTCTGCTTAACAACACTGTGACGTGGCGGTCGTGACTCGCCACAGAATAAACTCACTGCCAGGTGGATATCCGGATAATCCTTTCCAGCCCACGGACATCAATCTTCTACTTGCACATTGTCGACGATAACAAACATTCAAGAATGGAGCAATACAATTACAAGCACAAACTATACAGTTACACACAAACAATTACATATTTATATACATCCATACACAAACATACATTGTTATGGCAAACATACCGGAATTTTGCACATTATTGATCATGCACTGTTATGTTAACATGATCATGCCTGTAAAGGCCTGTCTCGCCTTGTCAAGGAGAAAAACTATTTATTTATTCATTTATCACCTTGTTCCCACAGTTTAGTATGCATACAAAATGGCATTTTTAATCAGACGTCATTTTCCCGCCGAAGGCCATATGGGACGGAGGACACTGGCCCCGTGGAGACTGTGTTATAATTCCACTCGCCGCCTGTTTATTCGACTTCGAACTGCCGCAGACGTATGCTAAGGATGCGGATGTGTGACATTATAAACAGACTTAGCCTAAAGCATACCACGCATGTGAAACGTTTATTATAAGATTAGAGTTGTTTGAGGTTGCTAAAAGGTTTCTATAATTAAACCATATATAACAGTGATAATAGAGTTTTGCATGTCCTTATGAGTCATGACTGTCTGACACGGGATAGGATGGTCACGGCATACTTACCGTAATTATGCAATAGGGTAGTGTGCTACAACATTCCGTACAGTATAGACAGGTGCTTAACAAAGGCACAGAACAAGAGGGGCACGGAGTGTTTGGTTCCAATTCGGCGCCACCATCTGTTTGCTCCTGACCGGCAGAATCCGTCTTCCAGTCCGGTCGTCGGACGAGGGTCTCGAACTTCCGCCTGTGCTTCTGCTCCAGCTTATCCCGGTATTCAGGACGCAGCAGCATTGCAGCGTAACCGAAACTGGTAGCTTTCAGGCCCGCTTTCTGGCATTCAATTACGGTACTTGTGAGTATGGGCACCACATCTGGAAAAGAGGTAGGTTGTACAACGTTTGAACAATACTCCCTGCATAGATTCGGGTCAAAGGTTGCACAACTGGGGCGAAAGTAGCCCAGAGGTGCTGACAGTTCTTACAGTGTGTTCAATGTACCATCTGATACAGAAGTATAGGAAATGTTCAACTGAAACGAACTGCAAAACCGTTGCCTTCGGATACCTGCAAGCCAAAGTTATATTCTGTGTTAGACACAAAGTAACATGACATTTTAACCGCGGGCGCCTGAGACGAGGATATCTCGTTGAAAATGCACATTCCACAGGAGACAATTCACTAGCGTGCTTGTCTCATTAATTTAACTCTTAGGTTGAAAGCTAGTGCAGTAAACTATACTCCTAAAAATGCGCTGATTGAGTTTGTGTCGAAAATGGTGGCACTTCTCTTTCCTTTAAATCACGTGACTTACGAACTAGAGCAAAATCTCGAAGGACAACGGTTTTCGTGTGTACTGTATGAAGAAAGACGCAACGATCTACGAGTTTTGTTCCCTGGTGGGGAAAAAGTAATTCTGAAGAGGAGGATCCTTGGAACTAAACAGGAACTCCGGAGCAGTTACGGGGTAGAAATGCGGATTTACGAGGGGTGTACAAAAAAACGTGAACACGCTTATTGCTCACTGTACAACATTTAAAGCACTATCCATCTTAAAGTAGTCCCGTCTGTGGACAGTATAACGTTCGCAACGGGGCTCTCATACTTGGAATGCTTCCAAGAACGCGCTTTCGGGGATGGCGGACGGGTCTCTTGTTGGGCTATTTTAAATCTCCCCTATCGTTTGGAAAAGACGTCCATTTAGTATGGTTTGCAGTTTAGGAAACAGGAAAAATGCTGCTTTGATTAGGTTTTGTAGAATATAGTGGGTTTACTTGTTTCGGTAGATACCAGCGGGTAAGGAGCGATGCGTGAGCCAAAGCATTGTCATGATGGAACATCCAAGTCTGGATTCCCCACAATACAGTCCTCTTCCTGAGCCCCGCATCTCTCAAATGCGTCGGAATTCCTTGGTAGACTACTTTGTTTACTACCTAATCACGTGTACAAATTCCTGATGGACAATGTTTCTGTAAGCGAAAGACAAGCGATATCCCGTTGTTCCCTGGCCGACTCGTGCGTCTTTTTTTGAACAAGGTGATGCTTTTCCCATCCCCTACAATGAATGTATTCCGTTTCAGTAGCATAGTCATAAACCCACGTCTTATCGTCAGTTGTCGAGTTCTTAAGAAAGTTTTCCTTGTCAATCGCAGCGGAAACATGTTCTTAGCTGATTTCAAAACGGTTCTGTGTCTGACCGTCAGTCAACAAACGTGGCACGGAGTTTGCACCTAGACGACGTATCCCAAATTCGTTTTGGTTATACATCAATAACTGCATGGAAAATCGCTTCAAATTTCCTACTGTTTTTTGACAATATCAAGATATGGCGCCGGATTCAGGCGGATACTGATCAGAATTCACTTCAGTGCGACATAGATATGGTACATGGTGGCCAACACGAAATCTGCTACAGTTCAACGTGGGCAAATGTAAATTGTCTCCGTACAACACCAGAGTACGTATTCTTACAAGGTAGGAACGCAAGTGCTCCGACGGTCATCCGTCGAACGCGACCTTGGCGTGCTTGTTCAGGATAACTTGTTGTTCCGAGCAATATGTAAAGGTATCGAAAACTGATAACCAGCACGTCGGCTTGCTACGACGGGCGTTCGAACATAGAGACACCTTTATTTTCAGACAGATGCGCAATGCGTACATTCGCCCCCATGTCGAATACACAATCCAAGTCTGGCATCCATGGCTGGAGCAACACCTTACTGCACTGGATCAACCTCATCGTGGGACTTCTAGATAACTCATTGGAATGCCCCACTTACCATACGAGCAAAAGCTTAAACGTTTGACAATATTCAGCGGGCGGTATCGCCGACTGCGAGGAAACTTGATTATGGCGTACTTGATTTTACACACTCCAAATCATGGGTGTCGTGCCTTACTGCAACTCCGCAGTAACACCAAGCTCAGAGGCCACTCCTTGAAATTAACAGAACAGTAAAGCCGTCTGGAGTGCTGTAGAAATTTCTCTTTCATTCGCGTGCGTCAACCATGGAACCCTCTCACCGAATCGGTTCTTTCTGCACCCACGCTCACCATATTTAAAGGTCGGTTGGATGACGCACTCTGCCACTTATCTTTTTGTTACTTGACTCTACTCACGATCCTACTGTCGGGAAATACCTTAGATTTATTCTTTTTGCCAAATGAAGCTATGGAAACACTCGAAGTGCAGGGCTACTGCATTACTCACGATAGGTCCATTCTTTTAAGAGTAGAAGCATTAACCGCATTTTTTCACTAACATTATACAATAATCCACCAGACCACGTAACGTGGCTTGTAAAGCAGTATCTCTTAACCCGTATAAAAGTATTGTTCATTGAATCAAATGTTGATGGCATAATCCTACGCTGATGTTTACTCCGTCAGTAACTTCATTTTAGTTTACTGTTCTCTCATAGTTGGCCATGAATTGGCCTATCTCCTGAAGTGACACAGTGAAGCGTATAATTTTAAATGTGTACCCACACAAGGCGAAGGGCCCACAAATCTACTGGTGGTATCAAAAGGGTGTTATCCTCAGAAGAGTTAAGTGGGCCGAATCGCCGAAGTGGTCACTCTAATTGCATAAACTATGGCCCGAAAAATGATTTAAAACGGTGATGACCTATTTGATCTTAAGCTACATCTGAATGCAGCCAGAGAGATGAATCAAAGTGGTGACGGCTCAAATGCTTTTAAGCCATAACGACACATTGCTAAATGGGCGTGGAAGTGCTGGTGAAAACTTTACGGAGCAGTCTCCGCATGGTGTCTGTTCCACGAATAGCCGTATCACTTTAATTGCACATTTAACGGTTTCCTGTTCTCTTTAAAATCTGCTACAGCCCTTGTTCCATGTTAGTACATTTGTTACTTTCTGCGGTTGTAATGTTGCAACACAATTGTAAAACGTTGATTATGCCGGAAATGGCGTTTCGTGAAACCGAGAATATACATTGTTATTAATAATTAACAGGTATGAAAAGGCGGTCTAGCAAACAAGCTCATTTCGCTTATTCCTCGTCAAGCCAAATAGATCACGTTTAGATAGTTACGATAAGAAATAGTGGATTGTGTCAGTAGACAATGATGGTATTAAAATGCCCAAGATGGGTATGAGTGGTACATGTGGAAACTGAGGGGACGCCACCTGGCCATGGTAAAGCCAAATCCTCAATGAACTGTGTGTGAACACAACAGGGGATTGTTGAGACGAACCGCGTTCGCCTCCGCTAATGCAAACATTCGGCATCTGATACGTTTTGAATGGACACTCTTTAGAGACAGCGACGGGAAGATTCGTTTGCATTAGGTACGCGACTATTGCGGTAGTGCATGTTTTGTTAAATCATCGGCTGGGCCACGCTGGTCAATGATCGCGGACGCGTTCAGACAAACGTCTCGTGGTGTGACTTAGGTGACATGTCCCACAGGAACAAGTAAGTTGGTACACACAGAAGGAGGTGACACACACAAGGAGTTTATCGTTCAGTTGGAGGTATAGCATGTAAGTAGTGGTGAAGATAATGCGTAACTGAGTGGCCCCATTTGTGTCAGTGGAGGTCGATCGTAATCGTTTACTAAGGTTTTTGGAATTGTTGTCTCCCTTCAACGATAACGCGACGATGATTCCCATGGATCACAGCACGAACTCTCTCGACAGTGCCATTGTCTGTTGATTTGGAAAGTCGCCCAGGCTTAGGATCCTCACCGACCAACATCCTGTTGTGTTCAAAAAGTTTAAACCACTCAGTACTCCGTGCACCTCATACAATACTCCCGTATGATTGGCCAATCAACTGAAATGTCTCTGTGTAAGTTTTTCCTGATTTATAGCAAAATGTTACACCCACGTAGTTTCTCGAGATTATGCATTGTTATGTTAACACTAATCGGACAAACAGATTATGCGACTGATCACTTCAGTGGCTGTTGGTGGCCAACCAACGGTCAGAGAGAAACGCTGTCAATGGCTGTTTATTGCCTAAAATCCTCACTGTGTGCTCATTAAGCGTAGTGCGCTACCTCTGTCGGTAGGCTCGCTATTTCAAAGTTCGCGTTCTTTTTGAACATAGTAGTAAGTAAAAATTGTTATAGGTAGAAACTCGTCACATCTAGACTCACTCAGACAGTCGCCACACGCCCGGAAAAGCACTGTACGCGCGTTTCATCCTTTCGGGAATCATCAGCAGTGCGCATTCCATCGGACCCTTGGTAGGGCTCGAACCCGCAACTCGACTGTTGTCAGTCCGTGGTGGGAACCACTGAGCTACGGGGGACGGCAACGACCATCGTGAATAAGTTACTAGATGTGATATAGCGCCGCCCACTATCCACTGACTTACACGTTACTGCCGTGCAGAGGACAGGGTAGCCCCCTCACCAAGCGACGAGCTTACCAAACTTAAGCCGCCAATTAACTTATGGCATTATAAGCAGTTTGGTCTGCGTACTGATTACAGAAGAGTAGTAGGGGGAAATGAATGTTATAGGTAGAAATTCGCCACATTCATTTCCCCCTACTACTCTTCTGTAATCAGTACGCAGACCAAACTGCTTATAATGCCATAAGTTAATTGGCGGCTTAAGTTTGGTAAGCTCGTCGCTTGGTGAGGGGGCTACCCTGTCCTCTGCACGGCAGTAACGTGTAAGTCAGTGGATAGTGGGCGGCGCTATATCACATCTAGTAACTTATTCACGATGGTCGTTGCCGTCCCCCGTAGCTCAGTGGTTCCCACCACGGACTGGCAACAGTCGAGTTGCGGGTTCGAGCCCTACCAAGGGTCCGATGGAATGCGCACTGCTGATGATTCCCGAAAGGATGAAACGCGCGTACAGTGCTTTTCCGGGCGTGTGGCGACTGTCTGAGTGAGTCTAGATGTGACGAATTTCTACCTATAGCATTCATCTCCCCCTACTACTCTTCTGTAATAAGTTAGAAATTGGCACATCAATGTACTCATGAAGGTTGCGACGGGAGGTTCTTCATTTAACTCTGAGACGATGGCTGGCTTTCGTACTGGCGTTGGCGCGCAGTACAAGGAACCTACCTGGCCAAATGTTACTTTGCATCTGCATCATACCAACTGTGGAAAACGACTACGAGTGTAGTGAGGCTCCCCTCTGGGTACCAAATACTATAAAGGGCAACTGGCTGGTTGTGTCTAAGTGAACGGAGCATCAGTGTGTGGTGCTACGTGTAGGGGCTTCGGTTCCAGTGCTTTCAAAGTGCTGAGATTAAGCCAATAGAGTGCAGTGCTTATGTCCACCAAGCCAGCCGTATAGATGATCAGGGTCATCACCTGTCACGGCGCAACTAAAAACTCAAAACGGCTGTTTTATTTGGCGTTACACATCTGCTCACTGATTAAAAATGAATAAATAAATAAACCGTATATTTCCCGATAGTTCGAGACACAGACTAACTGAGTTGTATGCTCAGTATGGCAAAGATGGATGGTAAAGATGATGATGATGAATCGTAAAGAAAAATTTTGGAATTTGTCAAAGTAGGTCCTAGAGACGTTTTGCGGTGCTAAATTATTTCACAGTAAGAAAAATGCGGAAAATAGAGTGTGGGAATAAATGCGACCACAACCAGCGATTGAAGTAAAGTAATACAGCCATCCATGAAACCGTCTTCTGGGGACCTGCTTCCACAATTTCACGCCTCATCTCGTCATGTGCTGAGGTGGGTTAACGGCAAGTAAGCCATCATTATGTTGACTGGTTAGTTTGGACTTTGCTTTAAGCAATAGGCAACCATCATAACGATTCGCTTTTTAATGACCGTTATCATAGGTAATAGGCAATCAACATGTAGACGGGTTTGTAGACAGTAGCATCTTTATTTTTTCTCGCCAGTGGGTTGGTGGTAATTTGCTTCGTGTGAGGGTAATTCTTTATCTTAGAAGCCTCAATCTATCACTTCAGAAGGTTGGCCGAGCCGTTAGCTTGTGCTTTCATGCATCTTCTCTCATTGTCTCTGGGATTTAGAGAGGTGGTGGTGACACAAAAGCAGGTAAATGGACAACACATCACAATGCGATGCGAGTATTACAGTCACCTGAAGGAAATGAACTGAACTGAATCATAAGCTTGCTAGTAACTGTGTGGAAGACAAACTGCGGTGGGTAAAGTTTGGTCATCTCAGACATAGGTCGCAAATGTTTGCAGTAAGACACCTATGAGAAGGATTGTGTTAGTTTTCCTTGTGAGCCCATGAACCCAATCCAGTGTGGGCCCTCGATCCCAACGGTGTTTTCTTGCTCCTGCTGTCAAGGTCATCAGAGCTACGTGAAATGTGAGAATTCGTCACACTGGCTTACCTTCTTCAATTATCTATACATTCTCAGTGTCTAGTTGTTGGCTTTGTGTCCAGTTGATAGACTGTTAAAATTACTACTACTACTACTACTACTACTACTACTACTATTACGACTACTACTACTACTACTACTACTACTACTACTCACAGTGCTGAATTCGAAGGCGAGTGAAGCCCATGCTTGTTACACCTGACACTGCAGATCCCACTGTAGGTGACTTCACGCTATGCATTGAACATGGCTCGTGCGTGCTAGCCACTCATCTGGATCCGTTGGAATAGCAGCCGTTTCCCATTTGCACAATTTATCATATTAAAAGCCACGGATTGAGGTGACGCTAGTTTTTATACATGTGGTAAATTCAAGCCACATGTTTTACTCATTTGGCCCGTGTTTCATGTTTTATTGCGTACTCGGGATGGAAGCGCAAATTGTTGAGCTTCGTGCTCAGTTATTTTACGTTTAATGTTGTACTTAGTACCATTTCAGATTCCAGCTTTATTTTGGAATCGATATCAAGGGAGACTGGTTGCTTAGGACATTCCAAGCGAATCGGGTGCTTTTAGCTTCAGTTGTATCATGGACTAGCAGGGCAGATGATTCTGGGTCTCAGGACCGGGCTCCCTGACTGGTCCGATTGTGGATTAATGAACAGCCCAAAGTAGTGCGTGAATCTCTGCTCCCAGCCATCATCTCAAGGCACGTGGAAATCAGTACTTTACCTACGAAGAACACAACCTGACTTTCTTGGTTCCGGCTGCATTAGACATGATGACAAAGATGGTGCAGCGCACCATCGAAGCATTGCTCACCGGAGGTCGATGCGAGTGCTGTAGCGAAAGAGGAAATGAAGGCCTACCTGTTCCAATCATAGCAATTTGTTAAATCACTTGGTTAAAGCTTGATAGTCGCCCCTAGGGCAAATACCGTGGGTAAGAGAAGAGTCGTACATTGTCGATGAAATAAAACATGTTAATTACGTCCTTGGCTGAACGGCCATCGGTTGGACGATAAGTGGGGTGTTTCGGAAATCAGATACCCTTTCCCTCATTCAGCCACCCCGTAGTCTAAAGGTAACAATCTTGGCTCGTAATCTGACGGTGCGGGTTCCAGAGTGTGTACGCGCCGGGCTACTCTCACAGTATCCTTAGCCCACGCGCGACCGGTGGTGGTTGTCCGGCAACGAAGTGTCGGTACTGCTGATGTATTTAGCTAATAATATCTAACGGTCCTCTTTTAGGCATGCGTCAACTAATGAAACGTAACTCAGCATTGTATTTTGTCAAATCGCTGGCAGATGTTTGTGTATACGGTGATAGTGTGTCATTTATACTCCATCCCATGAACCAAGTAAGCGTCGTTACAACTACACCACGTCGCCAATGGACCCCATTATTTTCGACTGGGTCAGAGAAGCTTGATGGTGCAATGGAAAAGTACCCCTCACGACCTGGTCAGGTGCGTCTCATGCGAGGAGACTCATCCCACGCAGCTGTATCAGTGAGTAGGAGATACCTGGTTGTCATTCAGTGGACATGGAGCCTACCTCTAATTCCGGTGAAAAAGAAGGCCATAAGTCACGTAAAGATCATCAGCTTATGTATAAACACAATGTTGCTACGAGCTTCTTTTGAAGTGTATAGACTTGCTGTTATTTGTTCGCAACACTGTTAAACGGCTGCGTGATATAAGTGGTCTGATGTGAAGTTGAACAGATTGCGTCCTTGGACCTACCGATCCAGTCCTGCACACATGTGCTATGGAGTACAGAGCATCGATCCAATGCATAGAACTCAACCCACTCGTGCGCAGTTGAATGGAAAGAAACGTGAACACAGGAATGGCGAACAGGTCACTGTCGGAAGCGTCTGCACTTCGCATAGTTTAGATCGAGCTTCTTGTGAACCGTTTGATGACAGTACTAATTCCATGTTCATCTCCCCTAGCAAGCGTATGGCGGTTGGCCTACCATTTTCATGTAGGCATCCCTGAAACGCCATGTTACTAATAAGCTAAATGTTCGGAGTACACCGAACTAATAGCCACTGAGTCGTCCTTTTTCCGATTAACGTAGCCAATATTGGTGATGCGAATGTGCCAATGCGTTTTCGTCTAGGACGAAGTAAGCTGTTATGCCGATTTAGTTGGCCCCAGCGCGTGTGTTGTTGCAATCTACCGATGGGTACTCCATTAGCAGGAATAGCAGACAGTAGCTTCCAGCGTCGCTTAGCCCTCATATTGGCCTATGGAATGTCCAAGTAGTAGGCTACTGCAAACTGGTCTACGTCTTACTTTCCTTAACCTCTTGCCTACCTTCCCATTGCAATGGCTAAAGGAGTCTGTTCAAACTCGTCACCGAGTCTACCACGAGCTAACTAAGAGACACATTGCGGTAAGCTTAAATGCCCAGAACCAGTAACGCACTCGATTGGTGGAATGCAATGGGACATCTACAGTCGTTCGGTTCAGGAAAGATGCACTGGTTTTTTGACTCAGCACAACATACTATTCCGGCGAACATTTGGACCTACTTGACCTACTTGTTGCAAGCACAAAACCGCGTGATCCGCTTTCGGATGCAAGATTATCGGTATTGATTTCCAGGTTAGAAAGTATGGAAAACCTACTCTTTTTGTTGTCCGACTTAGATAACAAAATGGATGAAACCGTAATTATCCTTGAAAACGCAGGTATACCTGGCCCGGAGATTATTAAGGGTTTGTGTAACTCTTCGGACACTAGCGGTTTGACCATCTTACCACTGCCTGTGAGCATGTCTTCTGTTAATGAAAACCCGTCAGACATGTATAATAAGGACGATTTGCAAGCTCCTCTGCCCGTAAAGAGTAAGCGAACAAAGGCTTCGAAGGCAGTACCATCACCTTAAATGAAAGGCAACGAGGATGCAACTTGTGCAGCAAGTTCCTTGAGTACAACCTCACCGGAACTGAGTCCTGTCGTCGTTTCACCAGTTCTGTCTTGTACAACCACCAATTCTACACAGCCCCATGAGATGTTATGCATGTCTCCATCCCGTGGTTCTGTAATGCGCACTGTAAACACCACACGTCGGGGCGATTTGTATACGCATGATAGCGAAAGATTTAAAGATGTCATTGAAACCTGTAATGCTTTTCCCAGGGAAAGGATGTTACATGATCACAACGAATATAAAATTTGTGTTACTAGACTCTTCCCGTCTGGATCCCCTGGAGTGACCATGCGTAAGCTAACCGGACTTGGAAGCGCGCCGTTCAACAGTCGCAACCCTAGGCCTCACTTTCTACTATTGGTCCTTTCCACAACGTAGGGGCGCCAAGCGCTTATGTGGATTGCTTTTAAATTAAAAGATTTTGGAGTCAGAGTACAGCCGGACAGTGCGAAACTGAAGGCAACTATCCAAAGCCTCAAGTCAGGTAGTGCTGCGGGCGAAAGTGGTCGGTGGTTGGTGGGTTTTCGGGTGGTGCGCCGGCGGGCCACTTCCGCCATGCCAAAGCCTATTCTGGTGACGCACGATCCTAGACTCACCATGCCAATACCTTTCATTTAGTACTCAGTAACGTGTGTAGAGTGCTTAACAAGAGGTGCGAGGTTGGCGCTCTTGTGGACCACTCTCACCCAGAGGTCATCAATTTCACTAAGACTTGGCAGTCTTCGGCGGTCATGAACGGTGAAATAGTCCTACCTGGCAATGCACTACTAAAATCGGATCGTCCCTGCGACTGTCGTGGAGATAGAGCTGCACTTTACGCAAACTCCTGTTCAACAGTTTCCAAATCATATAAGTTCCACTCAACAAATAGGACCGTTGAAGCCCTTTCGGTTGAAGCATGCACCTAGTATTTGGAGTACAAAATTGTCTTTGGGTATAGGAGCCCCGGTAGCGTTTCCAGAGGTTATATCGTGTCAGTTCAGGAGCACTTCATAAATCGGTGCTCGGTGATGGGTGACTTTAACTTTCGGGAGATAGGCTGGTTCAAACTCTCCTGCAAGAATGCGACCCTAGGCTTAGCCGCTGAATTAGTGGAGCTGAGGTTGCAAGCCTACCTACATTAGAACAAATGTTAGCAAACAAGCTCGGTTTCAGTGGTTCCCCATCAGGCTAATACACCACAATTGAATGACATAAACGTAAACATCCGCTAAGAGTACAGGTTCAAAGCCCAGATGGTCTGAGTGACCAAGCTAGGCGATTGGCCCCACGGTGATCAACAGTTTGTGTGTGTGTGTGTGTGTGTGTGTGTGTGTGGCGTTGACCACAATGTGTCCGTGCTACAGGGGACCAGGGTAGAGTTAGTGCCTGGACAAGTTTCTTGTGTGCACATAGGTCAGGATCATGAAGCCTGATGGCTATCGCCTCGGCCGCTGCCAGTAGACGACATTTAACCGCTCTTGTGTGGCATCTGGGTACGCGGTAGATGGGCTGGAATGCCTCATGCGCTCTGGCTTGATGGCTCAAGTCGATCAGGAGTGTAGACACTGCGCTTGTCGCTGATCTAGTCACGTCGCTATACAGCCAAGCTAGACAGTGTTCCCTGGCGCTATCGGACAGTCTCCTGGTAGTTCTTCCGATATATCTTGATCGACATGAGCAAGAGAAAGAGTATACACAGAATGAAGTACTTGACCTTGAATCAGGGTCGCCACTGAGCAGAAGCTTAGCCGTAGGCTTGCTGTATAGTACGTTTGGGCGATTGCGGCAGAAAGCCTTCTAGATGTTGATTCAGCCATCCCGTCCCCCTTGAACGGTAACGGTAAGTAGATTGGTTTCTTTCCTACTGAATCCACATTTGCCTTCGCTTCTCGTGCCTCCATGTTTCTCCGAACGAACCTCTCAGGATAGCCATTTCTATCGAATAGGCTTCGTACAAAGTTTAGCTCGTCCGAAAACATGTCCTCGTTACATATCCTTTTTGCTCGCTCGGTTAGGCACCGAACAAGTTTCCGCTTCTTGATGAGCGGGACGAAGCTGGCAAAGTGAGTATATTGCCCATTCCACGTTGTCTTTCTGTGGACACTGCGCTGGATCGACCCATCAGATCTTCGGCTAATTTGAATGTCTAAGTACGACATTGAGTTGTTGCACTCAGATTCAAGGGTGAATTTTATATTTGCGTGGGTTGTTAAATTGCCTCACTAATTCATCCGTGCATAAATGACTATCTGAGATGCAGAATATATCGTCCACATACAGTACGTAGTAGACTAAATTGTCGATAACTCCGTTTAGATAGTTGTTCTCTAACTTACTCATAAATACGTCTGCTAACAATGGTCCTAACGGAGAGCCCATTGCGACTCCGTCCTTCTGTCTGTAGATCTTGCCGTCGAACAGGGATTGTACGTTCCTGTTACACATCAGAAGCAATTGTTTAAGTCGCTCGTTCGAGAGGCCGACATCCACATGGTGAAATCGAACAGCGTCGCAAAGGTAGTCTATCGTCTCCTCCAGCGGAACATTAGTGAAGAGGGACACTACATCTAGAGAAAACATTTTCCTTCCAGTTAACTGCATATGGCTTATGGAGTCTACGAAGCTGAATGTATCTCTGAGGCTGCTTTTGGCTAGGACTTTTCTGATCGGTTCTAGAAGCTTAGCGAGCCATTTCGCTGTTGAGTGATATGGAGAATCACACATGTCTAATATTGGCCTCAATGGAAGTCCTTCTTTATGCACTCTCGGTAAGCCATAATGACGTGGAATCACTGTCCTGGTGGGACGCGTATACTCGAAAACCACTGAGTCAATAGCATTCTCTTGCTTCACGCAGCGTAGTAGCTTTGTGACTGTCTTTTCTATCGTGTCCGTTTTTTGTCTCTTCATCTGTCATCTGAAATTTTGAGTGATAGTTGAGGATGGCATTCATCTTAGCCATATAGATTTATTCATAAGGACAATCCCTGCTCCTTTATCCGGCCTAGAGAGCAGTACATTTTCTTTCCGTTTAAGCGATTTGAGGGCATCTAAGTGCCCATTCGTCAGTAAATACGGGGCTTTAGCTTTGTGCTTCAGGTACTGGTAGCATGTATTGACCATGGTGGATTTAAAATGTTCAGCAGCTAATGCTGACGAGGGTGTAAGCATAGTTACTTGGGAATGTGTATTTTCAAAATGGACTTCTAGTTCTAGCTGACTGATATTATTACGAGGACAACAAAATTTCGGACTAAGTGAAAGTGCCTCAAGTAGTGTCTTATCCAAATGTAAGGAGGAAAATTTGTGGACATGCCTTTCCGGGTCAGATGGGAACAGGGTGTTTGCCATGGTCATGCCAATCTGTTGACGCATTGAGATTAGTCGTCCGTCAAATTGCTTTGTGACTACACGTTGAACAAATGCTTCGAATCGCGTGAGTTCCTCTTCATTCAGATGCTCCAACATGAGAGAGTAAACGCACTGATTACGCTCCAAATCATCAAGTCTAGAGGCAACCGTGTCACGTTCGTTTGATGCATGACGCCTCAGTGCAGTATTAGTAGGATTAATCCCATTCCGTCTGAGTATTTTCCAAAAATGGTTCGGATATTCACAACACAAAAAAACACTCATCAATTAACTGAACAATCGGCTCCGCTACCTCAAGGTTAGTACGGAACTTAACGTATTGGTTAAGCCTTTTAAGCGCAGTGGGGACCTTGGTCTGTTTCAACCGATAAACTATCCCGGGGGTAGACATCAGAACAAATGTTGGGGAATAAGCTCGTTTTCAGTGGTTCCTCATCAGGCTAAAACACCACAAATGAATGACATGAACGTAAACATCAGCTAAAAGTACAGGTTCAAACCCCGGATGGTCTGAGTGACCAAGCTAGGCGAATGGCCCCACGGCAATCAACAGTTTGTTTGTATGTGTGCGGCGTTGTTCACACTGTGTCCGTGTTGCATTAGTTAATGCATCAACCCACAAGGTTCGTAGGGGCAATCTCCGTCCATTCTTGCTCTTATCGTTGGTAACTCAGTCGATTTCGGAAGTGACATCGTTTACGCTCATCCAAATAGAGTTATTGTCGACACCTGCGTCTTTTTCGAGTTTGCTCGTAATCCAGCCGAAACGTAACGCGCGGTTAGGGCTCCGAACATCTGGTCCAAGGATTTTCATGCAATGGGATCCAGTGCTACCCTGTCACCCTGCCCCATGTTGGTAGCAGTCGATATCCAGACGGCATGGGTGATGATCATCAGCTTTTCCTCTCCAACACGTGCTTTCGTCATCCTGGATGCCAGTACACTAATTGACACCTCCATCATCGACCCAGCGCTGGTCACAGATTGACCACATAGACATAAGTCGCACGTGGCGCGGCAGCGTGCGCGACTGCCGATCATTTGTGTCAACATGCGTCGATACCGATCATGCACTAGTATGTGCGACCGTTTGCATGCATTTTGGTGGTCCATTTGGGCCCAAACACCCGAATGAACACCTACAAATTGGAGGACGCAACGGTGAAGAAGAAGTATCATCAAAGGCTTCGTGAAAATTTCCCTCTCTCCCACTCAGGATGTGAATCGACACCGGTCAAGTCTGCAACAAGCCATGTTGTTGGTCGGTTTGTCCAGTTGTGGTCTCGCTCGCTCCACTCCCAAAAGCTGGATTTCGGGAAGATCCCTGGACCGCCGACGGGCGGTGCCTGCTGGCGCAGAGCACCACGAACACCGCCGGTCTATTACGCAACAGCTGAAACCAAGTCTTCGCTCCGATCGTGAATCCTGGTGGTCAAAACGAGCTGATAAGACGAAAGCTGCTGCATCAGCTGGAAACTTCCACCGTCTATTTTGTATCATCAAGGCCACTGGTTGCAATTCCCATGCTATCAGTCAGACGATTTGCGAACCTTACGGCACGAAGATCATCAACCTTCACAGGTGATTAGGTCGCTGGGCAGGACATTTCGCTCTTTAATTCAACCACCCAATACAGCCCCATGTGACACCTACAGCACCAACAGATGAAGCTCGGCCTATCTCTACAGACCCCTCGACCGAAGCAGAGATCCGAGATGCAATCCAATCTTCGAAACACCACAAAGCTCCTGGTCCCGACAGACTACCAGCGACTCTATTCAAAGATTGTGGGAGTGTAATTGTCAGCGAAATCCTATCGCTGTTCACGAAAGTTTGGACTGAGGAGAAGGTTCCGAACTCATGGGGAGAACCGGGCATTGTTCCGATTCACAAGAAAGGCCCCCGCGACAATTGCTGTAATTACCGCGGAATCTCGTTAATCTCTGTCGCATCCAAAATTTTCGTGTCGGTCCTACTTAACAGGCTTTCAACGACTAGAGAGGAGTTTTCCCGAGAACAACCAGATTTCGTCCAGGCCGCGGCTGCATCGACCAAATCTTCACGCTCCACCAACTTCTCGAACTCCGTCACATCCACTGACGGCCAACGATAGTATTGTTCGTAGACTTCCGAACGTCATTTGATTCAGGATATAGATCTGGGTTGTGGAACTGTTTACTGAAGAAAGATGCGCCAGAAGTTTGTAACCATCCTGAAACAACTTTACAACCACATGTCGGGCAAAGTCATGGCTTACGGCACGTTTTCTTCTTCATTTGCTGTGACCATCGGTGTTCGCCAAGGTTGCCTTATTTCACCTTTCCTCTTCAATTTTGCCATCAAAGATGCCGTCCAAGGAGTATTGGAAAGTGTCCAGAACAGCGGTGTTGAGGTCCTTCCTGGAGACATAGTCACGGACTTGGACTACACCGATGATATCGCCTTGTTGGGGGACGACTCACAAACCTTCCAGAGCGCTTTGGACCGCTTAGCCATGGAGGCCTCTAACTACGGCTTATACTTCACTTCGGGAAAATTTTAAACGCTGCTCCAGGACTGGCAGGTGCCTGAACCCGCGCTCACCATTGCTGGACATGTTCTCGAGCAATTCCACTGATTTACTTATTTAGGGAGTTGCATCACAACTGGTGGCGGTGTTGGAGATGAAGTCTCACGACGGATTGCAAAGGCCCGCCTTGCATTCATCAAACTGAGACACCTATGGCGTCGTCGTGATGTTAGTCTCAAGCTCAAGGGCAGGGCGTACAATGCTTCCGTCCGTGCAGTACTCTTGTACGGCTGTGAGACTTGGCGTATTCCCTCAGAAGACATGACGCGGCTGTCAGTCTTCGACAATCGCTGTCTACGAAGGATTGCTCGGGTGTGGTGGCAACACCAAGTAACCAAAACAAAGGTCCGAGACCGAGTGCTTGGAGCGAGTAGTGCCAGTCTTCAGAACGTTATTCTCCAACACCGCATGTGTTGGCTCGGCCACGCATTGCGCATGCCGGCCCATCGCCTACCCCGTCGAGCGTTATTTGCGCTTTCCGGAAGCGATTACAAAAGTGCCGCGGTGGACAACCAATGACGTAGAGAAGGAGCATGAGGAATGCAACCTCAAGCTTAACATCCGTCGGACGAGTCCGTCTTCCAGGATGGGGACCACTGTCAGTGGTTAGAAACGTTGGAAGTTATGGCGCGCAACTAGCATCAGTGGAGACAGCTGTTCAACCGTGTTACCTATTAGTTAACGTCTCATGGAACATAAAACTCAAAAACATAAAAAGAATCCCAAAGCGGCGTGTGTCAAACCGAAAAAGTCGTTTTCTTCATGTTGTATTTCGTTTCCCCCTTCTATTTCACCATGGTTCTGATGGCACATTATCTGTAATCAGATTGTGCATTTATATGGGACAAGTTCAAAGCATTTCTTTCCGTAGTGTCCGTTCTCCATATTCCGCTTTCAGTTGGGATGGAAGAAAACGCCAAACCACCCTTGTTTGATTTATCTGCATGTCAATCGCTGCACAGATGGTCCAATTGTTGGCGGAATTGCACTTCGACTCAATAAGGCGGTTTCTTGCGGTGTTATCAAACAGCACGAAACACACGATAGCAGTATTTATG
Source organism: Dicrocoelium dendriticum (assembly GCA_944474145.2). Classification (NCBI taxonomy): domain Eukaryota; kingdom Metazoa; phylum Platyhelminthes; class Trematoda; order Plagiorchiida; family Dicrocoeliidae; genus Dicrocoelium; species Dicrocoelium dendriticum. The sequence continues at coordinate 69,180,030 of OX104068.1, read as the reverse complement.
GGACGCTAGACTTCATAATGAAACGTAACTAGCAAACACAGCTTCGACCAACCCGAAGCGGTTTTCCGCTCTCTTTAAAAAAACGGGGATGTGCTAATTCATCGATCCCAGTGGTGCACGGATCCAGTGGTTTTACCACGCACATTTATTACGACAAGACCTGTCTTCGCGGCCAACACTACGCGAGAACCTGCATCCTAAGGTCTCCTTTACCAACTATCGATTTCGAGGAGATACTTCCGGCTGACTCGTTTTGACTGATATCGCCGTATAACAGGTCCAAGTGCTTTCACTGTTCCTGGAGCTAAATCCTACCAAAGCCTTTGGTATCGATGTTATTCATCCGAAGTTGCTATATGAACTCGCAACTGAAGTGTATGAGCCGATAATGCGCTTGTTTGTAAAGTCTCTTGCAAGTTGCGCTTTACCAACTGACTAGAAGGAAACTATTATTTGCCCCCTCCTTAAAATGGGGGGCAGGCACCCTCGTTTAAGTTACAGGACCGTCAGTCTAACCAGCATGTTGGTTAAATTGCAAGGAAAGCTGGTGAGGGATGCCCCCGAAAATCATTTCAGGGTCTTAGGCTTTCTCCGTCCATCTCAACATGGCTCTCGAAAAGGTATTTCTGTCTGACCAAGTTGCCGGTTACTCAAAATAGTTGGACGGAGTGTGTTAACCAGTTTCATTGACTTCTCCAAAGCGTTGGGCTCCTTCCCACCTTCTCATCTTACCTTGAAGCTGCATTATGATCATCATCAACAGCGGTACAACATCCACCTGAACTGAAGTTTCGCTGCTGTACAACCCCGGTGACCTATGGAATGAAGAACTATAAGAACGAGAGAAGGGGGACCTAGAATAAGATGTTAACGCCCTAACCAACACATAGGATAAAGGCGCCTGCACCTGGTCAACATACCAACACGAACAGTTGGCTATCGTGCAAAGATAAGGCATCGGCGAGACAGCTTCCATGCGGCGTTCACTGCCCCGCATCATAATCAGCCATTATCCCACTGATAAATCAGCATCAAAACACGTCAAACAGCCAATGCGACTAGAAGATGAGGGCAGACAATCACCGGTGCCCATTGTGAGCCATATCCTGTAACGTCTCGAGCCAAGTATAAGGCAGGTCACGTGGACTCCAGCTTGGACGGCAGGGCGGACCAACGGCACTGAGTTGGGTCGTCAGTGGCTTCAATTCCCGCTGCCAAGTTAATTCTTGCTCACATCGGACTTTGCACCACCCTACATCTGGTAAACTAAACAACATTCTGCTCGGTAAGCCGTGACCAGGTATACGTAGTATATGCCCAAGTCAAGGCAACTTACTCACTGCTATCTGTTGTTCTAAGGAACTAGCTTGCTTATCATTCCCTAGCAGTCGCCTACGCATATCCCTTTTGCGGACATGTTGGTGCCATCCGACACCCGCAATGCCTCGTAGACAACGATGATCAAAGACTTTAAGGCGCCGCAGTTCTTCAGCTCGGAGGGGCCAAATCTTGCTTCCATAGCGGAGGATGGCCCTCACTGTGGTCCTGTAAACACGACCTTTTAGACCGATAGAAACCAATTTCTGACGCCAAAGCTGTAGCATATTCCAAAAGGCAGTTCTAGCTTTCGCATTGCGTGAACTGACCAGTTGTTATGCGCCCATCATTGTTGACACAGCTTCCAAGGTAGGTGAATTGATCAACCACCTCGACTCCATCGCCACTAAGAGTCAAGGGGGCAGCAATTGGCTAGTGGTCCTGTAAGAGCACTTTGTACTTTGAAGGTGCGAAGCGCATGCCGCCCCAACATCGTTAAAATGCAGACCAATATCGTCCGCATAATCAAGATCAACTAGCGTTTTACCAGGCAGAACCACACCTCCTGCATCGTGAGGCTCCGCAAGGGAACACTACATGATGCAGTCTATGACGAAGTTGAACAAAAATGGGGATATCGGACAACCCTGAAGAACGCCACTTCTTGTCGGAAAAGCATAAGATAAATCACCGTAGAACCTTGACGCGGCCTGTATGTTCGAGTAAAGAGCAGGTAAAATGTTCACATATTTCATAGGAACAACTTTTACACAAGTATTTCGAATAGTATGTACCACTAGACTGGGTAGAACGCACGCTTTAAGCCGAATAACACAGCTATTGTCTGTCTGCGGTATGCCAGACGCTCCTCTAACATCTGCCGCAGAGTGAATATATGGTATATGCAGCCCTCTCCAGGAGGGAAACCTGCCTGCTCTTCTCTAAGTCGAGATTCGTGTTCAACAGTGAGGCGAAGAACGAGAATTGAGGCCAGTACTTTTGCCACCACCGGCGTTAGGCTAATACACCTGCGGTTAATCCAGCCTGTGCCAATGTCATTCGTGTATATCGCCACTGTAATCGATTCACTACAGTTAGCTGGGATGGTCACTGCCTTCCAGACCTGCTCGAACAGGAAGGTCAGTGATTTGCAGAGGAGCTCACCACCATCATTAAATAGTACGGGTGTGAGCGAATCGGTGCAGGCAGCAAGAAGACGATCAAGGGCTGTGATCGCATTTCAGACCTCAGTCTCCGATGGAGTCTCTAAACTAACTGGTTACGGTTATTTTATATATATATATACATATATATATATGTATGTATAATACACAATCTGTGGTACAGATATGGTGCCATCGGAATCATGGCTGAATAGGCAAACAATATGAATACTAAGAAAAGAGCAACAAGAAATGTTTTTTTTGTCAAGTTTACCACTCACCGTTTTTGAAATTTTTCCGTTTGTTCTTTTTTAGGGGTTGGAAGAAGGGACACTGCAACAAACCGATGCACACGTCCGCCATTGACGTCGATCTTGAGCCATGGCTTCCAAGGTCTTCAACCAGCAAGTATCCGCCTCTCTCGGACCGCAACCAGGTAGTCGACAACAACCGGCCGAGGCCAACTGTTTCGTCAGCTTTTTCATGCGATTTCTCCACTTTGCAGGCTGTCCACCAGACCGTCTCTTCCAGCCCAGTTCAGTAAGTGCAAACAACGCACGACGGGGGTAACGTTGGACAGGCATACGCAATGCGTGTCTCAACCACAACAGTTGATGCAGTGAGATAAGCTCCTCGAGCGAGTGGTTTCCACGTTCCAAGACACGCTGTCTAACTTCCACATTGCTTACATGGTGCTGCCACCACACACGGGCAATGGACCGCAGACAGCGGTGCTCGAAGACGGATAGCCTGCGCAAGTCATCTTTACGAATGGGCCAGGTCTCGCATCCGTACAACAGTACAGCACGAACAGTTGCATAATAGACCCGCCCTTTGATGGGGAGACGAATGTCGTGGCGACGCCACAAATGCCCCAGCTTAGAAAAAGCGAGGCCTGCTCTCAAAATGCGCATCGAAATCTCGTCTCCAACAACCCCGCCAGCAGTGATGCAACTTCCCAAATAGACAAAGCTCTCCATAACCTCTAGTGTCTCACCACCAAGAGTGAGTGCAGATAGAGGCACCTGCCAGTCTTGGAAGAGAGCCTTGCATTTGGATGACGAAAAGTACTTACCATACTTTGATGCTTCAATCGCCAAGCGGTTTAGTGCAAGTTGGACGACGTGTGGATCGTTAACCAGCAAGACGATATCGTCAGCATAATCCAAATCAACAACTCGACTACGTAGGAGGAGCTGAACGCCAGCGTTCAACGAATCGCCTAGAGCGCTCTTCAGGACATCCTCAGTGGCAAAGTTGAATAGGAACGGCGAGATAGTGCATCCTTCTCGAACTCCAATGGAGACCACAAAGGTAGACGAAAGCTTGCCATAAGCCCTAACCCTGCCCGAGGTCAGACTATATAGAGCGCGCAGTATGGAAACGAACTTCTCGGGGACACCATTCCTCATGGTTTGACCTGAAGCACTTGAGTAGAAAGAGGTGCAGAAGCAGAGAACAACTGAACTGCTCGCAAAAGTACTCCGGCAACCGGCCATACAGCGCTCCTTATTGTGAATCGGTGCATTTTCGCTGTCTGGGATATTTTCGCTGACGCCTGGTTTCCTGGGACCAGTAGTGCGGATCAGCTGCAACAGCTTGCGATAGTTCCGTACATTTCCCGCCTCCTCCCTTTCTTGATACTGACTAGTACACTAGGTTTTTTTGTCAGCGCGCAGGCTCCGCTTCAGTTCCCACCTAATAGTCAGTCTAGTAACATGGGGCTCAGAGGCAGCCTGGAGTTTTCTTCTAGATTCCAACTGGCTCACCGACCTCTCGGATGTCCAGTGACTGGTGAGGTGACAACTGATAGGGTCGCAAGTGGCGGCTCTTGCATGTTGTATGATGGCCGATATCATATTCCATTGAAGCTCAGTGTCACCAGGACAAGAGAGGGAACCTTCGGTACGCAGGTCATCCGGTCTGACCGAGCGCGGAGATGAATGCTGAGTTGTCAATCGGGGAAAATCATTGGTACGTCCCCCGGTAAAAGTTATGGAGAAACGACAGCGTATCAAGACAGGATCAGAGTCGAGGCAATTGTTCCTGAACGAGCGGCTGTCTAGGATGGAAATACGTCATCTGTAACTTTTAGCAAATTGATCTGTTTGGATCCATCGCTGGCCAGCTACAGGAGAATGCCAAGTGGCAGCTCGGCGTCCACTGCATAAGAGCGGTGTTATTAAGCAGCAGCCTGTGCTCCGCACACACTTGCAACAGACGCTTGCCGTTGTCCGTCCGTTTGAAGTTAAGTCTACAGTGCCACCCAGCTAAGCTTCTGAAGAGCTCAGATGACTTACTTGTGCATTCATATCCCCTGCAAGAATTATGATATCATAAATGGTAACTGCGTAGTAGCGTGTTCAGTTCATGGTAGAAAGCGTAGTTCACAGCTTCAGAGCTGCAATCAGTGAGGGCATAAACGGAAACCACAAATAAACAGGGTATATTTCTACTCCATGATACAACCTTAGTTGTTGTCTTCAAACGGGCTGCCCGCTAACGGCTGTTCACGGGAATCCACGTAGCCATGGATGACTCAGCCTTGGAACTGAGAACAATGCCCTCTCCAGCTTGACCAGTATTTGCCGCATTAGCGTCTCCGGATGCATACAACCAATAACGAGAGGACAAACCGGGAGCCGTTAAGTCAACAACCTCTTGATCGTCATTAATCTTAGTTTCGCTCACACATGGATTAGAGGCATCGATGTCCGGATTTGCCTGTCGCTGCGGCCTCCATAGGACAGCCACAGGAAGCCAGCGCCTACGGAGGGACAATGGGTGGGTTGCTCTGCACCACCTACGGCTCCATCCACACATCCCATATGAGGTGTAAACGTGAAGGAATACAACCGGGAGGAATGTGGATGGGAGCCACGTTTCATCAACGTAGCTGACCCACACTCCTTCTGTATGCACAGCAGCAGAATTCTGGCCTATCTATGTGAGGAAACATGGGTACCAGACGTACACGGGGAGGTGGTTAGGGCGTAGCCCGTTTCATGCAGGATGGAACCTAGCTCCGTCCCTCTAGTAAGGATTCAGTTTCCAGGAGCCAGTATAATCCAGGTGCAGGGTAATAGACATGTAGGCAGCTCATCAACCTTCACATCAAGCGCAGCCACACCGGAGATGTCAAACAACCGAAAAAGAATTTTTAGGTAACTCAGCATGCAATATTGGCACGGAATCCCGTAGTGGAGCTGTACGCTATCGGGCGCGTCCCCAGGTTGCGAATCGGGGAATGCTTTCCTTGTGGAGTTAACTGCGAATCAGTCTCGTTCGCTTTGCAGGCGAGATGAATAAGCACTCGGGGACAATCAGCGGCAGCGTCTGAGAGCGTGGGGAGCTCTGGGATGGTCATCCGGTTCTCCAGTAAATACCACAAATGCTCGTACAGCGCTGTGTCAAAGCCAATGTGACCGGCTATGGGGTCACTGACCACTCACTCCTGTAACTGGGGATGACTATCTAACGGAGGACTGATGAACAACCTCGCTGGCCACCGGCTTCTCTGTGGACTGCTTCCGAACACAAAGAAGGCAAATGAGCCAGTTGGCTGTCAACGGTATTCGTGAATAACCCCGCTGCCTTGTGGCTCAGGTCTTTAGACCAAAGCCTCGGGGTGGGGTCCCTTAAGTCAACCCGCGAAGCTCAATGCCCATACAACACACGGAACTTTGCTTCCATTCCTCCTACTCACCCTTTCTTTTTTGTTGTTGTTGTTACTCATATGTTGTGGCATTCTGCCAACTATTTATTGGGCAAGTGTTAAGTACAATATATAAATACATTGGCACGGAATATGCAGTAGAATAATAGAACTACGCAAATCAAATAACGTGGAACAATTTCTATCCAGTTTAGGAAAATCTAGTTTGGTTATGAAGAGGCATGGTGTATGCAGGAGCAACCACAGCATGAGGCACTTCGGGCACACAACACAAGTCAATTCCAAGTGGGTCCAACGTGCTTGCGAGTGGAGGCTATTGACCTACTTGTCTTAGAGTGCGAACGTCGAACGTCGCCAGAGAGACGGGATAGCGTGGCTTTATAAGGGGCTGCTGCCGATAGACGTCCAGTGGGTGGTGCGGCAAGGCAGTTGCAGACGGTATGGCGCACTAGCATTGCGGCTACTGTCAGTTACGCTGGGATATATAGAAGGAAGGTTAGTAATGGGGACGGGATGGGAATAAGAGTAACAGGTGGAAAAGAAAGAAGGGAGGTGCCAGCAGTTGCATGTATTCGCTTCTCCGCCCTGCTGCATGCAGCAGATAAGGCGGCCCTTGATAATCTGCGCGACGGCCGAGGCAGGATGAAGTTTATGTTGGAAGAAAAAGTCATGGTTGTATGTGGGCTGGGATACTGCCAGAGCGCCCAGACCTAGACAGGAGGACGATTAGGGTCCTCATCCAAAGCATTTGGCTCAAAAGCCTGTCCGCAAGGCAGCGGCGAGGTGGCAATTATTTAGTTTTACAGATATGGACCCCATACCATTTCAAACCCCCAACCTGGAGAACCAGGAGACTGAGTTTGTCTGACCTCTCACCATTGACCAACCTGGTAGAAGTAGCTCTAAAGGTGCCCGGAGGCACCATCCAGTATAGCTCATTGGGTCAAGGAGGTACGCAAACCGTCATACCACGTTAAGGTTCCGTCCTATCCTAACGGACCTTGAAGTTGCATTCCTACGGCATTTCCAGGCACGCGATTCGATAGTTATCAGCGTTTCTCCACGGGCGAGAGATGTGTGTTCGGGTGGGTTTTAGTCTTTCCTTCCGACAGGCTGTTCTGGGCCGTGTCCCACAGCGGTCACTCTTTAATCCGCTGCTGTTTTACTTGTATGTAAATGAACTGCCGGAAATGCTGGAGGTGCTTACCCACATGTTCACGGACGACTTGAAGTTCTGGCGCGCAGTGAGCGACTCTGAGGGCTCCCATGCTTTGCAACAAACTCTTGATTGACTTCTTGATTGGTCCTTTTGTGGCAAGTCTCAATAGTCCACACCAAGTGTTCAGTCCTGCGCATAGGATAAATTGAACCGAGGTCGCGATACATACTTGATGGGAATGAATTACCTCATGTGTCCAAACAAGGTGTCATAGGTGTCACGTTAGCTCCGGACTTCAACTCCAGACAGAACTGGAAACAAGCGGCTGGCATAGACTTCCGAATCCTCTGGATGATCCGTAAATCACTTGGGTTGTTAACGGAAATATGTTTATTAAAGTGTTTTCGGCCTTTGTTAGACCGCACCTGGAGTACTGCGTCCAGGCTTGTCCTCTTTGTCTGACTCGTGACAGGATGGCGATAGACCGGGTCTTGAGGAGTGGAACTAAAATGGTCCGAGGGCTGTGGCACCTGTCTTATCCTGACAGGTGACACAATCTATGGATGTTCTCGTTACACTATCGCCGTCTTCGGGGTGATTTAGTTCTCACTTACCGTATACTAACAAGGCGGATCTGCCCAGACCTCTCATGGCTTTTTGTTCTTGTCCAGACACCTACTTTACGTGGGCATTCGTTGGAGTTGCACAAATTCCGATCTGATCAGATACGGGCTGACATTCGTTTGTCACGTAGAGTGATAGATTCCTGGAATGAGCTACTCACTGATGTCGTGTTGTCATGCACGCTGAAAGTTTTTATTGTCTTGAAGTCCTCAATTTGCCGCTACGAAACTCCCCTTTCCCTACTTTTCTTTCTGATTACTCTACAGTTCCTTTCTTTCCTAATTACTCGTACAAAATCACTATTCGAAGTTGGTGTTACTCTCGCACTTTATATTTAGACTACCAGTTTACTCTTCCTTCTCTTATTGCACCCAGGTAGCGCAGCAGCGACTGTTAGCGCAGGGCTTGTGAGTTTTGATTGGTTGACCACGAGGTGTTCAGTACATGCTGATTAGTCTCATACAACTGGTGAATCATACCACAGAATTCAAACGCGGAGGAACCACGTATTCAGGATGTGACAACCAAGGGAATCTCCGTTTCTTCCTGTCCCCTTTGAATTCGACTTTTTGCAAAATCAAACCAAGCAACAATATGATGATGCCAAAGCAACCGAAGTGAGATGTCACAAACAGGTGCTGATGTGTGATGGTTTTCCGTTCGGGTCGTACATGGCGTTATGGAAAAGTTGAATTAGGTTATTCGATAAAGACACAAAGATGAGATCAGCCTTACTCCGATCAATGGTGGAGCATGACGACCTCGCGCCGGGGACCAAACTGGTATGAAGCTATCGCAAATGCCCCTTGTTCCAACTGTTTGACACGATTTGTTCTGACGCGCACGAAAAATGTAATGATTGAAATGTCGTTGAAGCGTAAAAAAATCGGCTTCAGAATTCCTCACGGTGTCCGTAACTACGTTTTCCCTTCTTGGCGTTGATGCACCGTGAATGTAATAACTGGCGCCATTGTGGTTCGCTGGAAAAAGATTCCAGCGCTAGAAAAGAATGTCCGTTTGACACTACCGTAGAGTGCAGTAGAGATAAGCGGTTTGAAATTGCAGTGGAGAAACAACGCGCGCACAAAGATGGAGAGTGTACCTAACGCAGCACTGAAGCAACTGTGTGTTACGGATAAAAAAGCAAGCGTTTAACAAGTTCTATGAGACGGCTGGGATGAGAACCAATAAAGAAACAAAATCACGTCGAGAACAGACCGGTGTTTCAGTGAACTCACCATAGGAAGGTACACATAAATCCGCGAGTCTCGATTGTGTTGGTGATCAAATGATTCGTCCCCCTATATCGTCTTTCGATAATGGAAAATGTCTACATCACAATTATTAAATTTTATTGCTACTGTTGAATGGTTTGTATTCTGCCCGACAACATTTCCTGTCAGCAAAAACGGTAGGAGAAGCACTGGAGCCTGGTAGTGTAAGTAAACATGTGAATATTCCCAGTTCACTCCGGGTGGTGTGCAGACAGAGGTGAAGGTTAGTGTTTGTCTATACCATTTCCGAGTCGTGTCCCCCCCCCCTTCTGCGCGTGTTTTTCTATTTTCTTGTCTTTGCATGCCCCAACCCTCCCCTTCGATCGACTGGCCCACACGATGAATGTTTTCGAGGACCCTGACGCAAACGCTGGTCGTTTCTCCCCGGGACGAGTGTCGCTCCTTTGCGGGATGAGGGTCGTTTCTCCTTGGGACGAGGGTCGTTTCGGCGCGGTGCGAGACCACTCCCAAGCACACCGTTTGGCAGAGAGGAGGTTGAGTTCCTGTCGGCCTTTTTCTCGGTTAGCTGGCTTTTTTGTAGTCCAACAAGCCCGCTCCAACGGCTCGCCGTAATGCACCCTGCCCTGCAATCAATAGATAACACATCACAAACGGCACAGTGGACTTCGACTTCCGGCGAACCCCCGTTTGACACGAACGCTCGCTCATTTTTAGTCGGCACAATTTTGCCTTACGAACCTCGATTCAACAGTCCTTTTCGAAATCTAAGGCTTTCTATGTTCAGCCTTCTAGGGGGGAGCTCTGTAGCGCCCAAAAAGATAACTCTTATCTTTCATTTACAATTTACTTGTTGACCGATTGTACATTACTCCTTCTTGTTTTAATCTTACAACCGGCTCGACACACAACTGCCTTGTAAGTTCCCGCGCTCACGTGTACGCTCTTGCTTCGCTTCATCCGTCCGCTTCTTGTTGTAGCCCATCGAATACAGTCCGCTGTGTCCGACTCCAATTGCCTTCTGATATCCGCGCTTAATTCCGCGCATCGTCTCGGACTAGTATTAACTAGTCCTATAGTGGGTAGATCAGAAAACACTACTGTGAATTAGGAATACGCATGTAACGTCGAATCCGCCAGCAGAAACGAGTGGATTGGGAAGCATTGTTTGATACATCATTGAGCTTTGGTGCTGTGTTGAAACCTGAATTGTTGTCTGTCATAAATAACTTGCTTGACGAAATTTTGCAGTTTTCGGCGACCACGTGACTATGCGAACAGTTTTGGTTTCCTCTCACCTTTTGATAACTTGTTGGGTGGCGCCTGGGACACTACTCTGTAGCAGTGACGCGTAAGGGACGTGCAAAATACGGAACAATAGTTAAAATAGGGGTAGCTTGACCCCGCATGGGAATGGGAAGCGAAAAAGCAAGGGTAAGGAAGGTGTATCGCGGAATTCACGAGAGCAGTTTATGTAGACGGATGTACAGTCAGTGAAACAAATGGACGTTGGGAAAGTTCAAACACAACAAAATCCAATGTTGTAAAATGCTGAATGAATATCTTTTCATGTGCACTACAAGGATCTCCCTCTAGAAAGCTGATGAATCGAAGTCTTCGATAGAGCTGTCAGAATGGAGAATGTAAGTGAGGATGGGTGCAAGAATGAACAGACTGGCTTGAACACGGATTCCAAGATGCCTAGCAGAGTTCGCTGGGTTCAGGTTCCTTTGTTATTTGTTGTTTGCTTGTGGACTGAAGTACATCATCGTTGGGTGCTCAGGGTGGGCTCGTCGGACTGCAAAAACTGGCTGTTCCAGAAAAAAGCCGACAGAACATTTCCTCCACTGCAGACCCAGCAGTGTGCTTGGGAAGTGTTGTTCCGAGCACCACAACCTAAGTCCACGGCGAAAACGATCCTCGTCCAACGAAGAAATCCTTGCGTCACCTTCGACTCCCCGTAGTCAGGCGTCACGCGTTGACCGAGAGAAGTCGCGTGCTAATCGATCACTTGTGTACCTGTGGTTTTTTAACTGTGGTTCAGCGACATTTTGTCGCACATCTTTGGATTCATAGTTATTCGTTGTGCTTTTACAAGCTCTGCTTTGTGATATCAAGTTCACGGGTATACTTCAGTGCATCCTACATTTACCCTGAATTCTAAATTACCGGCAGTGTTTTGCCGATATCCAAGCGCCAAAAGTTGCCTAACTCCAACCATCGGAGACATTGTTTGGTCTCACTCGATAGACCAATTCAACGGCTTTCGAACGAACTGTTACTCGTTCAAATCCAACATTGCTTGGTGCAGCTACAGGTCTCAAAGCAAATTCACCCGGCGCGATCCATAGGCTTAACCACGAAAACTCTCAACCACACCTTCGTGTATCCTGCCCCACCTTCAAGCTGACACATTCGACTGGCACGCCAGAGAGGACAGTCTACAAGCACACAACCGCAACGTGAACACTGTGACCTTACCGACAACGTCAATAACAGAACGACTTTTTCCATAGGTGAGTCATTCAAATGGTTCGTAACATTTGCTCAACAAGCGTGATACCCAGTGTGACACAGACTAAAGACCTATGTGGATCGTGTTCCAAACTTGTTAAGGGGGCATTTTGTGCCTTAGCTGTTGCAAGTTCTTCCATGCGAGATGCCTCCGACTTAAGCATAGTCAGGTCAAGTTATTAAACAAACCAGACTCGCTATGGTTCTATGTGGAATGCACATCGATCCCACCGATAAAAAGCGTGTTCTTATTATCTCAGAAGTATGACCAGCTACTAGCCAAGTTTGAGGAAATGGTGACCACCAAAATCACTACGGTTGGGGGTAAGCATAGCGGACTGTGCAATCCAATCCTCCCCCCTGGTTGCTGCTCCTAACCGCGAAGAACTGTTAATAACACCGTAAGCAACACGACACCTAGAGTCCAGAACGTCAACAGCTGTCCCAATACCACACGTAGCTCACATTTGACTAAAGCGGTTCCCAGTTCGATCAGAGTAACTACACGTAAGGCTACTCCAGACGGAGTGCGTAGAAAAAGAGCAAGCCGGTACGAGCGAAAGTTGGGTTACGGTTGCCTCCAAGAAGAGCCGTTATTTAAAATTAACATCTCCTCCAACTGGATCGGAAACTGAGGAGCGTAACGGAGTTTTCCTAGTGCAAGCACCACCGGTTTCCTGCGGTACATCTCCGAGTACTTCAATCACTAACCGCGACATGTCGAAAGGTCTAAAGAAAAAACTAGGTGTACTGAGCGTACTGTGCTCCAATATCCCAGAATCAAAGTCGACATCAATAAGAGGCAGGCAATTGGATGATCTCAACCAGTGGGACATTTTTAGTAATCTAATCGGAGTTGTACTGAAACCTGTACACGTAGTACGTAATACGCGACGCCCCAACGCTAAGCATTTCGGAGAGCCAAGACTTCTGCGCGTTGTGCTGAATTCCATCACTGAAGTAGGATCTGTACTACTGTCGACAGGTAGTCTCAGAAATGAACACTGCTCCATCCGTATCTTTCCAGACATCCCGTGGAGCGAGCGTTATCGAGTTAACCGCAACTTAGAGGACTACCGGAAGGAAACTTCAACCAGAACCATAATTCTTCACGGGGTTCCTGAAACGAAAGCATGTGGTGAGCATGAAATAACAACCCATGATAAGGAACAGTGATGTTATATTCGTGAAACACTCTGCTTGGATGATGTGTTAGCGAAATCTGTGTCACAACTGCGTACCTCACTGAGCTACAAAGGAAGTGGCCCGAAAGTGTTGAAGGTGGTCCTTCAGTCAAAACATATAGTAGCACGGATGCTAAAAAGCTGATAAATGTTGCAGGCTACCATCTGAGCTTCGGCTGAAGATAATCAGCGATATGCCACCTAGAGATGATATGTCACTCAAAGAACCAAATGCGATGGGATCCGTAGAAGAACAATGCACCAGTACTGTGTCTAATGAGCCCAAACAACCTGTAGAAGATGATATTGACCAAACACCTCACACTGTACGTCGAAGATTAGACACGGGAGTAACTACACGGACGATGAATAAGACGTTCAACCCTTCACCATGTACATATCGAAAAACGATTAGTCACTGGTCGGCGAAACTTCACCTACGAATTGTAAAACCTCCGAAAGACTGCTTAAATCTGAGAAACTTTCATGTATGTACACTAACACCCAAGAGCTCCTCAGTAAAATTACCGAACTTCGACTACATCAGGTTGCGAATGCTTGGGACCTAATTTCTGTTACCGATCTCGCTTACACAAAGAGGTGACTGATGCTGAGGTTGAGATAGCCGGTATGTCACTTATCCGGAACGACCGCCCCAACCGAGGACGTGGGGTTCTACTCTACTACCGCAGCGATCTACAATGTACCGTGTTAAGCGCGGTATTGCGCCATGTTACGCGCGGTATTCCTACTCTGCACACAACATGCGGCTTAGCCCAAACCGCACAAGAGGCGGCCAACATTCTTGGACAACAATTTGGCCGTACCTTCCAAAGCGCGCAATCATCATACATCCTGTCTAAGCAGATACCGCCGCCATCAGGGCTTAATCACATTTCGTTCACCTCCGCAGCTGTACTGAAGAGGCTGATGTCTCTGCGCGAGTTCAACTCCCCGGGTGCGGACGGCATTCGCCCGAAGTCGTTGAAAGTTGCTGCCATGAGTTTGGCAGGACCATTAGCAATTTTATTTCAACGATCTCTGAACGAGATGCACGTCCCCACGATGTGGAAGCACGGAATCATCACGCCTATCTACAAAAGTGGTAGCCGTGCTGAACCAACAAATTATCGTCCGATAACACTACTGCCTGTGATCTCCAAGGTTATGGAGTCCATTGTAGCTGAGGCTTAAATGGGGTACCTAGAGAACAACAAAATTCTCGTTCCGGAGCAGCATGGATTTTCCCAAAATCACTTCTGTTCAACCAATCTCTTGATTGCTCGTGCAAACTGGACGGAATCTGTGGACGCTGGTGTAGGAGTCGACGCGGCCTACTTGGATTTCTCAAAGGCATTCGACCGTATAGACCATCGCATTCTTCTCCACAAACTCCAGAAATATGGAATCGGCGATCCTGTTCTTGGCTGGATAGGAAACTTTCTCGTTCAACGTCATCTGAATGTGAGGGTTCGACGCAAATTATCGGAATCCATCGAATCCATCAATGTGGCGTACCTCAAGGCTCGGTACTTGGACCCCGCCTGTTCCTGGTTTTCATAAATGATCTCGCGAGTGTGCTATCTTCTAACTGTTTGCTATTTGCTGATGACCTAAAGGTACGGCGCACTATAGCTGCAGTGGAGGATCACACATTCTTACAGGAGGAGTTGGACAAAGCGTACACATGGTCCATCGAGAACATGCTACATTTCAACGTCACCAAGTGCAAAGTTCTCAGTATACGTCACAAGCGTATGCACAACTACCGCCTAGGACCACAAATTCTACTACGGGCTTCTCACGAGTGCAATCTCGGCGTGATAGTTCAAAACGACCTCGGTTGTTCGAGGCAGACTGAAAAGGCAGCTAATAAAGTGAACCAGTACCTCGGCCTTCTTCGCAGAACCTTGGGGAAGTTGGATCCTTCGATCTTTCCAAAATGCTTAGTGTGTACGTGACGTCGCACGCGGAATACGCTATCCAAGCGTGGCAACCCTGGCTCAAGCACCATCTCACCGCGCTCGATACTGCACAACGTAGGCCAACGAAGAGCGTCAGAGGTTTGACCAGCATCCCCTACCCACTCAGGCTGAAGACCCTCAAAATATACGGTGGATGTTATCGGCGTCTAAGGGGCGATCTCATAATGGTGTACCAGATCCTGAGAAACCCCAACCACCCATGCCATTCCCTTCTAATACTCAGTCAAAACACCTCGCTAAGAGGTCACCAGTTTAAGTTAGTCACGCAGTACAGCCGCCTGGAATGTCGGCGAAACTATTTCTCCCTTCGAGTGGCACAGACTTGGAACGCCCTCCCGGAACATGTAATTAATGCACCCACCCTATCCCTTTTCAAATAACACCTTGACGATACCCTGTCACATTTACTCTACATGATATAGCTCATGACCATCAGCTGCTGGCGCTAACGCACAACAGACAGGGGATAGTTCCATAACCCTACTCGAGAATGAGTCACCCCAAACCCTTGCACGAAATTTGAAAAACGCTACTACTACAGAAACTGGATTTCTGTATCCTGTTGACCCAAGATAGTTGCACATGTTTAAGCGTTGTCCTTACTATCTTTTTTTATATTTCTCGCCTATGATGTGATCAATAAACACTCCCCTGTTGCTTTGTGTGCGTACATTCTCATTTCAAACTCCCTTTATACGACAGTGGAGTTACATCTGTAAGCGCCCGAACGGACGACTCCATTATCCCTTTGCTACCATTTTTTTGTCACGCTAAACACCCTATGGGACATGTCAAGCACCTGCTTTTTTACCCGTTACAAATCATTGTTCATTGTTCAACGTACAATAGTTGATGATCTGGAAACACACGTTATCGACTTACTCTGGTGCCGTGTCCGACTAAGACGCAACGACGCATGTCTAGAAGCTGTCGTTTACCACACCCAAACGTCCACTCCGGAAATGGATTCCCGCTTGATCAGTGGACTGAACAGAGTAACACTCACTAGGTACAACCACATTCTCATCTCAGGGGACTTCAATCTATACAATCTGGAGGTTTTGGTATCGTCCAATGCGCAGTTCAAAGCAGACTTGCATGTAGTGGTCGGGAATATTCCCTTGTAGAATCACGACAACACGCCTACTAGATTCAAGACAGCAAATATACCGTCCATATTTGACAGCACGAAAAAAGCTCACGAATGAAGAGCTCATGGTTGACATGTTAATGATGGATAGTCCATTAGGTCTCAGTGACCATGTAATAATAACTTTTGACTATGTGTGTTATGCAGAGTATCCATCTGAACACTCGGAACTAACTCATACAATCACATGCTACCATGTATGGAAAGAACTCGCCGACGCAGCTGCTTGGGAATTCTCAAACAAAAGCTCCTTGACAACTTCTGGGCAGAGTTCGTTAATAGATTCAGCGACATCATAAACAGAGCATCAGATACAAAGCCCCTTCGTCCCGCAAAAATGCCTTCAATTCCAAGGAGCAGGACTCGAAAATGCCTGGCGATAAGGGATGCAACATGGCGTGCTTACAAGAGTAACCCCGACTCAGAGGCTTGGGGCAATTTCCTGGCCCATCGCAACCATTGCGCTGCACTTGCTCGTGAGGAAAAAGTTACTTATCAACAGTGCCTAGCCAAACAATTCATAGCAAATAACAAACTGCTATATAGGCATGTCAATAAGCTTCGTAAAGTGAAGCGTGGAATCCCTCCATTTCTCATGACAGGCGGTAGATTATGAAGCGCCGAAGAAGCAGCTAATTCCCTGCGGCTACAATACGCCCCAATTTTCGAACTCGCAACCTATACCTGTCCCATAAAGTCATGCACCTTACTGACACCATTGTTTACAAATGTAATTTTCAACCCATCAATTGTGCTGAGGAAGTTACTCTCACTGCATGAGCATAGTTCTCCGGGAGCAGACAACATCCGCCCGAAGGCACTGAAGGCTTTGGCCAACAAGCTAGCTGAACCACGGTCAGAGTTCTTTCAAAGGTGCTTTGATGAACAACAAGTCCCCACTATGTGGAAGTGTGGCATTATCACCCATATGTTTAAAGGCGGTAGCCGTTCAGATCCTGCAAACTATCGTCCAATGACTCTCCTCCCTGTGCTCGCGAAGGTGATGGAAGCAGTCGTCGCTGAGGCTTTAATGGACTACCTGGGAAACTGCAGCATCTTGGTACCGTAACAGCATGGCTTCCGTCAACACCGGTCATGCACCACCAACCTACTGATTGCACGAGGTAGTTGGACGGAAGTGGCTGATGATGGGGTCGGAATTGACGTCATCTATCTGGACTTCTCCAAAGCTTTCGACCGCCTTGATCACCACATCCTACTTCAACGGCTACAGAGTTACGGAGTCGGAGATCTTGCACTTGGTTGGATTGGCAGCTTCCTTCATCAACAGAAGCTTCAAGTACGTGTTAGGGGATCACTCTCTAACCTAATTGAGGTGGAATGTGGTGTCTCACAAGGCTCAGTGCTGGGACCGTGCTTATTTCTGTGGTTTATCAACGACCTGACATCAGCTATGTCCTCAAATTTACTACTTTTCGCCGGTGACATCAAGATATGGCGGGCGATTAGTAACAAGGCAGATCAGGATCTGCGCCAACATGACTTAGATTGCATTTACGAATGGTCAGAGAGGAACAAGCTTCAATTGAGCATAGCTAAGTGCAAAGTGATACATCTGCGTCACCAGCCGGAGAGCGCTTACAAGATTGGAGACCACACCTTGGAGAAGGTTTCTCAGGAGCGGGACCTGGGTGTATTGGTACAGGAAGATCTCGGGTGTTCCAAACAAGCAGGGAAGGCGAGGAGAACCGTAAATCAACACTTCGGCCTTCTTCGCAGAGCCTTCGGTCGGTTTGAACCCTCAATATTTCCCCAAATGCTTAACACCTACATGCGACCGCAGGTGGAATATGCTATTCAGGCGTGGCAGCCGTGGCAGAAACAGGAGCTCGTTGCTCTCGAGACTCCTCAACGAAGGGCAACCAAGAACGTCAGGGACCTCTTTCATCTGGCCTATCAGCTTAGACAGAAATCTCTAAGAAGCTACAGCAGTCGATATCGGCATTTGCGGGGGATCTCATAATGGTCTACCAGATTCTGAAGAACCCAAACCACATTTACCGTCCGATGCTGGAATTGAACCACAACACTAAACTAAGAGGTCACCCTCTGAAACTGCCGGCTTAAATGCCGCAGAAATTTCTTTTCCCTCCGCGTGTGCCAGCCTTGGAACGCCCTCCCTAATTATGTCGTCTCTGCTCCCAATCTGGCAATATTTAAAAAACGTGTTGACGATGCATTGTCTCACTTACATTTCATTTTATGACTTGTTAGCCATAGGCTACAAAACGCAATCAAACAGTGTATTACCAAACGCCTAACCAATGGATTTATTGATTTATACGTTTAATAAGCGATCATCTCCTCTATTCCACATAAGTCTATGGTGAGTCCACCACAACGCTTTTCACTTTATCATGCAACTGGTTTTCGCAATCGTTTCCACCCCACGGAACTTATTAAACAATGCCTTTTTTTACCCGTATTAACCCATTATTCCATTAATAATAATAATAACATTATTATTATTATTATTATTATTATTATTGTTATTATTATTATTATTATTTGGGAACCAATCTGGTTGTCGACGCGGTCAAGTGTGACTGATTGTCGCTTGATTTAAGGAGGCGCGGTGAGCCGGTAGCCAAGTAACCAGTGGGTTGTTTGGGCTGTTCCAGTGGTTGAGATTCTGGAATATAAAATTCAGAGGGTTGATCAATGGTGGTTGGAAGTGCTTAACGCCGGCGAAGGGAACGTGGCATGCAAGCCAAAAACAAATGCACTTTTTTTGAATTATTCCAGGCGCTTTGTGAGTTTTTGTCGGTTTTGTAAAACGCACGTTTGTTATCAAAGACAAAAAACGCGTATTACTGGAAATAGCAAACATTTACAAAGCCACTAAAACGGACCGGAATTGCGATTGGTCTATCGCGTTGGCCGATTCCCTGGGGTTGAGGAGGGGTAGGACAAGGTTGAAGGGGAAGGGAGAGATTCGGGTTATCTCGTTCGCCCGGTCAAAGCAGGTGCGAGTGCTTGTGAAGTTGTAACAGAATAGACTGGAAGCGGCTCGTCAAATAAGGCTACTTCGAAACCAATTTGACCTATACTATTTCCGAGTCATGTTAGGCCATACAGGTAGCAAATTAAGCCAACCAGATGTCAATTTCATCTGGTACGCTGACAGGTTACTCCTTCCGATGAACTAAGTTGAGTCAGGCGACTGTGACATGCGCGCACCGTCGTGTGGCTGGTTCCCTAGCCAAGCGCTGTCAGCCAATAGCATTTCGAATGCATAGTAGACATAGCAACGTGTACGCATGTGTAAGGGGAATCACTAGAGCCCGGAGTTTGCGCGTGTGCGACTTGGTACAAAGGGCGGTGACGGATTACATGACGGAGGATGGGGGTAGTAACTTGTTGATATCTGAGGTCAACCACGGCAGGCTAAGAGGAAACGGGGTCAGTGCATGATAAGGAATTGGAGCGCGATTCACACCACCATTATAACAGAGTCTGTTATGGAATCGGGTCACTGGCTACTCACATTCTGACACGGCCGACAATCCGTGTCACTAAGCTAAACCCCAGGCGCTTGTCCGTACGATCTGTCGCGTGCTGTGAACATATGGCGCGCACCGGGCACTAGGCACAATACGAGTGTTGCATTGAAGCGCGTAGGCCACAGGTTACTTTGGTCACACCGCGGAATCGCATGCGCGCCGGTAGACCTAGACACGTGCACTGGTGAGATGATACCAGCGCAGAAATCTTTCTGGCGTCCTGCGATTGTGATGGGCGACATATCAACGTGGACAATAAGACGGTAATGCAGCTGGTATATGAGTTGTCTTAGTGCTTGTTCCACGGCTAGCACGCAATACGCCTCAAAGCAACGTGTAAAAGTTACACTGAGTATTGTTTAGTAGGGGCAATTAACTGAATACTTAACGAGCCCCGTAGGTAGGTAGGTGGTAGACCACAAAATCCAAAGATTATAGTGACACCGCAGTTAGGCGTATACTAATGCTGCGGTGATACCATGATGTGCTATGGGTAGAGAAGTAGTGGTGCAAGACGAGGATGAGAATGGGATGTCTACGCAGGGAGCGGCTTACGGGCTCGTTGTACGTCGTCGCGTGCTCTCACAGGAATGCCTTCCTACTGAGAGCAAGTGTGAATGAGCCTCGCTTGTTCCGTAGACAAGTAGCGCAACATATCAGAGCGTGTGAAGTTCGACGCTGTCCATCTGGTTATGTATTACATATCATAAAGCCAATGTTTCCGGATATAGAGTGAGTGACCAACCACTTTTTAACCGGAATGAAGTATCTAACGGAGAGTGGATGAATAACCTAGCTTACTACTCGCTTCTGTGTGGACTACCATCGACCATTAAGAAGATGTTTGAGCCACCTGGCTGTCCACTGTGTTCGCAATCAGCAACGAGTCGGATGCTTCAGGAAACTGTTCATGGTCCCTTGACTGTTATACTCGTACTGTTCCGGTGCCATAGGTAGTTTGTTGACACTCAAAACTCTTGTTATCGGCTCTCGACGGTTCGTGACATATGTTAATCATCTCACAGCTTAGCTGGTAACGGCTTTAAGAACCAAGGCTGTTGCTCGGGTTGCAGAAGTTAACCGCTTCTCCTACCTGGGTACCTGAAAAGCTCCATGTGCAGACAACACACTTGCACATGCATTTACGTAATCCTCAGGTCGTTTGCAGAATACATGCACGCCAAACTTATCGGGAGACATAAGTGAAGAAGCCGCGGACTAGGCTAGTGTACGAATTGTGTTTACTGGGCGCGCAGAAGCAGCGTTACTTGTTTGGATTCTAATTAACGACTAATTCTTTACAATTTAAGTAAAAGCCTCCATACGATTGTGCAGCCGCGAGGTAACCAAACACTGTTTGTTTGACGCAACGGTGCACGTTCCCACGGGTTACAGCCCGGAAGCAGTTAAAGATGAGTTCTACCGTCAACTATCCGACCTAATCCATAAGAATCATTGCAATTATATGGTGGTTCTCCTTAGGTACCTCAGCGCACCGCTTGGTAGACTCGAATCTTTGGAACAAGATTTCGGTAGTCTGTGTTATTATGTTATTCGTATGCCGGCTTAAGAAAACAAAAGGAAAGCATCAGCAGTATGTCATTACGCAGTACCGGCCCCTTGCTGCCATGCAAGCACCATCGGTTGCAAGTGGACTAAGGATGCTTCGAGAGTCACCCGGTCCCGACGCAGGCTCCAACCAGCGTCGTCAGATTATGAGACAAGCTGGTTACCTTTAGGCTGCGGGATTGAGGAGGTCGAATGCCACAAATCTCTGCTGCTCACTGTCGTGGATGCAGACTGACCACATGGTTAGCGATTACCATTGACGATGCTGTTGATGGGAGAGCAGATCAAGTTGAAGTACTTAGCTTACCTTTTATCACGCGCATGTATGTATTAGAATCATTCTGCCTTTTCTGGCACCTAACAGCATCGTCGGACACAGCTAGAAGTGGGTGAACTTGTTGTTTCAAATAAGCTGAATGCCTTTCGGGATTCGTCACCTATTCTGAACAGCTCTCTACTCGCAGATGTTTACGCGCATTGGACAAATATCTGAAATGCCGTGCACAGATCTGTCAATGCCATCTGTATGTTCACATCATCAACAGACAGATTTCCGCTCGATGTTCAAGTTATGGAAGATCACCGTACAATTACTGTAACTCTACGCTAAGCTCTGAACACCGAGCTCAAACAGCTCACCATGGAAGATCGCGGAGCCTGATGGCAGTGACGGCAGTGACCGTGCATTTCGCAACGCACCGCCTGTGTTCCGTGAGGCATCCAGAGCTACTGATTTCCTTCCAGCATTCGCGCGGAAGCATCCAAGGTACCGGTTACCGGACTATTGTTTCTACCGTACTGCATTTATCGCCGAGCCCGTATCATCGTGACCGATTTACAGGTTCCGGCCCTCCCCCCACCCAGAAGGGAGTGTAAACAGGTCAGTTGCAGGTGACTGGTCCGCTGTGTGGTCACATTTTAACCTGACTACGGAATCCACGTTTTTTGGTGAAATTATTAGTGGGATACGCTTCACTTGCACAAGTAGAAATGAGTTACAGCCGAACCGCGACTTCTTAACGTGCTTTCGGTTACTGGTAAAACGACGGAAAGACCGGCCTGTTAGTTATGAAATGAGCAGACGCAACTGAAGAGTAAAGCGCGTCGCCTAACCGCATACCTCATACTTGCCATACTGAATTCACCTAGCATCATTATCCTATGTTGTGTTCCGATGTTAGTGGCAATCTGAACCGAAATCTGGACTTCCTGCAGTGTTCTTTCAAACACTAGGTTTGTGTGGTGGGGACGTTATCAACCGCATTCTATCTGGAGGTTGCGTTACATCGTCCGCTTCCATCTACCTTAGAGGTTTGGTTAACACCACTGATGAAACCGAGATAACCAGTCTAACCGGTGTGCTGCAGGAGGGAACGAAATACCATCAGTTGGATTCCTTCATTCCTTGCCCGTGGAGGCCAAGGTGATATACACCCCTCACGGATAACCACTTGGCTCCACAGCCTATGCGGTTCGTACACTTCACTGTCCGTAGCCATTATGTATCACTAGTCACCGTAGGGGGACAGCTATGTTCCGTCACCACAAGGAAAAATCACCTACACACCGGGATCTTGCTGCGATGACGAATAGGCAACGCCGACAGGCAGATGACTGATCGCAAACAGCTTACCAGCTTTGGGTCAATGAGACAGCCAGTTTCGCGAGATAGGACAGAGGCAAACGGTTGACCCTAATACACAGGCTATTTTGGGGGAGGGGGTTGGAACATGAGACGTAGAGAAATAAATTATCAGTAAGTATGTGAACCTGCAGTTTACCGAAAAGCGATGCCACGAAGAGGACCGTATGCTCACCATTCCATGGAAGTGAAGCGCAGAATAATGAAAACGTATGAGGAGGGAGCGGATTGGAAGCAGGTTGCTAGTGCACTTAACGTAAACGTCAAAACCTGCCGCAGCTGGATTCGTATGTGGGAGTAAACCGAACCTAGGGGACAGCATGGAGGGGCTCGTCGCAGAGCGTTAGCAGATAGTCATGTGGACACTCTGGTTGAGTGGGTCTCTGCGGAGCCAACAATAATCCTTGAAGCTCTTCGATTGCGGTTGAAAGCAGAGTTTGAAGTCGAGGTATGCACCAGCATGGTCGCCATATACTTAGACGACCGATTAATAACCATGAAGAAGTTGCACGATATTCTGGTCTCTGAACAGGTTAGAGAACAAGAGGCGACGGAAACCATTCGTATGGCAGTTGGTGAATTGGGAGGCAGAAGGAAGATAACAAGTGTGGATAGGTGAAACAAATTTCAACCCTTTCTGCGGGCGCACCAGGGGGCGCTCACTTCGCGGTACACGGGCGCAATGTACCATGGCGAATACTAGGAGTCAGAACCTACACCTGGTCGGAGCCATGACGAAGAATTCCTTGATAGCTTTCGCCGTTTTAAGAGGCATCTACAACAAAAATAGGTGTGCTCAGTGGGTGCGCCAACTACTGGATACTAACGGCTCCGCATTTATCGAAAGCTGTCTTTTGATTTGCGACAATGCGCCATGCCACGCGGACCTGGAGCAAGTTTTCTGTAGGAACCTTACCGATCAGAGAAACTTCTGCGACTGGCCCCATACTCTCCACTGCTTAACCACATCAAGGGCATCTGGAGTATTATAAAGTCCTATGGGAAGTAAGTAATGAGAGCACGCTATGCTGAAATGCTCAGAGGTGACCCTGCAGGTGTTCTAAGCAAAGGCGAGTGGCGGACACGTTTTCTGGAGAAGGTGGTGTCTGACTCACGAGCATACGTGACACAGCATCAATGTCAACAGATGGTTCAGCACGTTGTGAAGAACTACGGTCGTGTTATTCATCTATCAGATATGTAAAATACTTTTTTCAGTAAACTACTTGTTTGTAAATGGAAGTGTTGTTATTTCCTCGTCGAGGGTGGTCATAGTGCACTATACGCTCTGGTTTAAAGATACAATACTTGTGACAGATGTTCGAAAGTAGTGCGCGATGTCGTGTAGCATAGATGTTTACGTTTCCGCTTAGTGAAACAACCCTGTGAGAGCTTGAGAACTCGCGGCGCATGGGAGTACGGTTGCAGAGTTAGCGATGATCGGAAATCACCTATCGGAGATTTTGTGTTTGAAGATCAGAAGGCTAATGGATTTGGATACGGGTAGACCAGCGAAGAACATGCGAACATGGCCGCGGTGAATAGCATGTGTTGGCCAATTGCTTAGCGAGTCATAGCAGTACTGGCGACTGGACGCTGCTGAAAATGGCGATCGATGTGGGGCACAGAGACTATGAGGACAGAACAAATTAAGATATGCATGGTCGCGAGGGAATATGTTCCACGTGATGTGCTCGAAAACATTGCGCCCACTAGCGAGGGATCAGATTCCTATAGGTCGTTTTCTGAGTGCTCCCTCCATGCTTTCACGGAGCTTCACTGGAGTACCTGAACAGAGCGCACCAAGTTAGAGGTATTAGTTATCATATCCGTGATACGCCAGAATATGCAGTACTTTCGAGCAGTAGTTCAGATCGACAGAAAGATAGCCAAAGCACAACCTACGTCTGAGGTCTCAATGTGGTGTCCTTAGAGAACCACCATATACTTGCAATGATTCTTATGGAGTAGGTCGGATAGTTGACGGTAGAACTCATCTTTAGTTGAGTCCGGCCTGTAACCCGTGGGAACATGCACTGTTGCGTCAAACAAATAGTGTTTGGTTACCTCGCGGCTGCACAATCGTATGGAGGCTTTTACTTAAATTGCACAGGATTAGTCGTTAATTAGAATCCAAACAAGTAGCGCTGCTTCTGCGCGCACAGTAAACACAATTCGTACACTAGCCTGGTCCGCGGCTTCTTCACCTATGTCTCCCGATAAGTTTGGCGTGCATGTATTCTGCAAACGATCTGAGGATTACGTAAATTCATGTGCAAGTGTGTTGTCTGCACATGGAACTTTTCAGTTACCCAGGTAGGAGAAGCGATTAACTATTCCGTAAACCGAGCCAACGCCTTAATTCTTAAAGCCGTTACCAGCTAAGCTGTGAGGCGGTTAGCATATGTCACGAACCGTCGAGAGCCGATAACAAGTTTTGAGTGTCAACAAACTACCTATGACACCGGAACAGTACGAGTATAGCATTAAAGGGACCATGAACCGTTTCCTGAAACATCCGACTCGTTGCTGATTGCGAACACAGTCGACAGCCAGGTGGCTCAAACCCCTTCTTAATGGTCGATGGTAGTCCACACAGAAGCGAGTACTAAGGTAGGTTGTTCATCCACCCTCCGTTGGATACTTCATTCTGGTTAAAATATGGTTGGTCACTCACTCTATATGCGGAAACATTGGCTTTGTGGTATATAACACATAACCAGATGGACAGCGTCGAACTTCCCAAGCTCTGATATGCTGCGATGATTGTCTGCGGAACAAGCGAGACTCATTCACACTTGCTCTCAGTAGGAAGGCAATCCTGTGGGAGCACGCGACGGCGTACAACGAGCCCGTAAGCCGCTCCCTGCGTAGACATCCCATTCTCAGCCTCGTCTTGCACCACTACTTCTCTACTCATAGCACATCACGGTATCACCGTAGCATTAGTATACGCCTAACTGCGGTGTCACTATAATCTTTGGATTTTGTGGTCTATCCCTTACCAACCTACGGGACTCGTTAAGCATGCAGTTAATTGCCCCTACTAAACAATACTCCGTGTAACTTTTACACGATGCTTTGAGGCGCATTGCGTGCTAGCCGTGGAACAAGCACTAAGACAACTCATATATCAGCTGCATTACCATCTTATTGTCCACGTTGATACGTCGCCCATCACAATCGCAAGACGCCAGAAAGATTTCTGCGCTGGTATCATCTCACCAGTGCATGTGTCTATGTCTACCGGCGCACAGGCGATTCCGCGGTGTGACCAAAGTAACCTGTGGCCTACGCGCATTAATGCGCCACTCGTATTGTGCCTAGTGCCCGGTGCGGGCCATGTGTTCACAGCACGCGATAGATCGTACAGACAGGCGCCTGGAGTTTAGCTTAGTGACACGGATTGTCGGTCGTGTCAGAATGCGAGTAGCCAGTGACCCGATTCCATAACAGGCTCTGTTATAATAGTGGGGTGAATCGCGCTCAAACTCCTTATCATACACTGACCCCGTTGCCTCTTAGTCTGCCGTGGTTGACCTCAGATATTAACAAGTTACTACCCCCATCCGCCGTCATGTAATCCGTCACCGCCCATGTACCAAGTCGCACACGAGCAAACTCCGGGCTGTAGTGATTCCCTTAACCCACCTACCCTACACATGCGTACACGTTGCTATGTCTACTATGCATTCGACATGTTATTGGCCTACAGCGCTTGCCTAAGGAACCAGCCACACGACGGTGCGCGCATGTCACAGTAGCCTGACTCAACTTAGTTCATCGGAAGGAGTAACCTGTAAGCGTACCAGACTAAGTTGATATCTGGTTAGCTTAAGTCGCTACCTGTATGGCCTAACATGACTCGAAAATGGTATAGAGGCTTAGTTGGATTTCACATCGACCGCATGCGCATACACTGAGTGACCAGTTCGTATCACACCGCCCGATGTGCATCTCGACGTCTCTGACGTAGTCGGTGGCCTGCAGTGCTGGGCTGGAGAGGTGAAGGGAGATTCTCAAACGCGTGGATCTATTGTTCCGGAAACAAAGCTGTTGTAAAGAGCAGACCCTTTTTGTTACCTAATATCTCACACGCGCAGTGAGGTAATGCATTTTAACAGTGTCTCCATTACGTTCAAATACTAGGAAAAATGAAACGGCTCCTATATCGCGTAATGCAGTGCTGCGGGGCTGTGTGGTCGACATGACCACAGGGTACGGATGAAACGAAAATGATTGACGTTCATTTGCTTCAGGAAATTAGTCAAAATATCCTTGTGAACAGTTGGGTCTGAGCTATCAGTAACCGCAAGAGAAGTAACTCACAAGAGGGCAACTTATTAGACAAATGTTATCAGTCAGACAAGCGAGTAGACTCACGTGCAGGAAACTTGCTGATGCTTTCGGCCACCCGAATGAGCATTTTTGCCGCACGAAAGTGATCACCATTCTTCACATGCACCTGAAATGAAAAGTAACGTAGAACAACGCTCACATAGGATTCCCACATTGAGTTGGACCAACTGAAATGCGCTACCACGACACAACTTTGTGCCAAATCCCAGGCCTACATTTTGCTCTCTACGTCTCCCTCTATCCCCGCAAACATGAAGAAGTTGTAAATCACGTAAGATTGGTGTTTTCTTCAACGCAGCTGCTTCCGTGTAGCTGGTATATTTAGGAACATCCGGAGGACAAAAAACAAGGATGGCAGATAATGATCCTGTTTAAATACCGTACACCACTGGTGTTCAGCCGAAAGTTTACCGAGTTACGCTCCAAACTACCAGCTTGGTTAAGAGTTAAGAGGAAGCTGTGATAGCCCCAAATTGATCTGTTTTCGAGTACCCTGTATTTGTTGTACACTGTTTTAAGGTCAATTGAATGAGCTCCCATTACCCTTTGGCCGGACTGTCACAAGCCGTAATCAGCAACAAATGTGCTCAGTGCTCGAAGCTACTGTGAGATGTTTATGAAGCGAATGGCCAGCCGGATGTTTAACCCTTGGAACACAGTCGCTATCCTTATGAGCGCATATGATGGCTAACATACACGCAAAGCGACGCCCAAAGTTGGATGTTAATGTTACACAAAAATGGTGACTATTATGAGAATTCAGATAAGTCAACTTTTGTAGTAAATAGCAAACGTGATGTCAATGCATGAAGTTAGTGCTCATGGATGCTCGTATTGAGATAAGAGCACTCAACCGTCGGCATACATTGTCTTAAATAGCATAGCTATACTACTGGAGGGTTTCGACGGTGCTTTCCCCTATCACTGCACTCCCTCCATGACCGACCAGTTTCGTCCAGGTCAGGACTCATTAGGTAGCTCAAGCTGGGAGGGGAACTCGGAATATAGTGGTTAACGGCTAACGCCATGCTCCCTACCCATCGAGTTCTCCACGAGCAGCACTATGCCACTGTGGTCGGCACGACATTATCTCACCCCTACCAGTATGCCAGAAAACCGGAAGGAAATAATATTCTTCGCTCACCTAGGTGGTGTTGCTGGATGCCAAACTGTTAAACTCAAACTTCACTTTTTCAACAGCGGCCTTGCCGAGACGTATGTTGTGGCCATAAGAATGGGTGACAATGAAACTCTAACGCAGTTTGCACCCTCTGGTGGTTCTAGAACTCTGGAAGCCCGCATTTTATTACGCCTTTTGGAGCTTAACAGGCAGTGTGGTTTCAGCCATTTGCTTGTTCTGTTGCTAGTTTCCATTTACCGCGGTAAGAAATGCCTTTGATGAGCAAACTGTGTTGCTCAAGAAAGATGTGTTTGGTCACGCTGACAGCAGAACTGCTGTTTGGTGGTCCGAAACTTAAGCAGAGCAGTGGGCGCAAATTTGAGACTCTTATTCTATTCAATACATAAATCCAAGGTTTAATGCAATCTGCATTATAAGGTGGTTTTCCGAGGACACAAATAAGGTGGATTGGAGTTCACAAGCCTTCAGGTCCTAACAGTGGCTATCAATTTGAGTTTATTGACTCACTTAAACTTAAATCCCGCCTTCAGTCTAACTGCAATTATGACGAGGTGACAGCTTGCTTGTGCGACCAGTTAATTTCCCCCGGTACCAATAAGAACCACAGCGCTACCCTACCCCATCATCGTTGAGCTTGCGCGTGCGCTCCAAACTAAATGATTAATAACTCAGCAGAAAAATATCCCATCTGACGATCAGATATGGCGTACATCCAATCGAGTGAGGAATGATATGGGACTCCTGGCTACAGTCCCATTCGGTCCCAATTAGGAGTTAGTGAAGTAAACTTCGAGGGCCACTCAGGTCTACCTGCTGCTGTAGAAATGGAGTTACTCAGAAAAGTCAACGTGAAGGTTGTGCTTACCTTTGCTAATATGTAGGAATGTAACAATGCCAAGTTATCTGCCATCTCTGAGGGCACTCGCAGATTCCGATCTCGCAATTCCTGCACCAAACGAAACAGTAGATCGTGTGCACTTCGGTAGTTTCCGACAATCTGTTCTTCACGTGCAATAATGACAGCGGTGCGAGCTGCCTCTTTGTACTGTTTGAGAACCATGTACAGCCGGAATAGATGTCTGGCGTCTTTCGGCACACCGTCAGATTCACCCATCAGGAAGACGACGAGCGTATGTGCCAGTCGTGCATCACCCGCTCGTCCAACTGCCTCCAGAGCCAGATCCAGTGCTGGGCTGTTTTCTGTATATGGTACTCGCAGCGCAAGCCTCACCGCCTAAAAAAGATGGATAAACCAACTGTTAGCTACTTTTACTAAGACGAAGTGGGGATACTGAAGTTGTCCACTGTCATCTGTGTCTGAATTTTTCCGAAAGACATGATTGCGCAGAAGCAAGGAGCTACTATCCCGGAGATTTGATTATCAAGTGCACTTTGCTTTCTAAGCAGTGGTAACCAAAGTAGTCAGAAATGTCGAGACAGACATCCTACTACATGTAAATAGCAGTTAATTTACAGCAGAGATACCCTCCATCAATGTATTAGTTTTCGGATTCAGAAGAAAGGTCTAAGTAGCCCCTAATACTTTTCAGCACCAGGTTGGATGATGCGGCATCAATCCACCGCTACGTTGTAAGTTATCAATCGGAGTAAATGTAGTGCGCATCGACGTTTTCAACTGTTGCACTAATGGGGAACACCGGAGAACTCATCCAACGCAGTGTGTACAATTTAGCTGAACTGTTTCTGAATTGTGCAGCCAGTGGGATATTCTGTCCATCGAGCAGAGTTTATGTGCAGGCTGTTTTTGGTTTTGCTGCTGCGAATTCTCGATCGACCTTGCGACGCGACATGTGATGTTTTAGCTTATAACCTGCAATAAATTGTTGGCCAGTGGCCATTGAACCTACTTAACATGCACAGTAAGCAATGCATATCAGCATGAACTTTTATGTCCCACATTTAATCCGTCTTATGTTTGGAAGAAATGACGAATTTTGATCGGAGACCTTATAGCCTATGTGACCAATCGTGAAAGCTTTGGAGTCTAAGTGATCAGGACACGAACGCAAGGTTAAGAAACAAATCACGTCTTCTGTTGTCGGTGCTCCAGAGTCCTGGACTGGATATTGATGGTAGCTTAACCTACCAAAGAGTAAACCCCAGTTCCTTGGTTCGTGCGAAAACAGAACTCACGGAATCTGTGAGAATTGTGCACGCCCAACCAGGGACTTCACAGCTTCTTCTGTTATATACGGAAGTTCAGTGCTAACGGTACACGTATCCCACGACGCCAGTGATTGCGCAGACCTAATCAGAATGTCATCGGACAACCAGTCATTGGTGAGTCAAGTGCCCGTGTAGAAGACAGCCCTGATCATGCTTCTGACTGACTCGTGTTCGGCTGTATCAATACTACCAGTTTTATCCATGTTCTGGTATGTTATCCACCTACAAAGATCAGTTTTGGCCACATTCTCAACACAGCAAGTAAAAGACTTAGTAAAATGGAAATAAGTACTTGCCGAAAAGGAATAACAACATTGCCTGGAAGTACCAGGGTCCTGTATTGCTGATGACAATCGTACAGTGCAGTTGGCAAGTGGATAAGTACAAACCGCTGAGGGGACAAAGAAATAACGCCAAACTGTGGGAAAGGAAGTGAATGTCTAACGCATACTTGTGGATAGTCTGGTTAGATGTTACCTACGCCGAAATGATGTTCCACTAAAATTTCCACGCGGTGTTCCGAAGGAATGAACTGACAATGCTCACTAGATCATGTTGCTCATCCTGTATATCCCTGGTTGAGGATATTCGATAAATGCTATACCGGTTCACAAATCGCTTTCTCAAAGTTATCAAAGTTTATCTGACGATAACCATCAATTTCCAATGAACCGAAATGGCTGGTTCTGAGACAGCGTTCTATGCTTGAGATGACGGAAGGGAAAGATGTTCTGATTACGCACAAGACAACTATGACGTTCTGCTAATATCAGTTGTTGTTTCCTAGTGCTGCTGTTATAACAGTTGCACTTGACAGTGTCCCATTTGGATCAATTCATTAAATAACTGTCCGGACATTATAATGCCACTGAGTAGCCGCCGCATGGTTCACCGCAGGCGAATCCATCCTTTGCTATTTCGAAGTTTATGCAGTCATCTAGCAGTTATTTTTGTCCTGCTATGTGGGATCTCTGTGGTAGCGAGGTTAAGCTTCTACTAGTGTCACCATCGCGACGAGACAGGACCGCAACGTGGTGCGATTGTATGTGTGTCTCAACGGTCCATGGACCTATGCTGGGCGGTCTGTTTTTCACCTTCGGAGCCACTCATGTTAAATCAGTCACTGGTCAGAGGCAAGACCAACTCAGTTTCTTGACCCTCCAAGTTCGGGTTTGGATTGAGAGTGACTACTTACTCCAGAAACCGGACTCTCCGTAACCTAGTGTTAAACTCCGCTGTCTTGAGGTCAGGCTTTTGAACCAAAGGCTTTGTTTGATTAATTATTCTCCTGTCTAGGTCTGCGAAACTTGACAGTATCCTGTCCACAAGCAAAGGCACCCTCCATGCTGCATTGAGCAGGATGGATGGACGTTTGGATGTTACTGCTCTAGCCTTCCCGCCTTATACCATCTCGTGTGCATTTACATATGCTTCGTCAACTTCCAACGTCACATTTATCCCCCTGTTTTCAATCCTTAACTCTTGGCCCTTCCCATCTTGCTTCAGTGATCGTTTGTCTGCTAGTTTCGATTCACACTCAATGGCAGGGTGCCGATCCAGTCCAGTCGACAAATCAATGTTCGACGAAGCAGACAACGTCCGTTCATCCGTTACCCTTTGAAGCCCACTATCCTTGGTAAAACTGTCATGCCCCAAGGTGCGCACTTGATTGCATTATCCAACGGACAGAAGTTGCGCGTGCAATAGAGACCCTGTCGATCGATATTTCCTGCTTACCGGAATTTTGTCTGCGAGACTTGATCTCTCTGCTCACACTGCCATCCCCCAGAAGCGACCTAGACGGCAGTTCCTCATTGCGTTTGACTGGAGACAACGCAACTTCAAATCCCGCTCAAGCCAGTATGGCTATTGCTCTGAGTCCCCGGGCTGACTGATTTGATCCCAGTTAAAAACTGAATGTGCGCCATCAGAGTGGCTGGCTCATTCAAAGTTGGGAAGTTGCGCGCAGACAAACGGTGCCTCTTTATCATTGCGGCCTACGCCCCCCACAGGCTGTAGCACTGATTCGGTGAAAAATGACTTCTATCGCTAATTGAAGAGCTCCTTCGCCACAGAAGAAGGACGGACATCGTAGTGGTGACTGGGGATCTGAACGCTCAAGTTGGAATATTGTCCACTGATGAGCTGCATTTGGACGGCGAACATGGTGGAGGCTCTCGTAATGTTAACAATGAGCGGCTGATACACCCGTGGGAAGATGCTCATCATTTTCTCGCGAACACTAACTTCCGACCTAGCTCCTGAAAATGTGACATGACAAGCACCAGCCTCGGATTAGCCATGGACGCAAATCAATCACATGGCGATCAGTTATCGCTAGAGTGGATGCGTCTAAAACTGTCGATCGATTTGTAGCACGAGCGTGGACACTGACCTCCCACTCATTTGTGCTGACCTTACAGTTCGCTTTGGCGAGCGCATGCGGCAACGCTGTAAGCGCATAAATATTTGCCAGTTCACGAAGCCAGCTGTTCTAATTGCACATCAAAATACGCTAGCATCCGACCCGCGTAAGCGCTCTTTGAACACAGTAGAGGGTCACTAATCGCATATCCACCAGACGTTATTAGCATTATACATGTCCTTATGTGGTAAATCAAATTGAGAAGCTGGACATTCGGTCTCTATGGTATCTCTGGAATTCTGGTTGCTCACTGACACATTTCGGCTGGGAACGAACACGAGACTCGCAAATACCTCAGGGCGAAACTGTGTGCTAGCCTGAAGAAAGACCGTGAAGCCTGTTAGTCACATCGTGCATCGGAGATGGAAATGGCCACTGCCCTTAGTGATCATCATAAGTTATTCCGTCTGATACGGGAAACGGGCAGTAAGAGACCTGGTATTAACGAAACTATACGCGAGGAGGGTGGATGGCCAATCTACAGATTATCAAAACGCTTGCAGCGTTCGGTCGAACAGCTTAATCAGCCAGGATAACCAGCCTCTATATTGCCCACTGATCGCGCTTCTGTCTGGGCCGTCCCACTGGACCTGCCCTCACGCGAGGAAACCGAACGTGCGATCAAATTTGAAAGCGATTAAGGACCCGGGAGCAGATAAACTTCATCCAGCCGTCCTCAAATTCGGGGATTGTTCTTTTTGATGATCTACACAACTTACATGTGAAGTACTATAAATGAAAACTGTCCTAGCAGACTGGAACCGCTCCGTTGTAATCCCAGTTTTCAAAGGGGCTCATGCTCGGAATGCGTCACTTATAATGCGATAAGTCTGATCTCAAATGTCTCTAATCTACCCACCGCTGTCGTTACTCATAGACTTACTGATACCCGTGAAAGCTAGGTTCGTGAACATCAAGCCGAGTTTCGTCGAAGACGCAGCCGTGTTAATCAAATCGTCACATTATGTCAGTTATTAGAGCACGGTCATTTATCGACGAGCCACCATAGTCGTGTTTCTCGACATCAAAGGTGTCTTGGATTCGGTGGATCGATGTGCCCTTTGGGACTATCTACCCAGGAAGTTGTGCCCGAAAAATACGTAAACATTAACTGAGCGCTGCACACGCATAGTTTGGGCAGAGTGATGGCTTACGGCAAGCTGTCACCGCCCGTCACTATCTCCAGCGATGTGAGACAAGGATGCACGAGGTCTCCTTTCCTTGTTAACTTCTTCACCGAAGGAGTAGGGGAGACTGCTTTCACTGGAATGGAGTTGCTCCCAGGTTACTGAGTGCTTGATTTGTAGTATGCCGACGACATTGTTCTTACCTGTGACTGCTTCCAAACAAGCCAAGGGTGCTTCGCACCCTCGAAACGCGGAATCCCTCTTCAAAATTAGCAGGGACCCGCTTCTGCGCTGACCCCTAGTGGTTATAAGCTAGAAATCCACTAGAAATTCAAGTATCTAGGCAGCTATATCAGCGCAAGTGGAATGGGAGATGAGATCACGAACCGTATAACAAATGTCAGGGCGGTTTCGCCAATCTCTATTACATGTGGCCTCGGTGCGACATCACTCTTGCCTTGAAGGGTAGTGGTTACAATGCAGTCGTATATCCAGCTCTTCTGTACCGTTGTGAAACCTGCCTACTCAACTTCACAGCTATAAACTGGATAGCTATGTTCATCACTGCTGCCTTCGCAGCCTAGCTCATGTCTGATGGGAACACCGCGTGAGCAATGAATGTGTTCGACGTCGCGTGTTTGGTGAAGGAAGAGTGAATGATCCGCTCAGCACCATTATATCACGCACCAGGCTCCAGTGGCTGGACCAGATGTTAGGTATGTCCGCGCACAGATTCCCGTGACGTGTGTGGTTTGCGCGCCTGTGGTCGGGATGGAAGAAGAGGAGGGAAGGCCAAGCGATGTCTTGGTCTAGAGGAATGAAGTCCATGGCTCTGTACTGGGCATCGATTAGTTTCTCCTGACTGTCTGGCTGGGGTCAGAAGCACGATGAGTAGGTTCGGTTGGATCCACTAGCTGACTTGTCAAGGAGCCGACCTCAATGGCCTCTGTGTTGTGAATCGCTTTATCCATCCCAATCCCGCCTATCTTCACCCACCAACTACGATCTCTGTCTTGAAGCATACTATGTTCCAACGCACTGTGTTTGCAGGCTGGCTTCCGTTACGGTCCAAGTAACGTAGTGACCAAGGTTCAGTCTAATATGAATCTTGGTCTATATAGGGATGGCGCGTCGCAATCTATTCACACAAGGAATACTACAAAATGATCCTCCAACCAGTCAGTAACTGTTGTGACAAGTTTTGCTCGTCGAGACCCGGTAACCAAAGCGGTAGATGTTTCGGCTACTATTCTAATGGTTTTGGGTTCGAGGCCTGCTATCTCGACCTGATGCGATCAACTGAGATCGAAACGCGTCGTAGTGCGCAGTGCTATCGGACGGGCAACAGCAAATTTCCGGTATGTTAACCGTTGTTTTGTACTCTATAATGTTTATTATCTCGCTTTTGCATATATCCCCTTTTTATTGCGGCACAGCTAGCAGAAGTGTGGTTCCCACATTCAGCTAATGTGTGCCACTGCTGCTGCTGATGATGAAGATGATGGAGATGTGGATGATGATGCTGCTGCTGATGATGATGATGATGGTGAGGACGAGGTTGAGGATGAGGTTGACGATGATGATGCTGATGATGATGATGACGACGATGCTCATGATGATGAAAATGGTTAGTGTTACTAAACTCGGGTGACAAAGGTGCTATGCGGATACATCTCGTCATTTAGCATGTAGGGCAAGATCACTGTGCTAAAATCTCAAGTGTTCATCCTACTAGCTCGACCTCTGAGCTGTCACTTCCTGTTACCACCACAAAAAACCGTCAACAATCCAGTTCAGATTGTATGATTAATTCCAGATCACGTTCCAAGAGAGGTCTGTAAGCCATTCCATATGCTAAAAAAACAAGCCGAATAAGCATGTGTTCTCTAAAACCTGATGCGATTTTCCTATGGGATGATCCACAAACGGCCTGATCAGCACGTCGTTGAAGTTTTGCACAAGTTTCCGGTGTGCAGCGCGTCTGCGATATCTAAGTGTCACCCTTGAAGGATATCACGTTAGTCTGATCAGCTTGACTCCAAAATTGGTGTAGCACCAATCCTAGGATTGTCAGGGTTGGGAGGAGCAACACCGAACCACCATTATGATTTGTTACCATTTAGGTAGGTTAGGCGTGGGCCTTCAATTTACTATACCAAAGAAATCGAACGACCTATCCCAGAATTGCGTCGCCAGAGCCACAGCGGATGTTTATGCATGTAGATATAGTGACCCACCTTATCTTTCCACGATAGCCACCTGCTTGTGACGGTGTGTTGTTGACAAGTATGTATATTTGCGTAGGGCACTAAGGATTCACGCTATGTCGCCCTTCCCTCAGTATTATTACTCAACCTTCGTTAAGTAACCGTGGTTGTACGGCAGGGAAGTATCAGTTCAAACGGCTGATGCAATGCTGTTGTTGATTATGAGGACCCGGGTGACGAAATGTTTTCTTTAGTCTAGATAAGTGACCTCGACTCCAACCCTTACAGCATGTGCGCCCGTCCAGATGCCACATAACGAAAACCAAAAACCTGGTTGAACTGAAAGAGAACATTGTGAACGAACACAGGCAGATTTTCTTGGAGATATTGCAGTAGGTGCTCACCAACACCATTCCGTGAATGTTCCTTCGTAGCCAAAGTGATGGTGAACACTTCGAACATCTAATTCGCTGATAGTTACCGACATTTGACACATTTCATGTAAATATAAGTAAAGAAATGAATAAATGTATAATCCTTGTTATACACGGGCAACACCAACGATGACCTGATGAATTTGTACAACTACCAATTGTCTGACTGTGAGGGCAATAAGTGTATTCATGACTAAATTGGTGCGCTGTCTAATGGTGCCACCAGTGCGTCGAGGCAGACTGAAATCTAAGAGCGTTGTCACGTCAAGTCAAGTCAAGGAATCCTTCTTATGCACCCATGAAGGGTGAGTTTGCCGCTGTAACACACACGCGATTGAAACGGTAAAGCAAACAACACTGTAGCATTGCAATGTGCTCCTGGCAGTATGCTTCCCTTTAGCAGCGAAAGCAGCCTAATTAAAGCTTACGGGTTTGTTGAAAGCCAGTCATGGGGCGATAACAGCTTTTGTGGCGATAGCAATATGGCATCCATCGACCGGTCATCACATACGGCCAGGCTATTTTCTCAGTTGCCAGCGCAGCGACACACAACGCAGAAAACCCTTTTGCTGACTTTTCACCTGCATGAAGCCCCATTGCCGATCGATCCAAGCAAGACACGTTCATTGCGGCTATGTGGTGTCCGTCTCACATCCAGTTCTCGCAGCCGAACGGCTTGCGCTCCGTTGGTCTTGCCATGCGATCGAGGCATGACGCATTCATTGCGGCTGTGGTATCAGGCTAACGTTCTCTTCTCACAGCCAAACAGTTCGGTGTGCTCCGTGATTGTAAGCACACATGTGGCCTCTCTGTCGCAGCTCACCCCTGCTGGCAAAGCCATTTGAGCCACTGGTCAATTAGCAGTTCAGCGTACCGGTACGTCAGCACCCGAATGCAGCCGCTCGTAGCTCCGGTCCAGATTAAAAATATACCCTGTATATATGCAGAATTAGCAGAGAAAAGATAGATATGTTCAAAGTGACAAAAATTCGCTTTATGAGTCCCAAATTTTGTATGCTCTTATTTGGATGCTATCTCTGATTGCTCTGAGCGAACGAGTTCTTCCTGGATCGAAATCTATCCCCGAGGATAGTGCTGGCAGTTCTGCTCGCGCAGCTTATTTATGTGAACCATTTGGTGTTCTAATTGGGTACTCGACATTTAGTCACGTTGGACTGAAGGCGACTGTTGTCTGACCATTCGGCAATATTGTCGAGGTCATTTTGTATATGCATGCAATTGTCTAAAGCTTTGATGGGCTGCCAAACTGTCGTTGGCATGAAGAAGAAACTATGAACTGATTAATCTCTTTTTGATCATAAATAAAAATCAAAAACAGACAGCCTCAATACCGGACTTTGTGACACACTGTATTCTACTTGTATAGCATTTGAATCAAATTCACGAATTTTCACTTTCAGCCGCCTGTGCAAGTTGAAGTTTCTGACAGACCATAGAAAGGGATCAGGTATGATGTATCCCTGAAGCAATGCTATAAGGATGCGCTGCTTCAACCGATCGAATGCCATAGAGAAGTCAGGGTAAACAACGTCAGTTCTTAGGCTAAGATTCACTGCTTCGGTCCAACTGTCTCGTGTTAACAGTAGCTTGGTAGAGCACGGTGGGTTCCGCCAGAAGCCATGGTGAATTTGTGCGATGTAAGACATGAGCGCGCCATTAATGATAGTCTCCGTGACTTATGAAAAAGCTGGAAGAAAAGCCAGTGGACGGTAAACAGCTGGGTCGGAACCGCTGTCTCCTTTGTAAATTGGAGTTATTATTCCACATTTCCATGCTGTGATAACGTACATTTCGATAAGATAGTGTTGGAATAATCGCGCCAAAGAATTACATAATTTCTTAGCTGATACGGCAAGCATCATCTGGCGAACATAATTGATTCCAGAAGAGCTGTGTTTGCATATAGGTAACAGTTTTCATATCACAGTGTCAACCGTAGAATGGACATAAGTTTTGGTGGTGGTAAGTACACCCCAATGGGTCAGGATACCACGGAATACATTAAAAAGTTGGCACGTATTGCAGTTGCTGGGCATTTGCTACTTCTTTGGTGACCCGTGTTGGTCCATCTTCTGCCATAAGAGGAGGGAATATATGTTCAACCTTGCGAAGACTATTAACCTTATTATAGAGTAGATTATGATTCGCAACAAGTCGCACCCTTAAACTGTATTAATATGCAATCTTACTCTTGCGCACTACTTGAATACAATGACTACGGTGGACGACGGAGGTCCTCTAGCTGTTCGACCTCGGGTCAGTTCTGTGCGCAGGCCATGCTGCACTTCGACTCGCCATACCAACGAAACCATGTTGCTGGAACGAATACCCTTAGTTTCCGATGCATCAGCATCCAAGTTGCTAACCTTACCGCCGAAATTTTCCCAGACAATATGCAGTGTATCCTCGACTAAGAAATACCGCTTGGTTGTTTTAGCTGCCCTCTCTAAGGTGCCGTAGCGTACTACTGTCCGTGTCGATTGGATACTCTCTCTAGCTTATTCCCATAGCAGGTGTACATGAAGAGAAAGGTTGCATTGTCATTACGGCCTAGAGGAGTATTGATGATCATCCACTCGATCATAAGTTTTTCCTTACTGAGTGTCCGGTTTAGTTTGGATGGCTGATATGCCGCTCTGAATCCGGTGAGGGTGTTTACGTGCACATAACGCGCGAAGCTGGCGACAAGCCCTTGCAGACCTACTTTGAATTGTTTTCCAACGGTGGCTAGGGATTCCAAAGCGTAAGTGGTGCAATCGCCGGTGATAAGAATACGGCTCTACCTCTTGGTTAGTTCGAGGCACAGTGTAGATGCCAGGCTGAAGTTCATTTCGGGCGTAAAAGATGGATACCGGTAAACGACAGCTACCACTCTAGCACAGAGGGTACCAAAGAGCATTCTGCACCGTTTTGACAAGATTCCCTAACGTTTTACATTAGAGCTCACTGCGAAAGCACAATACCACTACACTTCCGTCAATAATAGCACAGATTAGCTGGACCGAGTCAGTTGACGCTGGGGAGGAAGTTGCTGCAATCAAACTAGATTTTTCTAAGGCGATCGTACGCCTAGATTATCGGATTCTTCTTTCCGAGCGCCAATATTATAGTATCA
Source organism: Dicrocoelium dendriticum (assembly GCA_944474145.2). NCBI lineage: Eukaryota > Metazoa > Platyhelminthes > Trematoda > Plagiorchiida > Dicrocoeliidae > Dicrocoelium > Dicrocoelium dendriticum. The sequence continues at coordinate 69,140,275 of OX104068.1, read as the reverse complement.
ATGGGCTTCTGCTAAACAGGATCGTCAAGTTTCTCCTTCAACGGCAGTTAGTGGTCAGAGTTCGGAGCTCTTTATCTGACACCAGACAGACCGACTTTGGTGTGCCGCAAGGCTCAGTACATGGTGCACGATTGTTTTGGTATTTATTATTGTCCTCGAACAGGCAATCGTTTCAAATTTCCTACTGTTTGCCGACGACAACAAGATTTGGCACACGATTCAGGGGAATGCAGATCAGCATCTGCTTTATTGTGACCTAGACACGGTACATCGGTGGTCAATACAAGAGTTAATGCATTTCAACATGAGTAAATGCGTGATCTTTGGAAGTACGACACTGGCGACCCAATCCTGAATTGAACGAACAATGTTCTACACAAATATCGGTTGGAGGTGAGGGTCCAGAAACCTCTTTTCGATGCAAGTGATGTGGAGCTCGATGTACGCCAAGGCTCGGTGCTAGGCTCTTGTCTATTCTTAGTTTACATAAATGAGCTATTGATATCAATTAGTTCCGATTTTCCATTAAGTGCATAGGATAGTAAGACATGGCGCGCGATCAAAATACCAGACGACCAGGTAGGGCTGCTTTGCAATCTTAAAAAGATTGGGAACTGATCAGTTCAATATACCTTACCATACAAGTAAGGCAAATATCGCGTTGTTCACCGACGCCATAAACATAACTACACCTATTGGCTTGTGGTACAGATATTGCCGACCAGCTTCCAGGAACCTGCCCTTGGTGTGTTCGTACTGTGTAACTTCAAGCGTGCAAAACAGTCTGTGGCAGCTACGAAGAGAGGCAACCAGCATGTCGGCTTGCTGTAAACGTCATTAAGGAGATGTGATCCATCAGTCTTTCCAACGACCCACAAATCCTACGTGCATCCTCGCGTTGTATACGCCATCCAAGTTTGGGCACCTTGGTTGAAGCGCGAGCTAGAACTACCAGAGGCAACACAACGCAGAGCAACAATGTCAGGTGTTTACGCAATTTCTCTGACCATCAAAAGGCTGAAGTTGCTGGAAGTTTTCAGCGGACACTACGGAGATCTGTGCGGTGATCTCATATTAGTACACCAAGTATTTTGTGGTCCCATCAATGTATGTCGCCATTTGCTGAAACTTAGCCACAACACGCAGTTCATGGGTAACAGCTTGAAAACGATGGAACAATATCGCCGTCTGGATTACTTTCACTTCGAGTTGACCGACTCTGGAACTCTAACGCAAACGCAGTTTTATCCTTTCCTAATTTGAACATTTTCAACAAAGGAATGGACGTTGCTCTTAGCTCCCAGCAGATAGTTAGCTAAAATATATCATTGTGGACTATACTAATTATGCTCTTCTACCGGCTTTATATACCACATAGACCTAAGCAGGAGGCGCATAAGTGAGCGACCATATTTTACTTTTCTCATGCTTTACGTCAACCATCACTGCACCCGGGTATTTCGGTATGTTTGCATTCGTTTATGCTTTTCCACTAGTGTTTTTTATCAACGTATTTATCTCGGTAAACGCTGTTACGTGTACCTAATGCCTTTTGGACTTTTGCAACGGGATTTATTACTCACTTGCTTGTTAACTAGTGCTAAATCATTGTTCATTGTTTATTGTAAGGTACTCTCCGTACGATACTGGAACAACTATATATACACGCTAAGAACGCAAGTGCTGCAGCGATCTTCCGTCGGACGCGACCTGGGTGTGCTGGTTCAGAATAAGTTGGGTTGTTCCCGGCAATCCGAAATGGTATCGAAAGCTGGAAACCAACATGTTGGTCTGTTGAGACGGTCATCCGGACAAATAGACATCCCTATTTTCCGCGTGAAACTCAGTGCGTATGTTCGCCCCCATGTCGAATACGCCGTTCAAGCCCGGCTTCCATGGCCGAAGCACGATCTCACTGCACTGGACAAGCCTGAACTTCGAGCTTCCAAGTACGTCATTGGAATGCGAAACCTCCCAGAAGAGCAGAGCCCGAAACAATCGGGGTATTCAGCGGATGATATCGCCGATTACGAGGCGATCTGATAATGGCCTGCTTGATTCTTCACGGCCCACATCATGTGTGCCACTCTTCACTGCAACTCAGCAGCAGAATAAACCTGCTAAATCACTCCTTGAAACTAGCAGAACAGTATACTCGCCTGGAGGGCCGCAGAAATTCCTTTAAATTCGCATATCATAAGTGGAATCCTCTCCCAATAGATTGTTTCTGCAATGACACTAACAATTTTTAAAAGACGCTTAGATGATGCACCCATCCACTTACACTTTATTACTCAGCAGTATGTCTCCGTCCCACTCGTTGGATGTACCTTAGATTTATTTAACATTGACTGTGGATGCTGTGAAACAGCCAGAGTTGTAGGACCACAGTGGAACAAACCATAAACCCTAATTTCATACTTAAAGTATTAAATGATTTTTTCAACTTTTTCGATAACCCAGCAAACCCACCAACGGCATTTGTACAGCACGACATTATAAACCATTTACTAATGAGTAGTGGGATCTTGGTATAATTTGTCAGGGAGATCGTCGTAGTTTCCTCTCAGTTAGGCAGATAATCACAAGTCTGCAAAAGCAACGGACAGCTGTTTCGACCTGCCGGGTTCCGACCCCATGACCTCCGGATGACAGCAGCTTGTGCCACTAAGCCATGCGTAACGGCGGCGGGCTTGCATGACTGATAGTTAACTACGATATGGCGCGGATCAACCGCCATTTCCATGCCGGTTACGAACTGTGCAGAGGATAGTGGTTATCCCCCCTCTAAATCGTGGTCAATTGTCAGTCATGCTGCTCCGCCGCCATCACCTATGCCTTAGCGGCACAAGCTGCTGGCACCTGAAAGTCATGCAGTGGGAACCTGACAGGGGTTCGAGAACGCGCACCACTGACGAGATCCCGAAGTTCGAAACAGCTGGCTGGTGCTTATCCAGACGTAGAACATGTCTGAATGAGTACCGACTGCAAAGAACTACCTCAAAAGTTAACTCATTTATATTAATTGGTCTTGGTTACCTGGGCTAGCCTAATAATGGATATGCCTGGATACGTAACCTCGATATCACTTAAGTCGTAGCACAACCTTGTCTTCGTTACAGCGACGAGGTCACAGGCCTTTGATCTCTAACTGAATCGTAACACACAAAGTGCTAAGTAAGCCAACATCGTTAGTGTACATACATGATAGCTTCTTAAACGTCCGAAGCGCTCCACAAGGAGTGTATGGATGGGGTTAATTTATGTCGATCGATGAAAGGCTGGTACTTGGTCATTTTTCGGTTGCTTTATCAGTGAAGGGAAAAATGCCGTCTCGATATGGTTATACTCCGTTCTCAATGGCTACAGACCTAAGAGCATGCTTTCCTGACTCGTTGTTTTGGTTAGATTGAGTCTTGGGTGTGCCGCTTCCTCAATGACATCGCGTGACAGCGTTTCTCTACTGGCTATGTGTAAGCGCATTCCTGAGGGTAGTGTGTTACACACTTTATGCAGCTATGCATTAAGCTCCTCGCCTTCTATTGGGACTAAAATAAAAGTTTTAGTTTTCGCGGAACACGGCTCTTATATTGAGGCGACGCTGGGAGCCTTGAGTTTAACTAAACCATGACGTCACTAGAAAAGAGCGCTTCACGGATTTACCGCCATACTTTCGGGTTATGAGCGTCGGTCTCCTCGTTGTTAGTTGTCGAGAACACCTGCGCGCCGTGCACCAAAATGATTCTTCTGTTACTCTACGTATGATAGTTGGTTGTATTTATTTTTGTCTTGATGTCCTTCGCTCCATGGCACATACGGAAATATGCGTATCCAACTGTCTTCTCTCCGCAGGCGGTACACCGACGAAAGCACCGTCTCGACCTCATCTGTGGATCCAATATTACTCGTATTAGTCGGGATCTCCAACACCGCATCGAGGTTAGATGTCTAGCGATGCGCATTAAATTAGTTGATACGAGAAATCCACGGCTTTAAATCATCCTGCTGTTTATCCCTCAAGAATTTCGCCTTGGATTCAGTAGCGCTGGTGCATATGCGTTTTATGGAACTGTAGTTCCGCCTGGTTTACGGTGATATGGAGAACTCGGTGGTGGCTGGCTTTGGCGAAGCCTCCGCAGTTCGCTTCTGATCCTTGCCATCTATGGTGGCTACAACGTCTGAAGCTACCAGATGCACACTTTGAATACGTGGAGCAGTAAACGATGCATAAGTGGATCAATATTTTGGTAAGGTACGGTTCTTGCAGGTCAAGCAGAAGTGTAGCCGTTACCGAGGTTGCGTTATTCATTACACTGGACAAAAAGATAGTGAAAGTGGAGCCCGGCTACTCCGACTGCTCGAGTTGGCTGCTCGGTTCGGAATTTTCACGGTCTTCATTAAGTAAAGCCTTGGAAACGCTCATCTCTTTTCCTTGGTTTCAAGCTAGTGATTGGGGGAAATGGATGAATTGATGGCTCTGCTAATGTCGCATCTAGCGGAGCAATTTTAACATTCAGACGAAGTCCAGTTTCAGCAAGAAGACTTCCGTACCCTTGTAATAATTCTATTACACATTTTAGTAGGTCAACGAACGTGTTTTTGGGACCGAACCAAAGTATTTCCGGCGAACTGTTCTACTGCTTTTCTTGGTTTAAAGTCACTCCGACGCAGTCTAACTAGTATTTAGAGGAGCAGTGCGAACCTGCCAGTCCTATTTTTACTGCTTTTTACGAGTCTCCGGTGCACAGACGTTCAGATTGGAAAACATCCAATGGAATTTCACGTTCAGCGACAACCCAGCAAGTGGCTTAAGTGAACAATGTTTCACGCTGCATGGGCCTGGATCAGGGACAGAGAAGTCATTAGAAGATATCGAAATGCAAGATGTGCGATGCAGAGATGATACACGCCTAGAGCGTCGTACTACGCACTTCATAGTAACAGTATCGGATGCTCCTCTGTGTAATTGACGCTAATTCTAAGGTAGAAAAGTGCCACCCATCCTCGGACACGCGACAAGTACTGCGTAAAAACACCGTATGCACGTAAATGTCTAACACCTGGAGAAGGCGCAAAGGGAGATAACACCCGACTAAGATGAGTTCAGTTCACCCAATTAATTGAGACTACAGCTGCCTTCTGCGTATCGCCTCAGAAATCCAACCCATAGAGTGCGGCCTTATTCTTCGTGTTTTTTGCAAAGTTGCGTAAACAAGTGAAGAGAAGTGGGAATCCATAGACGATAGGTGGGATCACTTCTAATTCAAACATTTCAGTCTAGGTGCTAATTTACCTACCTCAATTAATGTTCCATGGCATACGGTGCGGTTGCATCAACAACTCTGCATACAGGCAATGTTGGAGCGCCAGATTCACGTAGTAGCGTTTAAATTTATGGTGGAAGCGAAGGACAAAGCTTGGAAAAGTTGGTGGTTAGACATTTTTGGGCCTCTCTTGGAATAGCCCGTCGAAGATTTTTTCCATTTTAGTAAATGTTGCCTGATTGGCACATGGTATGTGTGTGATTAGCAGTTTATTCCACAGATAGGTCTATCTGACCAGCAGAAAGCTCAAGCTAATTCTTTTTCCAGCCTTTGGTATAAGCAGTGTGTAATCTTCGGTGCGAAGCTATCGAATTTAGCGATGTAGTAATTTGAGTGTGGGCAGATGGCAATAAGTCTATTTATGCAGCAGATTGTAAAACAACAACTTATGGTTTAATCGTCGCGTATACAGTGGTTCGAATTGAAGTTTGCTGTTGTCGTCACTATAAAATTGTGGACAAAATTTTACTGCTTGTCTCGCTTGAAAAGCGGGAAGTTCAATCAGCAACGCTACGAGTTACACAGAATTTACGAGCCGTCAGCTGCGGCGGCGTGTTGGTTTTTCTTTGATAGGCGACGACATGTTAAGCTTACAGATGTGGATTCCGAGTGTCTGTAGTACTGCCCTGCACGTTGTTTTCCAAAGTATGCTAAGCGAAGTACCGCAAGAACCAGTTGTGTTATTCAATCTGAAAGCTAACTACTGCATCCGTTGTGACCTCTGTGCAATAGAAGCGTGATGGATTCCAAGCAGAAGGCGGCTATTCCGATACAATGAACCCCAATGCCCTTGCGACAGCCTCTTCCGAAAGACTAGCTTGAAGGGTTAGAAAAGAAACATTAACCATGCGTGTTGCTCACTCCAGAGGCAAGAGTGTGGGCAAACACAATCCACTAGACACGACTGCTCGATGAAGTAATCATTAACTTGTGTGGGCTGAATTGCTGTGTTGGCGCTTGCTAATTATCCCTGGTAGACGATGTGTGTCAGTGATGCCACGTATACCATATACCAAGAATGGAGCTGATTTGCATATACAAACTTCTTGAGACAACGTAAGGTGTGGTCTACTGTAGACCTGAAGAGGTACAGTGGAACAATATCCACCTGATCAATTTTGAGCACAATTCCTCAATCAGCCATCAGGCTGCTAGTACGGATTACGGCAGACCAATGTGGCGTGCTCGGCATGCTCGTCGGAGCAAGAGACACATGTTGCTTGAGGTGTATTTGACGTAAGCCTGAACGAAAAGACGGGTAGATGCACTTACCTTCTCATACTGCTTTGCCATCAAATAATACTTTGCAGCCAGATACCAATTCTTTTCATTTTCAAAGTAACATGCAATACTCTGGTACTCGCTTGCGTCCGCCTCGGATCCTGGAAATGCGGAATTATGAATATCATGGGATGTATGTAGCTAAGGAAGTGTTCATCCATTTGGTGCAAACTGACCAAACAGACTTACCTATTGCTTCAGCGTACAGCTCCATTTTGTGATATTTTCTTGCTAACTGGAAAGCCGCTTCTAAGCACTTGGACATGACAAGGAATTTGATGGCGGAAGTGTGATCATTGACCCGAATGAAATACTGTGCGACCATCTTGGCCCCCTCGACGCTTTTGGTTTCGCGTACAACGCGTACGGCCTCGTCCGGATTGCCGATTTTGTCGATATACAATCTGTGACACCGTGGTACGAGCGAACATCGTTAGATGCATGTTTAACGTATTGTGGCGGACTAGAATTTCCATGATTTTATGGCACCAACGTTCAGTAGGAATATTGGAACCAGGCAAAGCGGCTCTGTAAAAAGGTCGCTACCGTTGAAAAGACAGAACAACAATATATATAAGACTAAAGATTTAATGTCTAAAAGCACAGTGTAGGATCGTCGAGATAGCAATAACAAGGTTCCAGTCAAGGCAACGATGCGTTTTCATGCACCCTTGCCGGGTGAATCTTCGGTCGTGACACAAATAGCATCAATCTGCTAAAATAGTAATTCATACACGAGGGAACAACAGCAAAAAGGCTCAGTGAAAAACCTAACCTCGCTGGCCGAATTTACTGGATAATAGCATTTTGCTCGAAAAGCAAGCTCGCTAAATAGGGAATGACCGATGAACCAAAAACCCTCCTGCGGGCATACCGTGTGCTGTGCTAGTATTTGGTCAACGAGGTAGATTTAAAATTGCAGAGTGCAGTGTGAGAAGAGTGGCTAATGTCAGGGAGTAGATTAGAAGCAAGTTTGGTGCATAAATGTGTGTGAATAGATGCAACTTTTTGAGCCGTACTTGTTTTTGGAATACCACTGCAGCGGGACAAATGCTTCACATGATCTAGCAAACAGCTTAAAGTACTTTCATAATAGGCCTGGAAAGGTCACAGGAGAGCAAAAAATCCAGTGTGGTAGAATGCACGTAGTGATGAAATTCAAAAGCAAATTGTATGGTACGGAGGATGAGTGCAACAGAGCGAGGTAAAAGGAAAGTCGCCTGCGTTTGGTGATTATTTAATGCACGTGGATTGACCACGACAAAACGTGCCTCACCGTAACTCCGAGCTATTTCACTGAAGTACAGATGTTGAACGAGAAATTCGCCTATCCATCCTAGAATAGGATTGCCGATACCACAATGCTGCAGCTTGTTCAGTAAAATCCGATGGTCCAGGCATTCGACCGACTGGACCATCGGATTTTACTGAACAAGCTGCAGCATTGTGGTATCGACAATCCTATTCTAGGATGGATAGGCGAATTTCTCGTTCAACGTCACCTGAATGTGAGAGTCCGAAATACCCTGTCGGAACCAATCGAAGTTCAGTGTGGCGTACCTCAGGGCTCGGTACTCGGGCCTCGCTTGTTCATTGTTTTCATAAACGATCTTGCAGCTGCACTATCTTCCAACTTTCTGCTGTTTGCAGATGACCTAAAGATATGACGTGCCATAGCTTCAGGAGAGGATCACACAGCCTTGCAGGATGATTTGGACAAAGCATACAAGTGGTCAAACGAGAACTTGCTACAGTTCAACACCACAAAGTGCAAAATCTTGAGCATACGCCATCAGAGTGCGTATAACTACCGCTTAGGACCTGACATTCTACAGCGGACCTCTCATGAGTGCGATCTTGGCGTGCTTGTACAAGAAGATCTTGGGTGCTTAATGCAGACCGAAAAGGCCTCCAAGAGAGCAAACCAACACTTTGGCCTTCTGCGTAGAGCGTTTGGGAAGTTTGACGCCTCAGTCTTTCTGAAAATGCTTAGCGCTTTTGTTAGACCGCACACAGAATACGCTATTCAAGCGTGGCAACCATGGCAGAAGTGCCACCTTACTGCACTCGATACTGCACAACGCAGAGCGACAAAGTACGTCAAAGGTCTTTCCAGCCTTCCCTACCCACTCAGGCTAAAAAATCTTAACTTATACAGTGGACGTTACCGTCGTTTGAGAGGCGATCTCATATTGGTGTACCGGATACTGAGAACCCCCAACCACACGTGTCATTCCCTCTTGAAACGTAGTCAAAACGCATCCCTAAGAGGTCATCAGTTTAAGTTGATCACACAGTACAGTCGACTGGAATGTCGACGCAATTTCTTCTCCCTCCGAGTGTCACAACCTTGGAACGCTCTTCCAGAACATGTAATTAACGCTCCCACCCTATCCCTTTTCAAAAAACGCCTTGACGAAACTCTGACACGATTGCACTATGTGATATAACGTGCGACCATCGGATGATGGTATTAGTGAACAACGAATGTGGACGGAATCCACTTAAAATTCCTATTGGATTACTTGTTTATGTGCATCTCCAATCCCTTGGTGAGTCATGCATTTCACACGTACTTTCATCGATACGATTTTTTAATTTTACGATGTTAATTCTCATCATCCTACGGGACCTGTCAAGCATTGCTTTTATACCCGTCATAAACCATTGTTGTTCCATTGTTCCATGTAACATTCCATCTGAGATTTGGGACTTTCCGTGACAAGTGATTGGTAACGGGCTTCTGTATGCAGTAAAAACAGAATGTCAGCGTCAAGCAGCAGGAGTCTGACTAATGCACTAATTCATCTATACAGCTTGGCTGAGGAGGCCGAGGTTTGATGCTTCACGCCAATGATGACGTTATTTTCATCCATCAACAGAGTGATTCCTTCTGGGACAGATAACAAGTTAACGTAAGTTGTGAATCAGAACTGTGACAAGCTAGCTCCATGAAGGTCGCCGGATGTTGCGCTAAGTGGTAAGGAGCTTTTGCCGCCAAACCGTGCCACCTGAGTAAGTTTGGTGAAATAATCATTTGGCAAGAAGACTAAGGAAGGTCAAATACCAGACCTGTGTTGATTATGCAACAGCAATTTAGGGTTAACACAGCCGAAAGCGGTTCTGCAGTAGAGGGAACAGACACTTGTGTTATGCTCATACTGCCTAGCGACGACAACACTGCACGCACTAGAAAAGCCACTGCGTTTTATGTGAATCTTAAACTTCTACATGTAAACTGAAACGGGTCATCCAAACGGGAATGGGTCAGCATTTTTTCAAGTGCGTTTCTTGAAATTCTTCAAAAACATCGAGGCACATCCCATAGGCACATCCCATAGGTACCGGCTTTATGATAGTAATCCTCTAACCATCCACGATTTCCCCTCGGTTTAGGCATATTGTGTGTAACTCAGCCAGAGACTGGGTTAAGGTGTCGGCACGCTGCTTAAGAACGACAGGATACAACCTATCAGTTCCAAATGCATTGTCTGAGTGCAGCTCAGGTTAGCTTCTTGTGCGGTAAAACAACTTTGACAGAATTCAATGAGTTGGTAAACTTCTGAAACGGTGTATCTGGTGCATCAGAGGATGAGACACTGCTAGTACAGCGGAAATTTCATTTAACGGGGCTGTGAATGATAGTAAGCGCGCCCTGGTGAAATCAATGCGATGTTCGCATGATAAGTGCACCTGGGAACGTTCCGCTTACTTACCATAAATGGCCATCTGGTAAATATGAGTTCTAGAATGAAAAGATAAATAGCACAATGAGCCAGCGAGACGTTGCTTGAAACCGTCAAGCTGGGGCATGAAGCAAATCAGGTGTAGAGCACGGTTGACAAACACGATGCGAAGAGGAATGAGAGGTATTCCAACCGGCTAAAATACGTGACCAAATTAAGAGGCTAAACTATCGAGTTGAAGAAGCAGAAGAAATTTGGGTGTTGCCCGCGCGAAAACACAACACAAACACGAAGTGTTTCGATATCAACTTATCGCATCAGGTGGAGATAACAGGCCTCGAACTCAACACTATTAGAAGGGTAGCGGAAACTGCTACCTAAAAGGTTACAAGGTCACCAGGTGATAAAAAGACGTGGGTCTACTTCAATGTGGATCGCGGACTACATTGAGATTGCAAGTCGCAAACCAATCGCATAACGCGTATTCCGAAATGTCCCTCCATTGAGTACTTAACCTTTGTGCCAAGCGTTGCCCGTCTTGACGCGGTAGCCAAAGAGGTAGTAGCATCGGCTACTAATCCAATAGTTGCGTTTTCGCGGACTGATATCTCTACCTGATGAGACAACATAATATCGAAACACGTTGTATTTGTGCAGTCTTCGGGAGGGAAACAAGCAAGTTCCATCTGCATTAACAACTTCCGTCCTAGTGATTGAATGATTAAGCGTTACTTGGATGTGAATCGCGGTCTAAATTGAGCCTGGACGTCGCAATCCAATCGCATAACCTGTATTCCAAAATGGCCCTCCATTCAGTCACAATCCTTGATGCCAAGCGTCGTCTGTCGTGGCCCCGTAGCCAAAGATGCAGCGGTTTCAATTACTATTCTAGTAGTTGCGTGTTTGGGGACTCCTATCTCCACTTGATGAAAAGACATGATATGGAAACCTGTCTTGCTTATGCCGTTCTGCATTGAGATTGCGTGCCGCAATCCAATCACACAACGTGTATTCAAAAATGGCCCTCCATGGATATTATGGCTGAGCTCCGGGATTGCGCAGCAATTGGTGTTGAGTGCTCCTGGATTCTGTGAGCTCTTGTGAGTTCCTCCGTATGCGCAAACACCGACTACCCTACTTTCTTCCTAACGTTGGTCTAAACTTATAAATTAAGCGGAAGTTGCATTCGGTGTGGAGTTATTAGCTATTTGGTATCTTTTCTGTGTCACGGATGACACTTCCAGATGGTCTATTTGATATATTGTGACATGTCACTGAATAGGTAGCAGGCTCAAACCGAACAAGGACTTTGCATAGCAAACTGACATGTTGTGTGTCAGTATTCGATGTCTTCTAGGATTGCTTCAAGCAGCTAATATCGTCTTGAACCAGTAACCCGAGGCTGCCTTCTGGGGGAAGCTTTCTACAAGGTGTGCTCTCAAGGCCTATAAACGCACGCCGGCTGATGAACTATATGAAGCACTTTACAACGATATGTGTTAAAATGAAGTAGTTTCGTCATCGACGATTAAACAACGTCATCCAAGTTAAGTCTGACGGGGCCTTCGAATTCGGCCGTTGCTGTTTTCATCGTAATATTATTTTACACCACCGACTGCTGAGTTTATACTTTTATTCGTATCTTTGAGACAATTGGTTTGTTCTGAAGAAGTCTATCATGTCCCGCTCCGCCAATCTTCTGAAAACTGCGCCTTACTGCCTTAATTCCGTGCTTCATCGAATACGGTCATAAAGTCAGGAACGCCTTCAAAAGAATTGTGAAGAAATAGTTTAGCAAAATGTGATGCAGCATGCTGGTTAGCATTCTGGCCCCAGTCGTTGTGCTGTTGATAAAGCGCAAGTTCCACTAATACTTCGATTAATGTGTGCCCGATTTTTGGCAAAAACCAGTGATCTCAGTATCATTATACTGCGAAATGAGTATGGTAATACAGGAATCATTCTATTACAAGAAAGCTGGTTTCTTTCTGATGTGGAAAATGGGTTAATTCAACTCGATGGTTGTTTTCCCTTCAGGTTTGATCGTCATGGAAAGCCCCAGGTTCGTGGTGGTGGCGTTATAACGAGTTAACGGACGATAGTGCGATTCAGTAACCGTAATATTCACATACTCAACGACTTCTATAAGCAGGCATTTAATTAAAATCAAACCGAAGTACATAAGTGCCATTCAATCAGTCATCACTGAAAACATTTACTTTGCCTCGGACACATCTGTGTCGGAATTTAAGCTTTCTGAAGTCCGCTTAAATTATGTCGTTTCATCTGTATTGTTGCTGGCGACTTTACTAGATGACACCTGGCTTAGTAGATCCAGTGACCTTTTCGACCAGACAAGATAACCAGGTGGAAGTTGTATACAATAACAAACGGCAGTTGTTCTCCATACGATAACATGCTTCTTTAAGCAGCTCAGATTACTGTGTTCTAAAACTGTGTCCAATACCATACAGTAGATATAGTTTGTTCACGCTGACTAGACTTCCTTTCAAGATTGTCAAATGGCGAACTTGTTGTTTCAAAAATAGCACAAACCTCCAGATGGTGTTTTCTTCAACAACGAGGACTTGTCGCTTCAATGTGACCATCTTACAGACCACACCAAATATTCCTTTGACTTGTACTGCCTTGTCGAAACACTCTACCTAATGGTGGAAAGATTTTCCTCACGACTGCTAAAGCCACTTCGTAGGATGAAATAATGGGCTTACAAGTGCAAGATGGCTGCTCGTGTCAGTTGAATCTGAGATAAAAAGGCCAAACCACTTATCCGTCGAAGCGGTTTTAGCCAAACATACCTGTCATGAACTATGAAGACGTTTGAGGCACCCCCTGTAGTAAAAGGTTCTGCAGAGAGAGCTGTGAAGTGGATATGGACAAACTGCATTCTGCATTTAGTTCCGCTTCACCAAGTTCCCCCTGCCCTCCTTCATAAACTCAAGTCCAGCTGCAAGCATCGATCATAGCAACGTTTAGAAGAAAGTCAAAAGATGAAAAACAAAACAGAGCTAGTGGTCTGGTTGATCTTTCATCATTGGCTTTGAAATAGTGTGTTGATTCTCTTACATTACCCTTAACAGGTCACTTTAGCAAACACCTCACTATTTGTGAGATCTCGAAAATTCGGAGAGCAGCCGGTATAATCCCAGTACCCAAAAATGGATCCCGAAAGTATTGTCCGATTGCGTATACATCAGTGCTTCTTAAAGTTTTCAAGGAACTGTTTAGTCCACGACTTTTTGCAGCCATTGCTGAGGACGTTATATAGCAGTTTGCGTATAGACCCCAGTGCTCAACATAGGATGCAGTGGCATATATTGTTCATTCTATAGAGCCTGCACTAGTCTAAAAATAATCCATCTTCCTTTTCTCCCTTAATTGTTCGAATGCATTTGGAAGCCTGGATCGGTTAATATTGCTCAACCTGCTATCCGAAAATGGAGTTCACCCGGGTGTGTGTAACCTGTTACATAACTATTTTACGGATAGTACTCACTTCACCAATTTAGCAGTAAGAAGTCTTCTGTCCTCCGTGCCGATTGCGGTGTTCTGCAGGGAGCGATCCTATCACATTTTCTATTTACCCTATATGTTGAACGATCCCCATATAAAACGACAATTATAAAATGCAAATATGCTAAGGGTGCTGTGCTACGACGTATGTCTCTACGCTATTCACGATTCCTCATCAATTCAACTTGGGTTGGAAGATCTGGTGTAGAAGTTATTACTCAGATTCTTCACACTGCACGCTTTTTAATGCAGTGATGTAATGGTTTCCATTCTTCGTGGTGATAAGTCGCAGTCCATCTTGGATATCTCCCCCACTCTTACTGTGGACGAAAATCCCATACCCAGAACATCCACTGTCAGGTATCTAGGCGCCTTTTTGTCGAAGAACATTTTCCGGCCCACACACGTTTGTTAAACTCCAAAAAATCAGAAAACATTTTTTCGTTCTTTTTGTTTCATTACCCCGTATTTTAATATTCAAGTTTGTGACATCTTGCATTATTCCCCATTGGTTATACTGCTTTTCTGCCATCTACTCTGGACTGCTTCAGAAAGACTACATCTTGTTGGTATAATCTCTGAAGCCCATTTCTAGACGCAGCGGCTTGTCTAGAGAATCTTTGCTGGATTTGATAATTTCTGCAATAAGTTTCTTCTTAGGTGCAACTGATCCTTCTCTGCAATGCGCTTTTAAAAACCTCTCTTCTTTGTGTACGAAATTCACGATTTTATTCTCTCACGTTATAGTACCGCAATACTGTCTTGCCTTAGAAATCACGTATGCTTGTTGACCCGGTGAAAGTCTTAAACATATTGCGCGAGCTGTGGTTACAGTGATACTTGTGCGTATTTTCCATTTTTCTCCCCAAGTATATACACATATCCAGTTTGTCAGCAGTGGTGGTTCAAACGCTGAAAATGAACCCATTAGTGTTCATAAAGAGTAGTTCGACTACTTGACTTGAAGTTGGAGGAAATCAGGATCGTTGTCGGTACTAATCACTAACCCCATGTTTACATACTCGGCGACAACAAGGAAAAGCCAGATGGCGTTTGCAAGTTTGTTGATGAAGATTAGAAATAATTGCGGTCCCAACACTGTCTTCAGTTAGGCAAGTATTATCTAGAGTAGTGACGGAAATACACTAGGACGAAGTAGCTGAGTTCGCTTGAGTTACCATTAATGGTAAGTCCAGTTTAAGGATTGTAACAGCTGTGGCAACGTACCCATATTGTCGCCTCTGCAGACTGCTGAATACATCAGTTGCTAGGAAGCTCACATGTGGATGACGTAAGTTGGGTGTTGGCTCAGTAGTCACGAGAGTGCAACTGCGCCAAAACCTTTAGAATGGATCAGTGAGGATCTAACGGCATGGGGATTATTCCTACCGGAATCGTTACTTAATCTTCCCCTGTATTGAAAATGTTTGCCAAACGCTTTGTGTCCAAGCCGCGAACTCAAGTAACCCACTTACCCTTCAGGTTCTGAGACAGTGGGTTAGCGAACGCAGTAACTAATCGCTGTATACCGAGTTGAAAATGGCTTGGGCATCTCCCGAAATTGCTAATTTGTGTTCGCAGTTGTCTCCTCATAGTATAGAAGCTCAGTGAAATAGTACATACCGTCACAGCTATTGATACAGAGAGGCATGGCTTGTGGAATGCAATTAGTTTGACGATAAGCACTTTAGCGTACTTCAAGGTGAGTTACACCACAGGGATAGTATGCTACTCACCGAGGCAGCTGGCGGGGCTGGGAACCAATCACGCCTCCGATTCGCCCATCCAAAATACTCATTAAAACTTGGGACATTTTCTTCACTAGCTAATGCGGCAGAAGGATACGGTCAGATTTTGAAGTGGAAATTCCAAATGGTATGAGAAGCATACTGATTTCAGTTATTTTAGTGTTAATTCATTAGACAACATGTCCACTCCAATGAATGCATTGATAATCACGTTAGTAGCTTCCCTGCGCATAACTCATTGTAGTTGGCCGGTGCTGGTCACTTAGATTTACAGGCAGTTTTTGCGTAATGCATGCTCCAAAAAATATAGGAATAAACAGTATCCTGGGTTAGCGTCACATCGACATATTTGCACTTCGTGAGCAACAACGACGCGGTAGCGTTGAGCAGCTCACCTTCCTTAGCCTTATGATATCTTGATTCACCTGATTATCGCATCAATGCATAGCTCAGCGCAACACCAAAGAGTTGTCAAGTATTGACATCCTCTCAAAGCAAAGTGATCTGACTCAGGTCGTGTCGCACTTTCACCATATGCAAAACTGACTGGTACTCTCTACTATGGTCACAGTTAGGTTAAAAACTAGGCCCAGAGTACTAATGCTCGGTGGTCGAACTTGCATTAAAATGATAATAGAGTTACCAATGAGTTAAGCTGAACCAAGGATTAAAAGTTATTCGTAGCCTTTGAAAAACGTTAAAATCAGCACATAGAAAGATAACTTAAATCAGTGCTTTGAGTATAAGAGCGTGATCAGCCTTACTATCCAACCGTGTGGAATGTAGCCTATAAACGCGTATGTGGCTACCCGTGATGGCCGGATTCAGAAAAGATACATGGGGCGCAACTCACCTATCAAATCGGGATTGGCAGAATTTTCTCTCAGGTTATCAAACAAGTACCTTGAGGGCTTCACCAGACAGGATCCAGTGTCAACTTGCGACATGCATAGTGAAAGTTAGCTGCTAGGCAGTGTGGATGATTCTACTTGGACGCACTGTCCGGTGCGGCGTCGAGCGTTATGTTTTACCAAAATCCAACTGGTAGCCAACAGTACCATTCATTCAGTGTTCCCATTGTGGCAACACGACTCGACAAGGTAGCACAATCTTTATTGACGCGATAACAGACAATTGACTCACTCACGCAGGCGCATATATATGGCTCATGTTTCCCTTCCACTACGCATCACCATTTTCTGAAACAGCTCGTGACACACCTATGCGACTACGCAGATTGTGCCATTGGATAACCCTCCACTTCCTGCCATATATCACCGGTTATACCGTCCCATGGTAGTTGGCACTTTCGGCAGTAATATATATCCCATGAAAAAGCTTTCAACTTCCTGTCTAAGAGACATCGAGATGCTATCACAGAACTGAGATCGAATGCCAAGTGATCATTTCCCGACCAGGATTGGTTCTGTTGGA
Organism: Dicrocoelium dendriticum; assembly: GCA_944474145.2. Classification (NCBI taxonomy): domain Eukaryota; kingdom Metazoa; phylum Platyhelminthes; class Trematoda; order Plagiorchiida; family Dicrocoeliidae; genus Dicrocoelium; species Dicrocoelium dendriticum. Next base: position 69,123,268 of record OX104068.1, on the reverse strand, counting down.
CAAATCGGACTACGTTTCAAAAATGCATGCAATTCATCAAAACATTAGCAAGTTCATGAGCGACATCGTACAAAAGGATAGAACCAAAAAGGATGAGAGAAAAAGCACGAGCTTGTTGAAGGAAGCACGGAATTCGAATATTATAAGTGCCGCACTATTTGATCGGCTAACTCCTGTCGGATCACGTCTACTTCGACTCTATGGATTACCTAAAATGCACAAACCACAGGTCCCCTTGCGCCCGGTTATTGACATGTCTGCCTCCTCCTTCCACACGGTCGCCAAATGGATAGTGGAACTGTTAGAACTGGTAGGTAAAACACTGTGTATTCATACACTAAAAGAGTCCTATGAATTTATTACACTGGTGGAACATCTGAGAGTAGCTGGGAAATTAATGCTTTCGTTCGACGTCGAGTCACTTTTCACAAACGTTCGGTTGTTAGTAGCGATCAATTTATTTGTGATTGCATGAAGGAAAACCATATAGTTATTGGTATCCCAGTACTTAAATCGAAGGAACTGATCTTACGATGTATTTTCGACAGGTAATTAATGTTTGAAGGATGTTATCATATACAGATAGATGGAGTTGCGATGGGGTCGCCTCTAGGGCTATTGCTTGTCGATATTTTCCTTGCCAAATTTGAAGGTGGGTCTCTGATAAATTATCAGGTCATTTGATTCCTATTGAAGATACATGGATGATACCTTCATAAGTAATGTTTCAACTACTAATGTGGCCTATCTGTTAGGTCATTTCAGTAGCTTGAACGCGTCTTTGAAGTTTACATGCGAAATTTAAGGCGATGTAAAGCTAACCATTCTGGACATACTGATAAGCAGACGAGAGGATAGCTCTATCCAGAAAAGGGTCTATCGAAAGTCTACTTGGATTGGCCAATATACACACTTTCGCAACTTTGTACCGCTGAAGTACAAAGGAAACTTAGTTCGCTGCCTGTATTATCGCGCCAACACAAGTTGTAGTCCCGAAACTGGAAAACAGTAGGGATGGCATCCTTATGACGCTAGAGGACAATGGTTACCAAGCTCCGTTCATTCGAAGGAACTTTGAGTCCCGTGACTGACGAGACAAAAAGACGGTGCCGAAAGAGGATGTTTATCATGCTGTTCCTTTTAAAGATGTCTTCTTCGAATTATTTAACAGGCGATTCCTAAACGCAATGGCTAAGTCGTTCCTTCTGCCTACCTGCGTGTTTTGGCAGAACTGCTCAGGTTATTATCCTACGTCATGTCCGAATCCTTCATAACAATCTAACTTCACCTGTGATGCAAGATATATTGAACACACGACCAGACGCTTGGCTAAACGGATAACAATATATTGCCCAGCGGCATTATGGAAGCGCACAGCTGGACATATAAACTGCTCTACTTTGGAAAATTTAATCCAGTGCGGACATCAAATTGTGACCTCGGAAGCTTTTAAAGTTGTCTACGCTGCACCAAAACGCTACCCAAACGGAATTAATGAGTGTCTATTAATGACGGCCGAGGCCATTGCGATTCGACTAATGCAACCGGGACTGTGTAAACAGAGAACGCTGGTGCAGACGCTGCATTTGCCGTGGTCCTGATTGCACGGTGACCGCCGCTTAATTCGACCATATGTGAGTTACTATTTTCAGCGATTGTAGAATTTGATCAACTGATAAAGCAGTCTGTTTGGACTGAATCATCTGTAGCCCAGCAATCCTAGCCTATAGCAATTTTAGCCACATTTTTATACATGCATTAGCATGAAGAGAAGTATCGAAAAGAAGCTTCTTCGCTGATTTCTGATCTTTGTTTGCTCAATCGGGGTAGCGTCACTCTTCTTGCTATCATTTCTGTGGACGTGGCCAAAGGTGTATCTCTCCGGAAAAGCAGGTAATCCAACACTACTTTCCCCGCACTTTCCGGCGTGGGCCTGAGATCGTTTGTCGCTCTGAACCATTTCAGGCTTGTTCCGTTGGCGTCCAGCCGCTGGTTTGCCGATCTTCGTCCCAGGTGCCAGTGTTATCTCCTTCTTGGTTTGTTTCCGTCGCTTTTCCACCCTGCCTGCAATGCTTGGCTTTCGCTCCACTACCCCATAAGTTGTAGGCAAAGCGGTGAATGTAGCACATTTTATGAACACAAAGACCGATGCTAATGACAGTTGGTGATGTTCCGAAAGTGGATACTACATCACAACCGTTGTGACGATTTTCATGATCTCAGGTGGTGTATAGATCAAACACAAACTGTCAATCAATTTGAGCGAATACCTGTCCACCAGGGGTGAGTCCATACGTGCATCTGCACAGAATGGCATTTATTTGACAGGCCTGATAATCTTCACTAACAAATGGGTCAATACTGTGGCATGCAGCCAACGATCCAAGTAACGAACGCTAACTTGAGTGACAGTTAAATAGAGCTTTATAGTTGGAGATGGATAGTACTAGATAGATATCAAAATGGCTGCCGTCAATTATTGTTCTACCATCGACACACCTTCGTTAGCTCCATCTTCACAAGGTTATGCTGCGTAGCGACAAAATGAGCCACCTTTCGGTCGCGCCGCTCCAAAACCACTTACCAAAGACTATAGACACATTACTAACTGGAAACGATCAGACCGGACAACAGTCGCCAATCAATGCTAATTCATACAACGCGCCAGGTGCAATGGCTTTCATGTTTCGGAAAAATTTGGCACCCTCAATTCGGAGGACATGTTAATGTCCTCGTATTTAATTGAGGGTATTCGGCATCAGCTTACAAGTCAGATAGTCTTCAGTGCGTCTGATAAAAACTGGGCGGTCGTTACATCCACTTAGCACTGGTTAGTAGTGTGCATCCCTCAGGTCCACCATGAACGAATCCCATAACCTCTCGAAAGGGATGGTTTACGCTACCAGTCACTAGGTAACATGGGCGAACAAAGAAACCGGTACTGTCGACAAAGGGTTAAGATAGGCGGCGCTTTGTGCAGGTTACCGAAAGTTTGGCATCTTAGATGTAAAAGTTTCGTCGTTATGAAGTGAGGCACAAAGAACAATATTCACCTGAAAGAACCATTCAAGTTACGCTTATGGATCATGCCTACTGTCGTTTGATTGAAGACGAAGTCGCAGCTGTAATAACTTATCCCAAACCACAAGAGGACTGATAACATGAAGCATATGAGGTGAAACCAATAGAGCTGATCATTGGATGACTACGGAGTAAAACTGCTTTCTGAAACAGTCCCATAATCAGTCGGAGGTTAACAACAAACATCGATAGTTTATCACTTGGTACCTGGCACTTAAAGTGCAACAATTAATCAGTACTGCTATCAAGGCCTACACCTGACATGACAGGTAGAACAATGGGGCGAAAATGGTAAAAGCGTACTCTAACGGATGTTCACGGATTAAAGAGTGTGTCAGTCAGTAGGTCGTGACGCTCAAGCAGACTCGAAAGCAGATAAGCCGACTCATATGCTATGGAGAAGACAGATGAGCTGGCAAATGGGCAGCGTTGCATTGTCTCGTGGGGAAGGCGGAATACATTAGTTTGCGTAACTAGATGAGTATATCGTCGCCGCTTTTTGAAAATCAAAAGTAAAATTGCAGAGTGGAAGATCACTCCCCGACTGATAGGCTCAAACAGAAGAAAAATGCCGGTGACATCCTAAGCGTTTATACTGCGTGGCCAAATTCAGCTTGTGCTCCTTCAGGTTAGCACGGTAGGTAATTATCCAGAAGTACAGTAAACAATTTTAGACTTATAGTGGACTGGGCAAATCATAACGAGTTCACACTACATACACCTGTCCACCGTGCGGTGTAGGACAGCCTGTATATCCTTTTAGTCGCCTTCCAAATATGGAATCTCAAAGGTAGCAAGACCATGTTTCTGCTTGGTCTGCAGGTCCTGAATGACACATCTCATATGCGGCCTAAAAATAGCGATAGATATTTGCAAAAAGATGAAGGAACTGTATCCCCCAAATACTCTCCACAAGAAGCTAAAAGATTTGTCAGCTCATTTCGGGGAATGCTCGGGCCGTCTCTAATAGCCGAAGATACTTTTGTGCTTGCACTGATGAATCGTTTTCCTAGGAAACGCACTACAAAAGATAGTCCTTCAGCCGGCACTTGTTAATGCTCAGCACTTTGCGCATCTATTCCTCAACTGGAACTTGTGCTACATTGACTACTTGGGAGCATCGGCGATGTCGGCTTTCAGTGCTACCATAAAGTGGAACCATCAGCGATCTGTAGAATAACTGAGATGATTAATCTTACAAGGTTTTTTATGACAATCAAAAGAGCGTGGACGCCTCACGGAATTGCAGTCAGGTCGAATAGGTCGCTAGAAATATCATGTTTTGATATTATTGAAGAAATTAATTTTTCCAACCCAGGGCAAATTCACAGATTCTACAGTCCTGGAGGATTGTACTGAAGAAGAGGATGACTGCTTAACAGTCAAACAGCTTTGTGAAGTTCAGATAGCTGGCACCAAATCCCCCACCAACCTTGAATGCAAGTGAATCCAAGTTGCACAGTATATATCCGGGTTCGCATTGCACTTCCAATTTTGGGAAATGTCTGATGCTTTGGCACACAATTGCCTCTCCGCCTGGCCCAAGAGTTATTTTGCTATTATCGTTTCTGTGACTCAGGATAGCACCAGAAGGAGTGTCCATGAGCAGTTATAAACGGGTCCAACACAGTCGTCCCCTGTAAGTATGAACGATTGTGTCATGCATCCAATGAATAGGAATGTGTAGCTCATGGAAGCATCGTTGAGAAACCCATACAACCGTTCATTGTTAGTGCAGTTAGGCGAATGACGTTTGTATTATGGGAGCCGCACTTGCTCAATGAACTAAGAGTATCTTGCGTTCACCAAAAGTTGTGAAAAAAGAAGCAGTGAATTGCTGACGAAAGTGTGCTCTGAGACAAGGAGGATAAGCCGGATTAAAGTGTCACCGTTCAACGGTTCTCGGTCCGTGAGGATTTGGCGCTCGTTTGTAAGCTGTGTACTAAGCGGGGCATCCACGCTGCATACTGCGGAGTATTTTGCAGTAGTTGTAAATTGGTTTGGAGTATGGACAAAATTCCGTTGGTAAGCCCTGTAGTTTCTTTATTTCATTCTCGCTCACTTGTAGAGCAGCGGCGATCTGACCAACGATGGTTCCGATTCTCTGGGTCAGTTCGATACATCTTTGATTAAAATTGTATAAGCGAATACGCAAAAGATGCCATAAACGGAAGTACTTTTAACACATAACATGTCGATGATCAGGAAATTGAGTCGAACGGATGTTCTTAACGGCGTCTATATAAACAAAGGTAAAGTATCACACAAACACACTTGAGATTTAACGGTAACTCAACAAACATTGTAGAGGCGGTTGGAAGGACGAAGCCTGACGCTTAATCACTTGATTAGGCCCCTAGCGGATGGCTCTAGGAAACTCGGGCTGTATGAGGGCCAGCTCATTAATGCTGCAAAATTGTGAGGAATGAAATCACTAAAAGAAAGGAACTTCAAACTGAGTGAATACCTCTTTTCAGCTATTTTTACTTATTCTGTTTCAAATGGACCCACTTTGTAAGCGTTTTTCGTTGGAAAGGGTAAAGTACAGAGGGAAAAGATAAAAATCTAACCAAAGCCTTCCGGTTGGAAATAATCTGGCAAACTTTAGAGGAGAACAACTCCGACTGCTAACTATATCTCGAGTCTTGTAACCGGTAACTTCAATCATCCGGTAGAAGATGATGGGAGACCTGTTGGCTTAGACTTTTAGTCGAAGTTCCTTTACGTCCTCATTGAACTAAAGTTTGGCAAGTTATCGTCATTCGCAGAGCTAGTCTAGGTAATTACCTGGCATTGCTACCGAGACTGATTGGTATCCATAATGGTCTGTTGGTCGTGGTCGTGGTACTGTTCGACCAATGAAATGGGGATGCACTGGCTGTGTCTTCGTCTCGCCCGACAAGAATAGGGATAGTTTAAGGATATATACCATCGAATCAGTTGTCAACATATTGCCTCATCTAGTATCCCGAAAGCCAAGATCAAAACTGTCCGCATATGAGCGGGTGCCTAGAGCACCTACTTTTTGCAATATGCTTACTGCCGGCGTGTTTGGTAAAATGAGCAATGGGCCGTTTGATGTAGCCGATATATTTCTGGTCCGCACAACGTCCCAATTTAGGTTGTGTTACTAGTCAAAATGGCTGGTCATGTACCAAAGCCGGTTCCGTAGGACCGATATGGCTGTGATACTATAATATTATTCCCTGAGAGTGGCCCAACCCAAGGCGTTATTTCAGTGCCTCACCACGCAGCCTAAAAACGCCTACAAGGTCCTCTAATAGAGATGATTCCCTTGTGAGCATAATCTATTTTGATCAGAGGACTTCCGGTGGCTCTGGACCAAATACCGGATCTTAGGAATCCATAGCTGAGGTTCCTCAATGTATCTGAGAAGCAAACTTGTTTCAGCTTGTCAAAATGCAGCGAAAACCGTGGTAGCTTATCTTGTGACCAAGCATGCTGATAAAAAGTAGGAGTTATTGCACTGCATCGGAATATGCAACGTTGTTAGCGCCTCGAAGGGAATTTAGCAACAAAGACTCACCTTATCACTGAATCCCAGTCACGCGCTGCTTGATAGGCCACCACCGCATCCTTGAAAGCCCCGTCGGCCTCACGTGCTTTGGCGTATTGCAGGTGAAGTCGCGGAGCGTTGGTGATGTGGCTCAGTAATTCACCGGCTCGCTGGAAGTTTCTGCACCGAAGATACATGGCCACAGAAGACTCATAAAAACCAGCCTTTTCGTACAGGGCTGCGGCCTCCTGCCATTGCTGTTACAAAATCGTAAACAGATGACGCTTTCTAAGAGGCTCTCATAGCCGAGCGCCACAGAGCGCGTGTCATGTGTTTCGGGATGGCATAAGAATGTGAGTGGCACTAGTGAAACCAAAGCATGTTGAATTACTCGTAACTCAGTATTAGGGTATTTTGGGACTGAAATGCTCCCGGCAGCAGACGCTTATGTTGCGATAAATGGTTGTATAGTTGGAACAGTGGTTTGGTTGAGATATTTGAACACATATAAATTTAGCCACTTATCTTTTTGTGTGCCAATCCTCACAGCATCCAGCAACAGCCTGGAAATATCTATGTATTTATTTAATTATCATTGTCCTTACGTTCAAGTTACTTGGAGTTGTCAATTATAAAAGGTGTATACTTATTTTCCTAATTATTATTATTATTGTTTCAGCATCTGCTTCACGTCTGTATTTGTGACGGATTTTGTTGCTGTAATTTGAGAACGCAATACTCTAGCTTTCAAGTACTTCATGGATAATTTACGCACGTTCAAAAGGGCTCTCTTGCGGCGATCGAGTTTAAGAGAAATCGCGATTCTACAATGTCATCTTTAGCGCTAGCCTCTCATTTCCTAGTAGGTTGTTCCTCACCCTTCCCTCAATTGGAATTAATCGATAACCCAAAGGTAATCGTCACTGGGTGACCCAGTCAATTAGTGCACTGGCGTAACTCATCATACCCGTCGCCCTGTCCAGCCACGTTGCTCATCCGATTGGTGTGAGCAAGAGGCCAAAGGCAGAAAAGTACACACTGCCAACTAGCTCAATGAATCAGGGAACGAGCCCATGCTGAGTAACAGAAGGCAAGTAAACGCGAATGCAACAGAGCTCAATGCAAAGGGTGCTGTGGGGCGCGAGAATGTACTCAAAACTCAAATTAGTGTTAGCCTGCCCAGGCTGTTCCAACTGGTACAATCCAAAGTGCGCTAAATCTTTCCACTGAGAGATGAAAGATCGAAATATCTCTCAATGTGTCCTTTGCATTTGTGTTAACCGTTCGACCATCCCATTCGCGAAGTGTGCACTTACCCTAGTTCGATGATTTGCAGCAGACGTTGCACAGCGAATGAACGCTAACATAACATCCTTTGAAGCTGGTATGTGTCAGGACAGCGTAGGGGCCCCTAAGAAAAAGAACGGTGAACAATTTGCTTCACGCGAACCACGGACAGCAAAGTCCCCATTACTACTGTCTCCTCCAAATTTGGTAGATAGCCAGGCGAAAATAGACCAGGGCTTAGTCAAGCGGTACTCAAGAACACGAAATTCGGACACTACCCGAAGCTGTCGCAGAACACTTTCCACCGGTTTTAATAACTTCGGTCACTAACAAGGATGGGGAAGCCAAACACCAGTCCTCTGCATTTGCAAATCAAGGGTCCCGGGTGCTGTTCAAGTCCCCCCGGGAATTCAGGCAACTACGCAGAGTTCACCGCAAGGGGCACTCGGGCAACCACAGTACCGGTCTCCCCTATTGCAAACACTGCTAACGCGAATAGATTGACAAACAGTAAACAGTCATGAGTTGGCGGAAAACTAGGACAAACAATAACCCGACCTTACAGCTCAACAAAATGGGGATTTAATAATAACGACATGACTGCTGTATGCACAAATGTCCCCGAATCTGCCGCCAGCACATTTCGGGGTAAGTTGTCTGGCGACCAAGACCAGTAGAACTCCTGATGCATTTTGTTGAACGTGAATGCCGAACCCACAGACATAAAAGAAGTTACTCGCCACCCGAAATCTACACAATATGGCACACTTAGACTTCGTTGAGCAAAATTAGTCCCGGCATTGATTTAGCACACGTTTCACTCCCTGCAAGTGAGCTACAACATAGATCCTATGGAATACGCATCTATCCTGACTTCCTAAGTGCGTGTAACAATCTCAGAAACATCTTGGAAGGACATAGCAAACAAGTTCACCTAAATACAATTCTTCTCCATGGCGTGCCAGAGCTTCCTTTCCATGATAACCAGAGGCCGGAAATCAAGAGTTCTAAAATGACGGATCATTCGAGAAACGATTTCCTCGGACACTGTTGTGGCATGATCGCTCGAAAGACTAACTCTCTCAACAAATAACCGAAGATACAGATCAAAAATGCTTAGAATCGTGATTCAGTCAGAACGAACAGTAATGGATGTTTTAGATCGATGATGGAACAATCGGAAGGGAATTCCAGTTGAACTTTGGTTAAAGGTTGCAGAAACTTTGCGGAGTCCAGAGATGAAATAATCTGAAATAGCAAACCTACCGGAGCTTCACTCCACTGCCAATTCACTAGATTCCAATATAAGTCTAGAAAATGAACGAGACGTACTTTGGCTAAATCAAGCAGCCGACGATGTGGCTGTATCCCATCAAACTAACGAAGAACGGCCAAGTTTATGTTGTCTGGCGTTCTCTTACACCTGACTTCTTTAACCCCCTATGGGTTCGTAGAGACTGAGAAACTAACCTGCTATGCTACCAACGCTCAAAGCTTCATAGCCGGCCCGTAGCCCAAAGGTAGCGAGCTTGTCTTGCAATCCGACGGCGCAAGTTCGAGCATGCGTAAGGGCAGGGTGACCCTCACAGTATCCTTGGGCCGCGTGAGACCCGTGGTGGTTGCGCTTCAGCCAAGCGTCGGTACTACCTACAGGCGTACTGCTGATTCCTGCCAAAGCCCTTTCCCTAAGCTGGTCGAACTGCTGGATAGCCAAATACCTAAGAAATGCGATCTCCTCGACATCCCTAAGGCATGGCTGCACGGTGGAATAACGGGCGCGTAAGTTGCGCTTCCTTGCATGTCGCTCGTCCACAACAACAAGCTTAGAGAAATAGAAGAGGCAATTCTGTATTACCTAAGGGACTTACAATGCGAGGCCGTGCAAGATTCATACTAGCATTTTCCCTATCCTTTTTGGCCCTGTCGGAAGTCAAAAGGCAGACACTTACCTTAGCGCCTTGGTGTACCGCCACCCATCCCATACACACGAAATCGCCTGCCAAAACCCGAGTGCTCTAAGTCACACACACTAACGGGACTATACACTATGTTGTGTAGGCCTCCGAGAACCAAGAGGGCAGTCTGGGCGGAAATCACAAATCTGTTATTAAAGAATAAGGGGGCATCTTAGGTACAATACATCACTATTCACTGGAACTCATTTTAAGTTGCCGCATTTTTTCGGTCACTTGCCTGAGTTCATTGGCTGGGTCCATTCTGATCTCAGACGTTTGGACTAGTCTTTGCTCAGCCTGAATAAAGACGCTCTATTTTCACACCCCAAACTCATTTTCGTCGGTTCATTCGGTGCTTGCACCGATTGGTTATTCATCCGTATGCTCTGTCGCTTTCGCTCGCTCGGCCTATCAGCTCTCATCATGCGATGGGCACTGAGCTCTAAATTTGTGTCCCCTGTGAGCGACCTCTCTGACTTTGACCGGGACAATGACAGTGTTTGACTCACCACTAGCAACCGGATTCCGCTTTGTTCACCCTGCCTGGCTAGGTGTGGCGGTTTTGTAGTTGTGATGCTAATCGGTTTCCCCGACCACTGGCCAGCTACCATCACACACTAGCATCCGTTATATGTGACCTTGAGTTACATCGCTTAGAAGCCTTTACCATGATCGGAGAACAATGCAAAGCCGATCTGTAAAAACTCGTAACCTGTGTTCTATTTAACAAGCACGTCATTTTGTCCACTCGTTTCAGAACAGATAACAGATCATCTGTGCTGGATCATGTGCTCGCCAACGAGGAACATATGATTGATGTGTTGGTTATAGGCTGCCCGTTGAGCTGCAGTGATCAGACAGTCATCAATTAAAATTGCATCGGCTTTGAGTAACATCAAATTGAAAACCACGAGCCGGTGCACACCATCCACCTCTACGACGACTTGGTCGAGCTTGTCAGGGCTAAACCTGGTCGTACTTTGTTGGCAGGCTCTAATTCGTCCATAAATTCAAACAATTGGTTAAAGATGTTCTGGAGACAATAGTTTGGAATAGACCTTAAATAGCTTTTTTCTTAAGGCAACAGGTTTCAGCGTTAGCCATGAACAGTTTTACAAACACATCAGTGGTATTGAATGTCGAGGCAAGGATTTCCTTCGCTCCGGTTGGTTGATGGCTAAACATGAGCGGCTACAAAAACAACAAGGAAAAAGAAAAGAATCAGGAAAAAAGCGTTGCAGAAGCAACGTGCCGCAATTTCAAACAGTCTTTATTCAGGTAATCTACTAGCTTTTGTCGCTTTGCTGCAAAGACACAGCTGCTTCATTCTTACTGTTGATGCTTTAGTGCAGATGACATTCATGCGCAACCACAGCTTTTGGTTTATCGAAACCATTCGTCCAGAAGAAATAGCAGCAATACAACTGACAGAAACTTCCTCTCAGAATGTACAACGCTGCTTAGACCAGAACCAGATTCCTGCCATGTGCAAGCTTCCAATAATAACTGATTCGCACAGGCGGAAGCAGGACCGAACTTTCAAACTGCCACCAAGAATCGTTTCTTTCTGTACTATCCAAGGACATAGAATACATCGTTGCCGATGCTTTAACGTGTTCTCAGGATAACGGAAACATCATTACGTCCGAGCAAAACGGCTTCTGCCGAAGGCAATCGTGCACACCGAATTTAATAATCGCATGAAGTAGTTTGACCCAGTCAATTGACGCTAGAGAAGACGTTGATGTCATATAACTGGATCCTTCGAAAACATTCGCTCGTCTAGAACATTGGATAAGGCATTGTAAGCGCTTGCAGTGGTATAGACCTCATCGTAGAGCTGCATGTTATTTCGGCTCTCGTTCGGAGTTAAGTCCATAATTACCACCTAGCTGAGCTTCTGAAGAGCCCCGGCGATCTACTTGTGCATTCAGATCCCCTGCACGCACCGTGATAATGAACCGGTAAAGCGGAGTAGTTGCGTGCTTCGTCCGTGGTAACATGTAGCCTTGGCAGCATCGGAAGTGCAGTCGGTGGGAGTATAAGTGTTTTGGACTACTTCGTGAATCAAACCCAGTTAATGCAGTCAAAAAGGCTGGAAACGAACGGTTGTTCATGGTACTCCAATTAGCCAACGATGACTCAGCCTTAGAGCTGAGAACAATGCCCACTCAAACTGAACCAGTGTTAGCCGCGACATTGCCTCCGGATGCGCGCAATCAATAGCGAGAGGACAAGTCGGGTGCAGTTAACAATCGCGTGAGGGCTAGGTAACAGAGGTCAATGCTGAGTGTGTCCGACGTGCGTGAGAGTGCAGACCATTGATCTATCGATCTAGTGTCTTAGAGTGCGACCACTGAACGCCACCAGGGAACAGGAAAGCGTGAACTTGTAAAGAACTTTACAGGTCCATTGAGAATAAGTGGCAGAATGCATGCGCGAACGCACCTATAGTTGGCAAATGAATGCTGTGCTTCCGGCAAACGATAACTGGTGTGTGGACAAAGACTGGAGTGGTTCCGTAAGTCAGGTAAACAGGTGCCCTTGTTGGCTGGACGATCGCCATGGTAATGGAGCAAGTTTGACCACGATGCATGTAAATGATCGATAGCATTTTATGGCTGCCCGAGTAGTATGTGGTTGGCTAGGCCAAACCAGGTTACTGCGGAGTTCTGTTCTGTTTTGCACCAGGGTCGCAGCCGTGGATCATGGTGATGCAACCGGAGCTACAATGCCTGGCTGTTGATCAGCGCGTGCGGATTCTTTGGTTGTATGGTCAGTGTGGTTTAAACGCTGCATAGACTGCGCGAAAATACAAGAGCATGAATGCGGGAATGCGGTCCGTAAAAGGTCGTTACGTTTGAAACCGATGCATAAGTTTGAACCAACTGATAGTGTTTGCAAAGCCAGAATAACTGGTCGGCCTCGCGCCACTCCGGAGGAGTTTTCGACGCGATATTTTCCGCGAAGTAACAGAAAACCTCGATTTTCACATCAGTTCAATCGCATCATATTGTGACACCCCCAGTTACGTTGTTCAGCGGATAGTAAAGGAAAGAAAATGTCGTCGGTATGGTGAACTTTAAGTACCAGTTTTGAGCCCGTGCTTTACCGGTTCCGTATCACGGTACTTGCAGGGGATCTGAATGCACAGGTAGATCGCTGGGGCTCTTCAGAAGCTCAGGTAGGTGGTAATTATGGAGTTAACTCCGAAAGGACTGACGACGCGAGCGTCTGTTGCAACTGTACGATGAACTGCACGATGAACTCTTTATTACTGGCACGGCCTTTAGATAGAGAGTGTACCGAAGTGCCCATTAGAGTTCTCCTGTAGCTGGATAGCAATGGACCCAAAATATATCCCATTGCCTAAGTTACAGTTGGCTTGGTTCGGTCTTGGGTTGCCCCTCGTTCTGGAATATTTGTGTCGACTCTGATCATACCTTAGTACGGTGTTGTTCTTCCATGAACTTTAACGGGCGATGCAGTAAGCGTCTTCCCCACTCGGTACCTAAGAAATTATACTACCGCTATGTCAAGCGAGCCTGTCAAGATGCACTGCGTACAGAACTTTCGCTCTCTTTTTCTAATGACACTGTGCCTCGGTGGAATAGGATCTCGACTGCCATACACGGCTCAGGAGCCTCAGTCTTTGATATTATCAATCGTCACCGTACACTTCACTGCATATCGGGGAGGTAGGTGATCTGTCGGGATCCAGAAACTAACTCCCTACTGAATCTGAGCACAATATGAACAGACCGTATACAAGGTTGTTGCGTCATCACTAACGCATTCATCCAACGACCGAAAGAAGTCTAAAGGCGAGCCGGAAAGAAATACTTGTATAAATACCAAACGTAAATGCAAAAGGAAGGGAAGCTACTAACTTACAGTACAGCCAACCAACAGAAGAAAAACGTCAACTGCTACAGGAGAATAAGCAACCATGTAGTCAAAGGCGAATAGCATGGCTCCTTCAAAAAATAGTCATGGGACCATAAACGTACGTCGAATATCCATTCAGAGTGAAGGGCACTGGCCAGTCAGAATAACGAAATGCTGTGTTTAAAAAATTTCCCGCAACAAAAGCGAATTAGAAGTGCAGACCCAAAAATCAACAACACAAAACAAAGTTAAATTAACGCTAATTGGGTGGCAAATAAATATATCTTTAACATAACCAAGTAGAAAAGAGATGCGGAGAAAAAGCAATAGAATGTGTTCTTGCAAATGGCACTACTGCAGATAACACGGAGATGAGCATGCATTAACAATGACCTGTGGGTACCAATCGGGCTAACAAAGTGGAGCGTTTAAACAGGAGCCAAGAAGTAGGAAACTGGAAAAATAAAGAACGGCTAAAGGGATCAATCACAAAAAAATTGGATAGCTATTCTAACAATGCCCTATCGTAAAATATGAGTCAATTAGCGGTCACATAGATCTTCCGACAGGAAGTAATCTCAGTCCAATTGCAACCGCGGCCATGGCGGTTTGGGATACGGCCAAGACAACAGTGTCGCCCGTACAGATGACTTGAAACCACGCGAGATTTATACCATTTTACAGGCATGTTGGCGCATTGTACCAAGCACGTAACGTGGCACATTTTCGAAATCCCTTGCTGTGCGTTCAACTTAGCGAGCCTGAAAACGCTGTTTTGACGTCCTTGACATTCTCATTGGTCATGGGACGTTAGCCAATGGGATACCGGTTGGAAGCCCCGAGCATAAGCAAAAGACAATCCAATGAAAGTGGCAGACCACCACCTTCTGTACTGCTCCGGTGCGCCTCTAAAGGAACCCCGATGGTTTCCCTCCAAACTGAAACCGTCCAACGGGCATGATGTGATGCTTCTCCAAGGAGGAAATCCTAGCTACCACATGATCCGAAACGCCGTAACCAGTGTGGACAGTCATAAAAACCACTGCGTAAGACGGTCTATGTTTATTGCTCGCTAGCCGTTACCTTGTGGTGGCCTGTTTCAGCGTCCTATCCATGGTTACGATGGTGGTGTTGACCAATATTCCGCAGTCCCTTAGTTCTGAGGGAGTCAGGCAGGCATGCATTTGCGGTCGGTCAAGCATGCGCCGTGGACAAGACACTGCACACTCTAAGCGAAATCAGCAACAGCTGTAGGTAGTTGGACAATTTTGTGCGATTGTCTTTGCGACCATCAAGGGGGACATTGTTCCATCTGAAGTAAAGAGGACAAAGTAAATCTGAACAACGAACGCATTATGCGTGCTTATTTCTATCCCGGTTGACGACTTAACAAAAACCAAGATGTAAACAACTGCGGCAGAGACACCATATTGGCGAGTGTTAGATTGTCTCCACACACATGAGCGACTTTGTTAATCCCTTATCGCTTCAGTGGCTCCATGTATGGCGTCATTCAAAGGTCATAAGAAGGGTGCGGAACCTATGTATTCATAGAAAATTAGGCTTTACTTCCATTTGGTCGCCCATAGGTGTCGAGATGCTTTGACAAGTGGCTCTCCAAATGGCACCAATAAAAGGATAGTCAATACAGATGGAGCCTCCCTATTACATCCATGGACTGGAATGCTGTCTCATGAAATCGGCATTACCCAACAAAGAGACACCTAAACGGGCTACAAAAACTACCGTATTTATACATGCCCCATCGTCCTGCTAGAAAAAAGAACGCAAGGGTAATAATTAGTGGCGACGCACGCATTTTACTCTGGTTATTCAGTTGAATACTTGGGACAGACAAACACTGTTGTCTCACCCACGGGCGTTCCTACAGCATGTTTGCAATCATTCACAAAAGCAACTGCGCCCACTAATCCTGCTATGGACCAGTGTTTCAGCCAGTCTTAGAAGCAGTCATGTGTGCATGCCGCGACACTGGTTGTTATAGAATTCACAAGTACTCGGAAACATTTTGTCATTGGAAAGTAGGTAAATCCGGAGACATTGTTGAAGAAGTAAAATTGTTCCAAACTTCATGCGTACAATACGTATGCGGTGATTGTTGGCGAGTCATGGCAGGGCCGTAGGGTCACCTGGTATTTCAGGCTTATCAATCCCATGGAAGTGAAGTGTAAATATCATGTTGAAACGCAGGATTGACATGCATCTTGCGACATTTAAATAACGGCAGGTCCATGGGTCCTTTAGCGGTACCTGATTACCGAAGTGGCCCCCAGGTGTGGAGGCGAACGAACACTCACTAACGTTGTGTCACCGCCAAACTAGGAACCCTCCTCTTTGAAAAAATGGCTACAGATCTAATGAGGCACTTACCTACCAGCGAACTTGACCTTAGTGTACACTGCGCCGACTACATTAGCAGTACGTAGCTACCCTATACACATGGGTGTACACCCAGCTGAAACAACACAGCATGGGAAATGTGTAGCTGTAAAGGCCTTAAATTTTCTATTTGCTGACAAGCCCAAGATTTACCTCCTTCATACAAAGTACTGTATTGTTTCTGATTACTTCACACTGCTTTAACAATTACATGCATGTCCTGAACGAAATCGCACATGTATCGATTCTCCAGATTGTTCGCTGTGCATACCGTATTACTTGTGGCTAGATAGACCAGCGGGCAAGGAAGCCAAAACCGTACAGTCCACCCTTAAGCCATCAAAGCTTCTCTTCCACCAGCCTGCAAGAGTTGCAGCCTCAACACAAACAACCAATCCGCTTTTTATTACCACTCAGATGTCATTTCGCTCGCGTGAATGTGAAACCTGCTTACGCCATATTGGCCGCATGACCAATCACGTACTATGTCTTCGATTGGCTGATTATTCTCGGCACTATGAAGCGTGCCGGTACACCGATTACGAGCAGCAGATAGGCGACCGACCAACCGAGTAAATCGTACAGCGAACCCGCAAGCCTGCTAGCAACCTTCAGGTAGTTTTAGACAAGATGACACTCGATCCAAAATGTGCTCTTTTTTTATACCTACCAGCACACTCTGTGCCGCACCAATGTATGCCTGAAGGAAAGTCGAGACATTCCCTCTGAAATCAGACCGTCAAATCGACATGATCGCAAGCGTACATAGGACTGCACGTACGCACAGCGTCACACTTGTTATTCTTCCCTTTGGTGTGGCCGCAGACTCAACCCCAAAGTGGGCCGCATTATACGCAGCGGATGCATGTGGTCCAAATCGCACGAGGAGTTCACTCGGCTATGAGTGCAGACGTACAGGTGAACTAAGTGTGGTTCATCGCAGCCAGTTTCCAAATCAGATAGTCGTCTACATGCCCGGAATAGCACTAGACTGCATTTTCAGCCTGCTGGGCATCATCAGTACTGCGCATCCATCGGATCCATCAGGATTCGAACCTATGACCATATGCGGCTTGAACCGCCAGTCAGCAGCTTATGCCACTGGGCCATGGGGAACAGCCTCGGACCGTCATGATTTACAAGCTAACTGCGAAATAGCGCGTCTTATCCTGCACTGCCATGCAAGTTACGAAAGTTGCAGAGGACAGGGTTGGCCCCGAAAGACACGACGTCCACTAACAGTAGCCATGTACGACATATCATTTAGAAACTGTCAGGTGAACTATCAACTAAAGCGATTTATAGTACGGGTTACTATTCGGTTCCTTGTCGTGCTATCGTTCAACAGCTTGGCGATGGGTACGATGTTCTCGTACTGAGCCATTGTGCCAGCTCGCATTACACAGCGCAGGAGCTGCGGCGGAATTAGAAACGCGTGCAGGCGCGGTTGGCTTATCGCGCACGCCATAGGATAGACGGCGCGCACTCAGACTAGGCAAGAAAGGACACGCGCTAGGTTGATTTATCAATGCCTGCTTTGCACTTGGCTAACCTACCGGAAGATAGTTCCAGGGGGCCTTTGGAGGAAAAAGCTTTTTAGAGGGGCCAAAGGGGACCATGTTGTGAAAAGTGCGTCGCCATAACACGAGTAGGCGAATTCATCCAAAAACCTTTCTGAGTTTCCGCGCACTAACCTCTCGTGTAGATTTATTACTTTCAGAGAGATCGCACAGTCTGAAGGGAACTTCATTCTAATCGTGCAGCATAGTGTATGCAAGGGTGAACTGGTACTTCTGGAAAAGAGGTCAGAGAAGTAGTGACGTCATAAACAGGTCATGAAGAATTTCCCGTTGAGGTTTTTATGCCCTGTGTTGCGTACAGGTATGTTATGTACTAGTAGCAGGTTGTTATGTTGCAGTTAAAGAGATCACGTATGTCAGCGACACAGACTGCACGTGAAAATCGATCGACTCCAACACATGTGTTTGTATGTTAACTATGAAACTTTCAGCCAACCATATGGCATGTGAGCTTCGATTGGTTTCGACCAAGTTAACGACCTTCCCTTACCGTTGGTTGTAACATCAATTGTACAAGTAAACGTTTTCAAACAGTGTCAATTCTGTCTTCTTACTATTAAGCGGGAGTTATAACACACACGTTTTGATACTTCACTGTTCACGGAGCATCCAGTGTGAAACCAAGCATAGGATATTGTCGGTCATATGGAGAACAGTTAGCCCCTACTGGACGACATATGATTGCCCCATTGCACCTCAAGATCTTCTTCCTACACTTTGGCCGGTGCCTATTCACCTACAACACTCAAGATCTCCTAAATGTACTAGAATATAAACAACACCCACTCCGATAGCCTATGCGTCACTAGCGGCGTACCGCAAGGATCAGTTCTGGGCCCGTTACTCTTTTTAGTCTATATCAACGACCTCCCTGCCAACATTCAATCACCTATGCAAATATTCGCCGACGATGCTAAGATGTGGCGAGCTATTCAGTCAACATCTGACCCTGTCTATCTGCAGGATGACCTGAACCGGATTCACGAATGGGCAGTAAACAACCAACTACCCATGAACCCCGAAAAGTGTCACCTGTTGTCGCTGCGCAGTAACTCAGCAACACATATCACCTGGGGCAGCGCGTTATAAAACAGGTGAGCAACGAAAGAGACTTAGGGGTCATCGTGCAAAAAGGTCTGGGTAATTCGCTCCAATGTTCAAAGGCAGCTAACATAGCGAACTTAAACTTGAGGCTTTTGAGGCGAGCGCTCGGTACCTTCGAGCGGCAACTCGTGCCATTATTGATTAACGCCTACTTTCGTCCCCACCGCGAGTATGCGGTGCAGGCATGGCGTCCGTGGTTAAAACGGGACATTCGTCTCCTGGAGCAACCACAAAGAAGAGCCACTAAGGCAACACGTGGTCTATCGGACCTTAGTTATGAACTGCGCCTTCGTTCGATCGGTCTGTACTCCTTAGAACACCGACGACTTCGCGGTGATCTGATCCTC
>OX104068.1:68975158-69103671 GCA_944474145.2 Dicrocoelium dendriticum | reverse complement strand
TGAAAGGAAGTTAGTTTTTCCCTCACGTCCAGAAGAAGTGCAAGCATGCTAGTGTGTCCGCTATGTATTGCGTAGGAGCGCGAAATATCAACTTCACCCTGTGCATCTGTGAATGTCTACGTTTTCAGAAGGTTTGTAGAATCCTGTTCCTGCTGATAGTCTGATTCATTATTCACATTCTCAGTTGCTGAAATTGATTTGGTTGGCAGGTCCCAGTTTATGTCTGTGTGACTAGTTTGAAAATAAGAAGCAATCAGATGGCTGTCAGCCAGTTTGCATGCAAACAATTCCTCTGAGAGAGTATCCATAGCAATTGCGTTTGTAGGAGGCCTCATTTACTCATATGTCTCAGGTCAAATTTGCATTGTTCTCTCAGAATCTATTTCTACAGTACAAGGAAACCCCGCTTTCGTAAACAGAGATGCTTGAGTTCTGCACCACCATTCAGGTAGAAGTTATATAGAACACAACGTCCAATAAATATACTCGTTCCATGAAATCAGTTCCCGACTTATCTTTGTGGGATTCCATGATCGTTATAAGATGGAGAAGCTGTTTTTCCGTAAACTCTGATTTAAGCGCCTGAATGACATCCTGTTCATAGGGTTGACGTAACACAGTGGTGTTGGGTGACAGGAACTGCAATTTGGTGTTAAGTAGGTGGAATTAGGGTGGGCAACGGCTTTGTCGAGAGCAGGTATGTTGCTGCGGTTTTCTGTAGTTTGCTGTTAAATCTTCCGAAACAGCTGCACTCATCCACGCCTTTTTATTATCTTTGTAAACTGCCGGTAGTTTTTCATGTTGATATTTCTAAAATTCGAGTGTTGGCTGAATTCCAAATCACTGCAGCCGGTTCTCGCTCTCCCAATGTGGTAGTGCAAAGCATAACTGTGGTACGCACATTGCTTCTTCTCCCACCTGCGCATTTCTATTCTTTTACACAAAGCTTTTATCCGACGTCGTTCTGAATAGCGAAGCAGTTTCATGTGAATTAAAAATGTCTTCAGCTGTGTAACCGGAACATATTTCGAGCAATTTTTCTGCCTAGTCGGATGCTGCACACATATCTGAGTCACCGCTTTCGCCCGATTGCTTACCAAACACAAGATCGTCTACTGATGAAAGCCTGTAGCCAACGGTTTGATGAGATAAACTCTGTGTTTTACAATTCTTTTGCGAAGTGCTATGCTCGTGCTTTAATCACGTGTGCAGATACTGGGATTTTCCCGTTAGTGCTGGTTGGCACTATATCCACCAAGGTGCGTTTATGTCTTCGTTCCCCATTTTTCTATCATTATTTCTTTTAGTCTTGATGTGTGGTTCACAAAGTCATTCAAAACCGGCTTTCCTCTTTTAGGGTACAAGGATTTGTGTTCTTCCTACTCTGCAGTTTTGCGCCAATGTTAGCGAACTGTTCCTTCTTAACATCGTCTAATCGTTTCTTTAAGTGTGAATGCCTTTGGCTTTGCTGCAATGGAACTAGCCATTTGTCCTTCGTAAGAACGCTCAAAAAGAACTATACAAACGAACATGAATATTCAGTTAGGACATACGTCAGCAGTACCCGCTCAGTTCTGACAATCGACTGATTACATAGTAAACAAACACACACAGAAACTGATAGTCACAGTACTTGCGACTGTATAACAGTATCACAAATCCCAGAGTGCGCAAGGGGTACAACTGCACTTTTATTGTGTAACTTGGCTCTATCAGGTTTGTTCATTACGCCGCCCATAGCAGCATACATTCATTAGTTACATTGGGTGAAAACCCGGGGTGGAGTGATGCGTCACTCGACAATTCTGGTGTGGCTTCTCCATGTCGTAGGTTGTCCACCGCGCCTGTCCAGCAACCGCGAAGAACGCGCGACACGGAAGACCATGACCAGGCATACGCAATACGTGTCCAAGACACCGCAGCTGACGCAGCGGGATGAGCTCCTCCAGCGAATGGCTACCTCCATCCAAGCCGCGCTGTCTAACTTCCACATTGGTTACGTGGTGCAGCAGCCACACACGGGCAACCGAGCGCAAGCAACGGTGTTCAAAGCAGCGAGATGTTGCAGGTCAGCCATACGAACAGGCCAAGTTTCGTAACTGTAAAACAGTACAGCGCGGAAAGTCTCACCCATCCTTTGATGGATATATCGATGTCATGGCGGCGCCACAAGTGCTTCAGCTTAGAGAAAGCGAGGCGAGCGCTTGAGATACGCAAAGAAATTTGGTCTCCAATAGCTCCATTGGCTGTGATGCAACTACCCAGGTAGGCAAAACTGTCCGTAACCTCCAGTGCCTCACCATCAAGAGTGAGTGCAGGTAGAGGCATCTGAAAGTCTTGGAAAAGAGGTTTGCACTTGGATGGGGAAAAGTCATCCCATAGTATGTAGCTTTAATCGCCAAGTGATTGGGTGCAAGTTGGACGGCCTGTGAACGGTCATCCAGCAAGACGATATCATCAGCGTAGTCCAAGTCAACAGCTCGGCTACCTGGGAGGAGCTCATCGTCAGCGCGTTTAACGAATTATGTAGAGCATTCCTTAGGACTTCCTCAATGGCAAGGTTATTAAGGTATTTGCACCTACATTGTCCCGGCATATCCCGGATGAAAACTTCAGCCAGAAGTTACGTATATTGGCCATCTTTTAGTGACAACGCTATCCGTGATTGTGTCGCCACATGTAGCAAATGTTCTTCGGCTGCGAAACTTCCAAGCAAATTCATCCAACCCTGGATGCCAGCCTCTAAGTCATGGGAGAGAATTCACCTTGATTTCCCTGGTCCCATTCAAAGCTAGTTTTTTTGAGTTGTGATTGATGCGTATACCAAATGGCCGGACGTATACCTGATGAACACAACTACGATAGCGGCCACGGTACGAAAACTACAACAGTTATTTCCACAGTTCGGTTCACTAAACACATTAGTTTCCGATAAAGGTTCGCAATATATCTGCGACGACATCGGTGCTTTTTTGCCAGCGTACTTGTATCAAGCACTGCCGGTCGCCTCCGAAGCATCCTCAGTCCAACAGGTTAGCAGAAAGATTTGTGGATACCATCAAACGTTTACTAAAGCTGCGGGGGAAGGACCCACAGAGATCATACAGCTCTTCCTGTTGAGTAATCTGGGCTACGCAAAACCCCGATCTACGAGGCGGCAGATCCCCAGCGGAAGCCATGTTTGGGCGTGAGACACGTCCTCCAATTGATGCAATACTCCCTAAGGTTACGCAACGGCTACTAGTGTCAGGCGTGAACAGATGTTTTCTACTAACGGAGCCGGTGTACGCGTTGGATGCATGGCCGAACCACCAAACCTCGCAACCTGCAGTGGTACGATAAAGAAAATTCTCTGTGTTGTACGTGGTGTCTGTAGGGACGTTTTCTGTTATACGGCATGTTTCTCAGTGACGCAAACGACGGATCGAACAAACAATCACTTCTTCTTTCGAGTTGCCGTTTGATATATTGCTGGACACATTTGAACTACCAAAAAGTGTGGGGCGTATTGAACCGACAGAGACGTGCACAGAGCCATGCGACGGAGTAAGTGGGAGAAATATACGGCCAGCTAAACATATGCAACGTATACAGGTGAACCCAGGGCTTCATTCGTATGAGTCTGGAGAACTTGCTTTCGAAGAGGGAGACGTTACAATAAGCAATTTGGTGCCTTAAATGCACAATGTCGTTCCACACACCTGACCGTGAACTTCAATCTTACCCGATGGTCCACTGTGGTTCATATCCACCAGGCCGCCTCCAGTCCGAAACACTCACACCGTAACCTTTGTAGTCGGCTGTCTCGTCTGTTCCATGTGACTTAAGATCTGGTCTATATACTGTTCGGTGCGGTGAAGGTCTTTTTTCTGACGGCCTTAAGCGCCATTAACCGCAATTATAACACTTAGATGAGCGACTATGCAGGATCGAGTTTGCTTGCCGTTCCTGGCTGTATGTTCGGTTTAATGACGGTGCCTTAGAAATCCGTGGATTAGGGGAATATTGCGTCGCTTCGAAACAATGCATTTGCATCTGATGGACTGCTGGCCTTTAACAGTAAAGGACAAGTATACTCCCTAGACGTCCTGTGAAGTCTCTCAAAGTTCAGTTAACCTGTGTTATTGTTCAAGAATTTGGTGGGTGCCCTACACAGGGTTTAAGGTATGTCTGCCTGGGAGCTGATTACCTGCGGGTACATCTTGCGTGGTTATTCTAATATGCTTCACGCGCAGGCGACTCCTAATTGTTAATGCAGCTCCATCGACCAGACCGCTCACTTTCGTGCAGCGCAGCAGCCACTCAGCTCTGCAACGTGGGACGAAAAAGTTCTTCGTACACAATTCGATTTCCGGTTTTCATTATAAACAATGAAATGAAAATGGCCTGCTGAAACTCAGCATACCAAGTAATTCACTGGAACATGAATCGTTTTTGATGTCTGGCAAGCCGGACATTTTAGACCGTCGCACAGCTCAAATCTGTGCGTCGCGTTTGGGTATATGTAGCCTTTCGACATACGACGAGTTATCAAGTCGGCTAAGTCCCTGAATATGGGACGGCGAAAATTGCCTTACTCTGCACACCCTCCGACGCGCTTGTACTGCGTGGACCACCATGTTAAAACCATTCGGGCGTCGAACTATGAAAGAGTCGCGGGACGCGTCGGACAGGGGGCCCGTCATGTTAGGTCTGAGAAAGTTGTCAGTTGGGGACGGCCGTGGGACACAGATACTTGTGTCTCCAAAACAAGTGACTCATGCTGTATGGGGCTTCACACTTGTACAACCACCCCCTAACAGATGTGGCAGGGGAGGCGAAATGCACACTGGTCAGCGGTGACTTGATCGCTCGCCTAAGAAGCCCTTGCACCAAAGCAAGGAACCACCTAATGGGGCTGAGAAGGGTCGAACTACAAAAGGGGGCGGACACGTCTGGCCTGAAAATGTTGCCACTGCTCTCGTACGCGCTGCTAATGTTATGTGCTGACCAGCACACCGAATCAGCAGATAGCAAAGCAACTTAGAGTACGGGAGTGGAAGTCTACATCCACAGTGCCATCGCGATGGTCTATGTTAGACATATAAACATGGACATGACTGATGATAGCATATTCGCCATCTGGCCAGCCAACTTATTGCTTCTGGCTTTCCCAGGCATTGCTTAAAGATAGGTCTACGTTGCGACAGCAAGCGTTTTCGAACGATTCGTTTAATGACGCAAGGTTTGTCTTTCATTAGCTTTCCATGGTTTGTTACCTTTAGTTTAGACTAATCACGATGGAACAAAGAGGAACTCACGTCCATCATCCGGCTGACTTGAAGGCCATTATAGTGAAGACCTATGAGGAAGGCGACGACTGGGAGAATGTTGCATTTGTGTTACAGGTAAACGTGAACACCTGTCTCAGCTGGATTAGAAAATTGGAACTGAATGGGCCGAAAAGTACTGCTACCGGGCCGCGTCGAAGGTCGCTGTCAGAGAGTCAGGTTGATTACCTGGTTAAATGGGTTGAATCGGAGCCAAAGGTAACGTTAGAAACTCTTCGGTTAGGGTTACGGTGAGTTCGAGGTAGAGGTAAGCGTCAGCACCATTGCTCGCTACCCAGATGGTCGGCTCATGAGAATAAATAGGTTACATTCAATACCGGAATCTATGAATACCATAGAGAACAAGAGGCTAAGGAAGGTTTATTTCCTGACACTGATGAGGTTCGAGGTTGAAGGACGGCAAGCAGTATGGATGGATGAGACAAACTTTAATCTGTTCTGCCCGCGCACAAAGGGTCGATCGGCACGCGGCACTCGTGCACAGTGTACAGTGGCCAACAGTCGGGGACAAAATTTACACAGGTTAACTGAACTTTGAGAGGACTTCACAGGACATCTACGGAGTATACTTGTCCTTTGCTGTTAAAGGCCATCAGTCCATCAGATGCAAATGCATTGTTTCGGAGTGACGCAATCTTCTCCTAGTCCACGGATTTCTAAGGCACCGTCATTAAACCGAACATACGGTCAGGAACGGCACGCAAACTCGATCCTGCATAGTCACTCACCTAAGTGTTATAGTTGCGGTTAATGTCGCTTAGGGCCGTCAGAGCAAAGAACTTCACCGCACCGAACAGTATATAGACCAGATCTTAAGTCACATGGAACAGACGAGACAGCCGAATATCAAGGTTACGGTGGGAGTGTTCTTGATTATCCTCTGCAGTGGTCAGCGCATCAGAAATTTGCTTGAAGAGAGATTCATAGTATTGTGTGGGCAGGATACTGTCAGGTTGCTCAGGCGTAGACAGGAGAACGATTTGGGTTCTCAACCCAAACTTTTGGTTCAAAATCCTTAGCGCAAGGCAGCGGGATTTTGGCACTGGACTACAGAAAGCCCGATTTACAGAGTAAGGAGCCACCCTCACTCTAACCCCCAACCTGGAGGGCCAGGAGACTGAGTTTGTCTGGCCTCTAACCATTGACCAATCTGGTTTGCATGGCGCTGAAGGTGCAAAAAACACTATCCAGCATAACTCAATGGATCACTGAGGCACACAAACCATCGCACCGTGTTAAGGTTCAGTCTCGTTCATTGCAACGGCTACATTGGTAAGCTGAATCAGAAAGCTGTCAGTCAAGCTGGTGTTCTGGCAGACACTGGCTAGATTGCTGTAGAACAAATCCAAGATGGCGGACACATACGGCGGCTGGGCCAATCAGTGAAGTCTCCGACAGTAGCCGGAGAACATCCACCAAATTTGCACAGATGAAAAAATACACCAAAAGCAAAGTATTAATTCACAATTAACACAGAGAAAGCACATATAACCTAGTATTCCCAAAACAAAAGGAGAGTCCAACACGGCAAAGCAAATATCTGCGGCATCCGTGGGTACAGCCAAGCGTCAGCAGCGTTGTATGGTGCACCCGAAATCCAAATAGGGACGGCCTACAAGACATGTTCTAAAAGGAATATTCCACCGCATCAGTCCATAGATATTGTTTTGAAATGCTTATGTTACCGCACTGTTGTCCATTCGGTCCGTGAAGTTGTTAGGACGTGCTGTGAACCGCAGTTAAGCGTGCCAAAATGTCAGTTGCATTCGAGGACGATGTGAACCGAATACACACCTACGGCGCAAGCAGCAGACACCGTTCCAAAGCTTGCGGAACTTACACCGCCAACTGATTAGCAGTATCAGCAGCAGTTGTTGTTCCTGATGTGCTTGCAGTAGAAAAAGTACAACCTGGTAAAGCAGCGGCTTGTTCAGAAGAAGAGAGGCCTACAGTCTGAGAGATAACCTGGTGCAGCTGGGCTTCAAAGACGGTGGCACGTGCCAGTGGTTCTGTTCTGATATCACACAGCGTTAACCCAATCGCTGTGTCAGAGTTGAAGCTTTCACTTAGTCTTGCACGTAGTTCGGCACCACCTATTATTATTAGGGATATGGAAACATACCAGACTGAACTAATGGATTTCTATTCTGTTTCTCATGTGAATGAGCGTTGTCCCACGTCATCTGCAATGGTATTTATGATTGTTTGTCAAGTTCCGCTTTCGTGATACCTTAAACGGCAAGGTAATATGATATCACCACACCGACCTTTGCCAGACTTAAACAAAATGCACTCTGATTGTAAGGTGTAGCAGTGTTTGAAGGGTATCAGTTGTCTTATCGAGTAGATATAAAGTAGATGCTTGTCGGGCAGGCAGTCAAGAGAACTACGTCTGGGGATGTACTCCACCACTATCGGTCATATCCTCACTAAGTTGGACATATTCTCATTTTGCTGGCTGGGGATCTATAGCGGTAGAGCTCTAAGGTAGGGTGATAGCCTAGAAACTTGGCTATCCAACCACCGGACTCACCAGTGACGATGCAAAGACCAAGGTGGCTTATAATACGTTTTCTTGCATACAGTCGTCTTCCTTGGCCTAAGCGTGGAGAGTACAGCGTCACCAAATGGACCATTCCGATAGTTGTGGTATTTGGTCTGATATTAGGGATACTCTCGGTTCCGCTGGCGGCCAACGATACATCCCTGTTCAAGCTCTAGGTAGAAATAAACGAACCTGGGAGTACTTTAATGGCTGATATCATACTCCCAAAATGGTCTGCAGAGACTTAACTTGGGCTTTGGAACACCTTCGATTAGACGACTGCATCAGTTCCTACACCTTGAGTTGATGCATCTGAGGATGACCAGAGCTCTGAGAACAGTCAACTATCACTGGTTCAAAACTGGCCATAGATACAACTTCAATCAGTGTAGTCCTGAAAAACTGAAGTCAACTGGTACGTAGATATGGATCACGAGTGGTTGTACAACCAGAATCCGCAATCAATTTAATGACCGGAGAAAATCTGTCACTAATTGCCCGTGAGCAGACCTTTATACCGGTATAGAAAGCGTCGTGAATCTGCACGACCAAGAACTTGCGCACTAACTCACTACCTCTAAAATCCCTGCTCTGTAGGTGAGCAACTGGCTCTCACATCTCAGTGTGTCAGGCCGTGCAGATGTGAGCTCTCCAGCCTTGTACTCAAACCGGGTTTACTAACACACTTCTTATCACACCAGCGTGTGTTAACACTCTTTCGATCCCGTTGCACTAGCGCTATCTTGTCTATGCTATCTTTCGGTTCTAACAAGTGTGGATCACCTTTGACCTTCACATCGCAGTTTTCTGCACCGTTCCCGCAGAAACACAATCGAGGAATCTTCCGAAGCACGAACCACGCAGCAAAAATTGTGGTCTCAAATGTAAGTCAACTCTCCAATCTGTGCGGCGAGGTATCAGCAAATACTGTAGACCGCTAAGTAAAGTAGCTACTGCACAAACTTTTCCGTATAGCCCAGTTGCGTGGTTTACCGAGTGAACGAGCTAACCGCTTAAAACTGCTCCACCAGGCAGAGAAGCACCAAAGGTGTGGACCTAGGAAATGCAGTTGATAGCGTGCAGCCAACCCACGAGTAACAATGAGCGCTCGGACATTAAACGGAAAGGCCTCGATCGGCGCAATGGGTTTTAATGACCAGCCAACAAAGGCCTCTTTTACCACACCCAGAGTGATGGTAGTAGATGGCTTCCTTTCATGTTAGTAAAATGGAAGAAAAGAAAGCAGGGTACCAATTGCCTCAGCACGTTTCATTATAAGTATTCTAGGCTCTTAGTAAGCCAATTAAAAATACACAATAGCGGACCACATGCTATGTGGTGCTTTACAGTGTGGATGGTAATCACGCTGGTAAACACTGTACACGAACAATTGTAAAAACAAGAAAGACTGGCGGCAATGATTTAATGAATGAGGAACACCGAAATCGATTCATTTGAAGAAAGCGTGACAGATAGCATACCTAATTTACTCTTACTGGGTCCTGCTTATAAGCTGAGGAAGAAGGCTGGACAGCGTCTTAAAAACGCGTCACCTGTGGCTTTAAACGTTAGTGCCAGCCTCTACATAAATGCGCTTGAAATAACTACCTCCAGTCAGAATAGAATAAGTAAGACCAGCGACTCGTCCACCCTCCACACTGTTACCAAAGTTCAGAAGGACTTCGGCTCCAGTGGTAGTTTGGATCTGATTGCTGCCAAAGGCCACCAGAAACTTAACCCTTCAGCTACTCCCATTGGGCCCAAAGTAAGTGAAGAAGACGAAACTGCACTTTCACAACCTTCATCAGCTGTATGTATACCAACTGTAAGGTTGAGCTCAACTCGGTCAGCACCGAACACACCATCGGTAACCTGAGCCAACATTCTAGAACCGACGTCAAATTCCTTATACGGTAAACAACTAGATGAATAGAATCATTAGAATTTTATATATGACATCATAAGTGTTGTAATTATTCCTGCCAATTTGACAATGATCATCCGTCACCCAAGCTCGGAGCACTAGGGCTATTTAAGAGTTTTGATTTCCGCTGATGAAGCAGAAGCTGTCCGGTTATCGACAACCCGCCACCGGAATGCATCATGTCTGCATGGAACGAGCAAAAGTAGGCAAAGAAGAATTTTGAAGAATACCGGAAGTAATCCGTGGCCAAGACTACGCTTATACACGGCGTTCCCGAGGCTGGAGGTTATGATGAGTGTGCATGGAACCCTCACGAGCAGGAACAGTGGCAATACATTCGAGCGATCCTGCCCCTGGAAAGCGGCATAGAGCAAGCGATCGCAAGACTGCGCAGATCGCCAAAATACGAAGGGTGTGGCCCGAAGATTGTGAAAGTCATGCTTCAATTCACGCAAATGTCAACAAACGTCTTGGAGTACTGGTATCCGTATCACAGCTGCTTTCGTTCCGAACTCCGGATCAAAACGACATCCTCTAAGCTAACACACGACAGCAGTCATTTGGTCGGACCACTTACAATCGACAATTCTCGTAACATTCCTCAGATAGGCGACGAAACAGGCGAACACACCCCATGCATTATATACAAAAAGAGGAGCAAATAGGTAATTGCGGGATCTCTGGATCTGGTACAAATGAGTTCGTCACTGCATCAAGAAAAACTATAAGTGGCCTAGGTTTTATCGGTCGACACAACGTTATTCCCTAAACACACAACTGTGAAACTTACCTGCATGTACACATATGTACAAGGTCTCCTGAACAAGCTTGCCGAACTGCGGCTCGTCAAGCATCGTTTGCCTGGGAGTTTATTTTCGTAACTGAGACTTGGTTGCTCCGAAATCATCGCACTAGCAAAGGCGGGTGGAGGTGATTTTATACTACCGTCGCGACCTGCAGTGCGAACCGGTGAACGATCCGGAAACACCCATCATACTGTTTCTGGTACAGTTTGCGACTAAGACGCAAAGACATTTGTCTAATGGCTGTTGCTTGTCGTCCCCCAATGTCCACCCCAGAGATGGACTCCCGCCTGTTTCGAGGAGGTTCCTACGACGATGATACAATCATGTTTTCATCTCAGGTGATTTCGGTGTTCATGCTCTGGAAGTCCCGACATCCCACAAACAGCAATTTAAGGCTGAACTGCAAGAGCTTATGGCAAACGTAGCGCTCATCAGTAATGTGAGTTCGCCCACACGATTCGGAGTAGGAATTAAACAAACCGTGCTTGAACTAGTAATTAGGAAGGAAGAGCTCATGATCAAGAAAACAAAGATAGAGAACCTGTGGAGCTGAGTGATGACGTAACAATAGTTGGTGACTGTGTGGCATGCGGACTACCCTACAAGAAAATTGTGACTTGTCTCGAACAATCATGCACTACGACTTGTTGGCGATGTCATTTATGAGTTTTCGGACGACCGTTTCATTGATACTGCATGGACGGGGTTTGCTGATAAGTTCAGTGCTCTGAGTAAATCCGCATCGGCAAGCAGGTAACCAAAATGTAAAAGGATTATTCCGTCTGCACTATCATCTGCGACTGAAAGCTTTGGAATTGTACAGCAGAAGCTATCCGCGTTTATAGGGTGATCGTGGTCTGGTGACAAACTCCGGTTACGCTTACCGCTACCCCATGAAACAGTCGTCTCACAAAGTTGAGGGGTTATAAGCTGAAACTGCTTACCCAATACAGGCGGTTGGAATGCCCCGGAATTGGTTTTCCCTTCGAATATGTCAGCCGTGGAACGTTCTTTCGGTCTTTGTCATTTTGGCGCCCAAGCGACTACTCGATAACGCATTAGACCACCTGCATTACTTGATTTGATTTCTGTTCGTTGAGTGACAACAAGACGCAGCCAAGACATTGGGCCCACTAACTCCCACGAAATCTGGGTATACTGATATACTTTTGTGTTAGTGTGGAACATACGGCGAGTCCACAAAAGGCGCGTTGCACTTCAAAGTAACAATTTTTCGTGAAGTTGCGTAATTCACACAAACCATCCTACGAGATCTGTCTATACTTGGCTTTTTATCCGTATTCTGTCATTTGTTCATTGTTCCATTTAGCGTTCTTTACACCTAGAGGTTGGGGCACAGCGCCTCATATGAGTCCAGTGGTGGCTGGGTCTTGAGAAGAGGAACCTACTGAATTTGATCTCCTATGTACAGTGCAACCATCAGAAGTACATTTGCCAGTGGCGCGTGTCAGCATGAATTTCGACATGTAACATACTCCTTGAAGAAAGTAGATAAGCTGGTGAAACAAGTGACAGAAGACAGAGACCTGCATACAATCGTTTTAAAGGAATATATTGTAGCACTCTCACGAATTGCAAGAAAAGCCCTAGCCTTGTTGTTTACCGTTGAAATGAGGGAAAGTGACAGCCAAATGATCTCCCTTTTTGTTACCGTAGAACTGTGAAACACGTAAGCATGCAGCGAAACGGGGCATTCTGTTAACGATAGTTTTTCAATTACTAGCTCAGGCGTGTAGTGGAACAATACGCAACAAACAGTCTCCAATGGCTTACATGTGAGCGGCTTACCCCCGACACCATAAGTACCGCCAAACATGTACTAGGCGTAATCGAGTACAGGTACAACTTAGTCTCTAGTCACTAATACTCTACATGTGTACAGCTTCATTGCAATGCTGCATTTTTGTACGCAGGCAACAGCAACAGCAAAGGAACCTGTAACTTCCTGTAAATTCAGCGCAACACAGTAGCAGTTAAAAGTTCACAGGACTGAAGTGATGTTGAGGCACATATTAAAAACTAGGCAATTACGGTTACTTCTTAGTGACGAAAGCGTGCTCAAATTAAGAATAAAGGGAGTGGATCCGGTTTAGCGAATCCTTTAAAAGATTTTGATCACCTGGAAGTTGGCTGAAGGTGGTAATTCGAATTTTGCTGGTGAACTGTTAAGTAGGCTTGGAAGAAAGGGAGATCTTTCTAATTCATGATGTCAGTGGGCCAAACGGCAGAAAGAACTAGACGGAACATCGCACTACTTTGGTATTTGGCCTCCAGAACGAAGATACTATAAAGTGGAAACCTTTTATAAAACGCCTCCCAGTAATCGCCAAGTAAGTGCAATAATAATAAGAGTTATATGGGTGTATAGCACGTAGCAAAATTAGCCGCTGAGTCATGTATGACAATCGATGAAGGATATCTACGACCGGAAGTTTAGTAGGCCGCAGGAATTCCGGCTAGCGAAAAGTGTAACGTCACCCACATCAGTTTGTAAATCGGCCCCCGTCTAGTTCAGATAGGACACAACTTACCAGTGTCAAATTGCATCACCCGGAGGCAGGCCATGCCCAACTGGTTCCAGAGTCGTGGGTTGTTCAACTTCTCAGCAAACACGGATGCGTCGGAAAAGCAACCTGCGCGCATCGCTTGATCGAAGTAGTTTTGTAACTTTTCAAGAGGGAGGACGGTAGAAGGAAGTTGCGTCATCGAGCCACGGGTGGCACTTCATTACCAAATTTAGTACAAAGCAGAATACGAGCAGATGCAAACTTTGTTCCTAATTTCAAGTTAAAGGGAGCCGGCTTATGCAAGTATTCCAGTGCCGCTGGAAATCTGCAGTGGAATGTGCATAGCCCCTCCGAAAGGAAATGGTACTAATCTACAAAACGACTCACATTTCTACTCCATCAGTAAAAACCTCACAGTCGCTGCCCAGTCGTTCACACACCGTTCACTGATGTACACGCAGTTGCAAGGATGAATGTGTGGGTATGACGAAACAGCCTATGCAGATGATGCTTGCGCAGTACAAATCGGCGGGGATTAGTAAACACATGTCGAAGATGGCTACGTCAGCCACTCTAAATACGTAACTCATGAGGCCAGACTCATCAATCACCGGCCGCAGGCTAACTGATAAACAGTGTGTATAGGCACAAGTTCTTGTTGTCTATACCTCAAGGAACTGTCAGGTTTTACGGTACGCCCCCAAACAAAGTGGCTCAACCATGCGAGTACAGGGACATGCATATGTGTTCTTGGAACTGCGATGGTAGCAAGCCGGGAACAGATGAGAAAATGACATGTATGCATTTAGGAAGGGTCTAGAAAATTTACCGTCTTAACCCTGCATATATGGTTGGCGGCATCCGGTTTCGGATTTGCCTGTCACTGTGGCAAGCCACAGGACGCCTGCGCCTACAGAGGGACCATGGATGGCTTGCGCTGCACCACCCACAGCTCCAACCACATACCCCATATCCAGTGTAAACCCGAAGGAATAAGACCGGGAGGCATGCGGATGGGAACCACGTTTCATCAACGGAGCCGGCCCACACTCCTTCACAGGCAAACACAAGCACGCTGTATTTGGGGAATCAACGCACACAAGGCGGTGGCTGGACCGTAGTCCGCTCCACACTGAGTGCATGGAACCGCTCTTTGAGCCTAACACGGCCACAAGAACCGTGCACCCCGTCCCCTCCAGCAACGACCAACTGTCTCCTGGAGCCAGTAGGAACGATGTAGTGGGTAATAGACAGGTAGGCACCTTGTCAACATACACATCAAGCGCAACCATACCAAGGTTATCAAACTACAGCCATTCAATTTAAACGACAAGCTGAAATAAAATAAATCCAATAATGCATACAGATACGGTGGCATAACTCTTCGCTAAATTACCATATGAAGTAAGTTGGTCAGCAACAAATCCGTGATAAGTAAGAAATGTCCACAAGTTACTTGAAATGCTACAAACGCAACAAAATTATCGAAGATAAGCGCAATTAGTGTAAGCAACGTGGCCAGTTAATAGAACATTATTCAGGGAGGCAGAACAAAGCAAATAAAGCGGAATGCAATTTATCCAGCTTAAAAAGACCTAGTTTAAGTGTAAGTTGGTTTAGCCCAACTGCGGTGAAGAAGCATCAAGAATGCAACATCAGCCTCAGCATGGGGCACACGTACTATATATATATATATATATCTATATATATGCAGGGTGTGCCCCATGCTGAGGCTGATGTTGCATTCTTGATGCTTCTTCACCGCAGTTGGGCTAAACCAACTTACACTTAAACTAGGTCTTTTTAAGCTGGATAAATTGCATTCCGCTTTATTTGCTTTGTTCTGCCTCCCTGAATAATGTTCTATTAACTGGCCACGTTGCTTACACTAATTGCGCTTATCTTCGGTAATTTTGTTGCGTTTGTAGCATTTCAAGTAACTTGTGGACATTTCTTACTTATCACGGATTTGTTGCTGACCAACTTACTTCATATGGTAATTTAGCGAAGAGTTATGCCACCGTATCTGTATGCATTATTGGATTTATTTTATTTCAGCTTGTCGTTTAAATTGAATGGCTGTAGTTTGATAACCTTGGTATGGTTGCGCTTGATGTGTATGTTGACAAGGTGCCTACCTGTCTATTACCCACTACATCGTTCCTACTGGCTCCAGGAGACAGTTGGTCGTTGCTGGAGGGGACGGGGTGCACGGTTCTTGTGGCCGTGTTAGGCTCAAAGAGCGGTTCCATGCACTCAGTGTGGAGCGGACTACGGTCCAGCCACCGCCTTGTGTGCCGTTGATTCCCCAAATACAGCGTGCTTGTGTTTGCCTGTGAAGGAGTGTGGGCCGGCTCCGTTGATGAAACGTGGTTCCCATCCGCATGCCTCCCGGTCTTATTCCTTCGGGTTTACACTGGATATGGGGTATGTGGTTGGAGCTGTGGGTGGTGCAGCGCAAGCCATCCATGGTCCCTCTGTAGGCGCAGGCGTCCTGTGGCTTGCCACAGTGACAGGCAAATCCGAAACCGGATGCCGCCAACCATATATAGTGACGTGCACTTGCCAAAATACAGAACAAAGTTTTTCGTATCAACTCATGCGACGACTGCCTCGCCTTTTCATTGCTAAGTGGATATGTCCGGTACATCATGTCATTACGACAGGTGGATGCAGTGCGGTCGGGTACCAATCAAAGGTGCACTTAAAGGCGAAACATCATCATTCATGATTTCATTTCTGTCGCGTTAGTCAGGCACATGTTCCCAGGTTTCTTTTGTTTCACGAGTGAGCCCCTCTTATCGAGTAACGGACAAAAAGTAGATGATGGGAGGAGGAGGATCGAAGCGTAGACTGTTATCATGCAATATTTCAGCCGGGCTCATTGGAAGTTTCCATCGTGTGACACCATGGATGCGCAATGCATTGTGAGCACTGTAGGGGTTCCGAAGACAGTGAGCATTCTTACTTGGCCAGCGTAAGTATTCTCACTGAAATTTTATTTGCGCTCCTCCTCTAAGTCACATGTTTAGCGAAATGTTTAACGGCTCTCACAACTGCATCGGTGCCGGCCCGCATGGCATAGCAGTAAACAGTATACCTGAGCTGGTGATATCGAGAAGCTCACCCTGCCGTCAGGCGTTGAATTGTACTGACTTATGAGCAGAAAATGCATATGTATTGAACATCTTCGTCCACTCACTTCAGGCATCTTCTTCACTTGAACAGCTGCCTCCTGCAATAACTTAATTGATGAAAATCACCTAACTTGACCCGAGTTCACCATTTCACTCCTTGTTGGAGCTTACCGATCCGGAATTGTACGCGTCAATGACTTGTCACGCATGTGATGCATATTGTGAACGAACAACGAAATTTTCATATGAGCTGGATGTATTCATTATCTCTCTTCACGTTTCTCCCTCCCATTACATGCACGTGAAACATAACGGGTATTAAATCACATCTCAAATGCGAAACATGTATGACCATATAGTACCGAACTGCAGCTTTTTATGACCATGATATATATATATACAGATACATATATATATATATATATATATTTATATATATAGGCCTAGTGAGCCATGAGCGAGGCCACTCGGGACCACTACCGAAGCGATGACGGGTCCTGCAGAGAACGTAGACAGAGCCGGTGCAGCGTTTGTAGGCATGCTGCATTCGATTTACTAACCGCGTGCTTACATGGTAAGTCCGTTTATTTCAGGTGCTGGGTTTGAAATTTTGTCCCAATGCTTTTCTTTCTCATATAAATGCCTACCTATACTCTCTTGTATAAACTTGCACACGTCGCTTACGTCAATTGTAGTTAATTTCGATAACATTTTCGTATTTGTGGCATTTCCGTAAAATATACTTTCTGGCCTCCTAAACTTATCTCGGATTCGTTTGTAAACAACGTGTTTCATATGCTCATTAATTTAAGATTTATGTCACCGTCCCCTTATGCATTATACGATTTATTCTCTTTGTTAGTTTTCTCTCAAGTGATTGGCTGTCGCGTGATTTCCCCAGCGTGGCTGCGCTTGATGTGCATGTTGACAAGGTGCCAACCTGTCTACTACCCACTACCTCGTCCATACTGGCTCCAGAAGACAGTTGGTCGTTGCTGGAAGGGACAGGGTGCACGGTCCTTGTGGCCGTGTTAGGATCAAAGACTGATTCCATGCACTCAGTGTGGAGCGGACTACGGTCCAGCCACCGCCTTGTGTGAACTGGATCCCCCAAATACAGTGTGCTTGTGTTTGCCTGTGAAGGAGTGTGGGCCGGCTCCGTTGATGAAACGTGGCTCCCATCCACATGCCTCCCGGTCTTATTCATAAGGGTTTTCACTGCATATGGGGTGTGTGGTTGGAGCTGTGGGTGGTGCAGCGCAAGCCACCCATGCTCCCTCTGTAGGCGCAGGCGTCCTGTGACTGTCCCCATGGACGTCACAGTGCCATGCAAATCCGAAACCGGATGCCGTCAACCATATAAATATATATATATATATATATATATATATATATATCGCAGGAGAGCGTATGATGGTTTGAGGCTAGTGGTGGCTAGATCCTGACAGTTCGTCCATCCACTGCTGCTACTGTTGTGCCATTGCCTCATGTCCTGGACGCCTCCTCATGGCGACCGCTGGGTGTGAGATGGGTTACGTCATTCTCCCTACTAAGGTCCAGGACACCAATCCGCATGAGTCAGTGAACTGAGCATGTGCTAGACCCGCTGCCTTTCGAGTGTACATTTAATCGAAGACTTTGGCTGAGGACCCAAGTCGTACTCTTGTCAAGTGTGTGGGCGCCCTGCCAGTATCCTAGTCCATCATCTTCGGACGTTAGGAAGTGGTTGATGACCCTTTTCCCGTAAAACCTAGCCATGGAAGACAACAGGTCTACGGGTTACAAGCTCACAGCTCGATTGGCGTAGAGCATGAGCGCCAAGCATTGTTCGGATTTTGAGCCGTTCTCAGAGCTGAGTGATTATTGTGCAGACGTTTCCTTGCCTGACTACGCAACACCGTCATTTCGGCTTCAGGTGCCTGTTCGCAGTGCCTCGTAATCGACTTCAATATCCAAGTGCCTATTGATCGAGTTCGGCTTTGAATGCCAAGCTTCACCGAACTCACATGCTTGCCGGTTTTTAGCCCTTATGAAGATAACGGCGTGCTCTGGGTCGAATTGATGGTTCTCAGCATCCATATGCCGTGAAATCAGGGAGTTCTGATCATGGCGACGAATGGCTAGGCTGCGTTTGTTGTGTTTGTATAGCCTTGTGCCAAGCTTTCTTCCCGTCTGTCCCACGTATTATTTGTCACAGTTCCGGTAGCAGCTCCTATAAATCACACTAGTTTCTTCCTCTTTGCCAAGTTGATCTATCTGTTTGAAGAGTTTACTGCGAATTGATTCCGTTGGCTGGTGTGCAACTTTGTCTCCAAAAGGCAATGAATGTCTCACTGCCATTTCAGAGGTTCCGTTGATATAGGACAGAGTTACTCTCTTTTCCGCTGTTGCATTTGTCGCGGTGTGTTGAACAGCCTTTTGGGTACTAGTTTCGCTTGAGTAGATTGAAAAGATCATCTCCTTCTGTCCGTCTCAGGTGCGGTGTGCTACAATGGGTTTGTGCTCGTTTGAAAAGGGTTCCTAGGCAACTGCGTTTGTGGCCTGCCGGATGATTGCTGCCGTAGTTGAGGATCCGGTCCATATGTGTAGGTTTTCGGTAGACTGTTATTTCCGATCGTTCAGTAGCAGTCCGTCGTATGAAAACGTTTAAGAATGGTAACTGCTCGTTGTTCTCCTCCTCTCTGATGAATTAGATGCCATCGAACACACTGTGGATTAGTTCGTGTGTTTTTTCCAATTTGGAACGTTTTAGGATGACTAATATGTCGTCTAAGTATCGTACTCAAAGTTTTGGTCTCGCGATCGGAAGTGTTATTAGTTTCAGCGCCTGCATCAATACCTCGGTGACCAGACCAGAGATCGGCGATCCCATTGGTGGGCCCCTTATCTGTTCGTAACTTTGGCCATTGAAAGTGAAATGTGTTGTTGGACAGAATTCCAATAACTCCATCATCCGTTTGGCGTCAAGTTTACTGTTCGTATCAGAGGACGTGTACTCCTCTAGTAGGTGTGTCATTGCTTGTTTCGCCAAGCTAATGTCGATTGAGGTAAACATGGCGGTAACCTCAAAAAGCCCATGCTTTCGTTCCGTACAATGGGTGCTGTTTTAAGTTTCTCAAGGAACTGTACTGCCGAGTTGATCGAGAGTTCCGACCCCTATTTTCTTTGGCGGTGGGAGGGCACCTCCGGGTGTTCAATGGTTTGATATCTCCCGCCTCAATCCAGACAGCACCCCGTCATATTGCTGCAAATCCGCCGAAACCCACCTGCGTCTGGCCGTGGTCGCAGGTGCGTATCCCACTACGGTCGCAAAACATATAGGAATCGTCCCAGCACCTCAAAAGCTGCGTGTAACGGCAGTCAAGCAGATCCCAATTTGGCTCTGCAATCACATTCCCGAAATGGATTTGCTACCCACTGCCTTGTTGGTCAGGCAATTGAACCGAAGGCTCCGGGCGTGGTCCCTCAATCGAACCTCTAAATCACAAACTGCCTTGTGGGTAAGCCTCTTGAGCCAAAGGCTCCGGGTGGAGTCCCTCAAGCAAACCTGGGAAGCACAACCGCCACCTCGCGTGCGATTGCCCACCAATGCAATCGCATGCCTGCGTGCAAAGCACTCAGCATCGGGTGCTGGAAGGTGCGCACACTACTGAGCCGGAACTCGGGTGAGCGCCACGAGTGACGCACTGCACTGGTCGCGATGGGACTGGTGCACTACAACATTGATAGTGAGGCACTCAAAGAGACTAGGCTCGCTGATCAAGGTAAGTTGCATGAAGCAGATGCAGGCTACACACTCTACTGGGTGGGCAACGCCGCCTCAGCACCACGTGAACATGGGGTCGGATTTGCAATATCCGATCGCCTCCATGGCCAGCTAGTGGGTGAACCAACAGGAATCAGAGCGCGACTGATGACTGTTCGTCTATGACTCGGAAGGGGTAAGTTTGCCACTTTTATAGGCACGTACGGTCCGACCATGTGTTATCCTGATGACACGCATGATTAAGCCAACACTCAGCCATCCTCCGTGATACGGTCTGTGCCGAGGAGCAACTGAGTATTTCTTCTGGGTGAATTCAACGCGCGCGTTGGGCATGTTGCATCGGTGTGGACAGATGGTATCGGTCTGCATAGCAGTAGTACAACGAACGCGAACGGGGACAGGCTGCTCTCATTGTGTGACACTCACGGCCTGACAATCACGCACACTCGGTTTGCACTGAGTGCGAGTGATATAACAACTTGGATACACCCAAGGAGTGGGCACGCTCACCTGCTCGACTATGTCATCGCACGTCAGCGTGCTATGCGTGAAGTGCGCATGACACGTGTACTGCGTGGAGCTGAGTGTGACACTGATCATAAATTGGTGCGGACCAAACTGGACTTATATTTTCGTAAATCTATGCATTCCACTTCTGCGGTGAATCGGTGTAAATTCAACATTCTCTCCCTCAGTACTGTGGAGAAAAGTAATGGGCTGTAGAAGATGATGGCTGCACGCCTGTGTGATGTGGTTTGCAGAATCACATACGACCACCTGTCGCACCTCTTTCGCGACCAGGTGACAACTGCTGCCGAGGAGACCATCGGGCGCACAAACTGTAAGCGGCCTAATTGGTTTGATGACAACGATGCGACGATCGGCGCACTGGTGTCGGAGAAGAATGCAGCATTTGCTACACATGTGGCAGACCTCAGTGACTTGTGGAAGAATAGTCAGTTTCGCAGAAATCGACGGCGACTGACCCGCGAGCTCCGTCGCATTACAAATGCTTGGTGGACAGAGAAGGCGAAGCAGATGGAATGCTACGCCGAACATCGCTAACACAAGGAATTCTTTGACTCTTTGAAAGCGGTGTATGGACCGAGGTTGGAGCTGCTGAGGTCACTGATCGATGATAGTTCAGGCGCTACCTGCACACAGACTGCAGAGATAATGCAGATCTGGCGAAAACACTTTGACTGTCTCTTGAACAACTGTTCAGAGATCGACTGGCCTACATTGAACTGCCTGAAGCAGCACGATGTGAAGACGAGTCTGGCGGACACGCCGACACTGGATGAGACGCACTTGCTCAGCTGCGAAACGGCAAGTGTGCCGGGGCCGACGGGATTCAGTCTGAGGTATTGAAACACGGCGTACCCGCGTTGTTGACGGCGCTGCACCACTAAGTACAAGGCGTGTGGATTGAGGAGGAGGTACCGCCTGAGCTGAGGGATGCTCTTGTGTTACCACTGTACAATGGCATAGGTAGCAAGCAATGTTGTACCAATTATCGTGGCGTCAACTTGTCGAGTTGTGTGGGCAAGGTGATTGCCCGAATTCTGCTCAACCGCCTCGTCAGTCAGGTTGTGGAACCTAACATGGCGGAAGAGCAGTGTGGGTTCCGTTCTGGTCGCAGCACTATAGATTTGGTGTTTACGACTCGTCAGTTGCAGGAGAAGTGCAGAAAACAGCACCAGCCATTGTACTCGCTTTTTGTTGGTTTCACAATGGCATTTGACACGGTGAACCGCGAGGCATTGTGGCTGGTGTTGGGTAAGATTGGTTGCCCGGATAAGTTTGCAAGTGTAATTGAATGTCTGCACAGTGGTATGCGAGCGAGGGTGCAGCTGAGTGGAGAGACTTCGGATGACGCTGGTGTAAAGCAAGTCTGTGTCTTACCTCCTGCTCAGTTTATTATTGATCTTCATGTAATGATGTCTTGTGCTTTTCCAGCTGCTTGTGCTTACGGTGTTCGTGTGGAGCACCGTATTGATGGTGGTTTGCTGAACATCCGTCGTTTCGGTGTGAGAACTCTAGTCTGTGAGACAACTGTCCGTATGTTGCTGTTTGCTGACGACTGTGCGTTGTTTTCACACAGCGCGGATGAGTTGCAGCACATGACTAGTGCTCTGGCCTCGATAGCGGCAAAATTTGGGCTCACCATCGACACAAGCTTAACTGTCTGTCTCTTTCAGCCTTCACCGGAGGTGCAAACTCCAAGATTGTCGCAACACAGTATTGGTGCTGAAGTATTAGAAACCACCTCCCACTTCTGCTACCTTGGGAGTGTGATGTCGACTGATCAGCAGCTACACAATGAGCTGCGTTTCCGCGTGTCGAAGGCAGCGGCGGCATTCGGGAAGTTTGAGTACCGAGTGTGGAACAACCATCAGCTTACCGTTGGCACGAAGCTGATGGTGTACAAATCCATGGTACTGTCCGTTCTTCTATACGGCAGTGAAACGTGGACGATGTACCGTCGTGATGTGCGATATCTCGAGCGGTTCCTTCAGCAGTGTCTGCGACGGATTTTACGCATCGGCTGGGGCGACAGAGTTGCAGACACGGAAGTGTAGCGCCGAAGTGAAATGTATGAATTGGGCTGCATACTTTTGCTGAGACACTTGAGGTGGCTCGGTCATGTGTGGCTTATGGATTCGACGCGGATACCGAAACAACTCTTATACGATCAGCTGATTACTGGAAAGTGGCATGTGGGGAAACCCAAGTTACGTTACCAGGATTTGATCAAAGTGAGCCTCACACGTTCTAACCTTGATTGCAGGTTATGGGAATCGAAGGCGGTTGAGGGGCGTGCATGGCGCGATCTGATCACGAAGGTCGTTGCCAAGGTGCAGGAGAAAGACCTCATGTATGTGGTGAAGAAGCGGCAAGTGTGGAAGCGGCAGGCGCCGATGGGTTGTATTCGATCGACATCGAGCTCATGGTGCTGTAATACAGGCCGGCGCAATGCCTGAGTCAGGCAGGCATAGTGAGCCATGAGCGAGGCCACTCGGAACCACTACCGAAGCAAAGATAGGTTCGGCTGAGAACGTAGGCAGAAGGGGCGCAGCGGTTATAGGTACGCCGCATTCGATTTACTAACCGTGTGATCGCATGCTAAGTCTATTTATTTCAGGTGGTGGGTTTGCTATATTGTCTCAATATTGCTTACGTGAAATTTGTTATATCTAGCCTCACTTAGACAGCCGGCACACGCCCGGAAAAGCAGTACACGCGTTTCATCCTTTCCGGAATCGTCAGCAGTGCGTATTTAATCGAGTCCTGGGAGGGTTCGAACCCGCAACTCGACTGTTGTGCTATATCACATCTAGTAACTTATTTACGATGGTCCTTGTCTTCCTCCGCAGCTCAGTGGTCTCAACCACGGATTGACAACAGTCGAGTTGCGGATTATAGCCCTAATACGCAATGCTGAAGATTCCCGAAAGCATGAAACGCACTTACAGTGCTTTTCCGGGCATGTGACGACTCTCTGAGTGAGTCTAGATGTGAGGAATTTCTACCGATACCATTCAACCCCATTTACTACTCTTCTGTTAGCTTCTATTAACTAACACACGTCGCTCAATTTAACTGTAGTTAACTTTGATAACCTTTTCGCAATTGTGGCATTATTCCAAAATATATTTCCTGACGTCTTGAAACCATAGCGGATATTTTAGCAACCAATTTATTTCATATGTTCACATATTAAAGAGCTGTGTCGGCATTTCTGCATGCATTATTGGATTTATTTTGCTTGATATTGTCACTTCAATTGATTGGCTGTTGCGTGATATCTCCGGTGTGGCTGCGCTTGATGTGCATGTTGACAAGGTGCCAACCTGTCTACTACCCACTACCTCGTCCATACTGGCTCCAGAAGACAGTTGGTCGTTGCTGGAAGGGACAGGGTGCACGGTCCTTGTGGCCGTGTTAGGATCAAAGACTGATTCCATGCACTCAGTGTGGAGCGGACTACGGTCCAGCCACCGCCTTGTGTGCACTGGATCCCCCAAATACAGTGTGCTTGTGTTTGCCTGTGAAGGAGTGTGGGCCGGCTCCGTTGATGAAACGTGGCTCCCATCCACATGCCTCCCGGTCTTATTCATAAGGGTTTTCACTGCATATGGGGTGTGTGGTTGGAGCTGTGGGTGGTGCAGCGCAAGCCACCCATGCTCCCTCTGTAGGCGCAGGCGTCCTGTGACTGTCCCCATGGACGTCACAGTGCCATGCAAATCCGAAACCGGATGCCCTTAACCATATATATATATATATATATATATATATATATATATATATATATATATATATATATATATATATGATTTGGCGGCGTCCGTATCCGGATTTGCCTGTCACTGTGACATCCATGGGGACAGTCACAGGACGTCTGCGCTTACAGAGGGACCATGGGTGGCTTGCGCTGCACCACCTATAGTTCCATCCACCCACCCCATATCCGGTGTAAACCCGAAGGAATAAGACCGGGAGGCATGGGGATGGGAGCCACGTTTCATCAGCGGAGCCGGCCCACACTCCTTTAACAAGCAGCACGGAAGCATTCCGGCCTAATTAGGGAAATCATACACACTAGACGTACACGAGGCGGTGGCTGGACCGTAGCACGTTCCACACAGGTTGCATGGAACCACTCTTTGAGCCTAGCACCGTCACGAGAACAGTGCACTCCGTCCCCTCCAGCGAAGACCAACTGTCTCCTGGAGCCAGTATGGACGAGGTAG
This sequence comes from Dicrocoelium dendriticum, assembly GCA_944474145.2. Classification (NCBI taxonomy): domain Eukaryota; kingdom Metazoa; phylum Platyhelminthes; class Trematoda; order Plagiorchiida; family Dicrocoeliidae; genus Dicrocoelium; species Dicrocoelium dendriticum. Next base: position 69,078,881 of record OX104068.1, on the reverse strand, counting down.
TGGGTAATAGACAGGTAGGCACCTGGTCAACATTCACATCAGGTGCATCCATACAGGGGAGCTCAAGCAACATCTACTTCTGATATGCAAGATTACTCATCACGCAGGCAAACGTACCACATACGCCGCCTTATTGGACTGGATTAGTAACTTGAATGGGAACATACTCATGGTGTTTCTATTCCGCATACAATTGTGCCTTCTCCGGCACCTAAGAAACCGCCCTTTTGAGTAGTTCACGGAATTCGCATCGATCAAATTTGCCTTGGATTCGCAACACCTGAAATCAACATGAGTTTGTCATAAACTCACCTTCTTCATGTTCTGGTAATATTATTTTCGGTTTGCTCGAATGTCGTTCTACTGCACTAAGTTAACCGTACAAAAGCGGTATGAAGATCCTCGTGGAATTCATTCGGTATACATATATACATAGATTGGCGTCATCTTGTAGCGAGAACGACACGACAGGGGGGTAGGCGTTTATTGCACACCGAAAATGGGCACATGAGGGTCTCACGCGCGCCATCGAATATCGACTAGATTTCCGTCCCACAACGCAACACAGGTACGGATGTTAGAGACGAGCCAGTCCTTTCGCCTCGGGAGCTCTGACTTGGAAGACCCGCCTTCCTGTTTTCGCCTCGATCTCCACTTCTCTGTACCCGATTTGGATCGGCCAGGAGTCGTTCGAGAGCTCTCGACTTGCTTGTTCTGGGCTGTGTCAATCGGCTCGGCCTCGGTCCTGTGGGCTGCGCTAGCGGCGTATCTGTCTGATTTATTGCGCTGTCCACGTATTCCCGCTCCGTAGTTCTGGGCCCAGGCTCGTCGCTAGCCGTCCTTCTCGATCCGCTCTCAGCTAGCTCCGAAGAGCTCCCCCGAGGCATTCTTGGAAGCGGCCCCTCTACACCCGCCCCTCCTCGAGGACCTTTCTTCCTCTCGTACCATGGTCGCAGGAGAGCAGCATTCACCCAACGTTTCATTCCTCCGCAGTCGATTAAGAAGTTGCCCGCTTTCTGGTCGATAATGGTGTAGGGGCCTTTCCAACGTTCTCTGAACTTGCTTGCGCCCGGCCCGTCATGATCCGGCCGATCGTTGTTTCGTAACTTGACTCGTTCTCCAATCCTGAATGGCCTCCACTTGTGAGCCTCATGCCTGGCGTCGTAATTTCGCTTATTCCGCGCTTGTCGAGCTTTGGTTTCGCTTCTAGCTTTCCCTCGCAGTCGCTCTTGATGCCCAGCTGGATGTTTCCGCTCACCCTGGTTCGGTAGGCAAGTATCGAGCGCAATCCGTGGTTCTCTGCCGAACAGTAATTCGAATGGCGAGACCATGGTAGTTGATTGCATGCTGGTCCGATACGCGATCAGAACCTGAGGCAAAGCATCTTCCCATGCCAACTTCGTGCAGTTTATCCACGTCTTCAATGTCCGGTTGAACCGCTCGGTCATCCCGTTGGTTTGTGGGTGGTACGGTGAAGTTCGCCGTCTCTGGATGCCCCACTTGTCCAACACTGCCTGAAACGCTTTTGACTCGAAGCAGGGCCCTTGGTCCGTGATGATACACTGTGGGATCCCATACCTTGCAGGCACATTGAATTCGAATACTTGCGACACTGTCTCGCCTGTTTGGTCCTTGATTGGTATGGCTTCCACCCATCGAGTGAAGTGGTCAATCATCACTAGAATGTATCTGTTTCCTGTTCGACTCACTGGTAAAGGCCCAAAAACGTCCAGTCCCCAACACTGAAGTGGTTCACCAACCTCCATCGATCGCATCGGCGCTCTCGGGTACTCCATCTCCCGACTCGTTTGGCAGTTTGGGCACCCCCGAATGTATGCCGCGACGTCCTTCCTCATGGTTGGCCAAAACACTCGCCTCCGCAGCAATTCAAAGACCCGCTCGAATCCCATATGGGCGCCATCCTGAGTCATGCGCATCACACGTTCTCGCTGATTTGGTGGAACAAAAGGCACTTTCCGTCCGTCTATCGCCACCACCACGTTATCGTTTTCGACCTTCAACCTGTCCCAGATCTTGAGGAGTTCCTCCACCTCTTCCGATGTGGCCTCCGGTTTGGTGCCAGCCTGTAAGTGAGAGCACAACACCTTCACGAATTCATCTGTCCTTTGATCTCCCAGCAGGTTCCTCTCCCCAATCGCGATCGCACGCACCGGTATGGCATTGTCTGGCATGATGTCGTCCAAACACGGGCGTGACAACATATCTGGCAATACATTCTGCGTTCCATCCACGTGCTCAATGGTGAAGTTGAATTCCTGCAATCGGTAGGCCCATCGCGCAAGCCGTCCCCGCGGGTCTTTCGCCGTCATCAACCACGAGAGCGGTTTGTGGTCAGTGACGACCCGGAATTCATTCGCCAGTAAGTAATTTCTCCACTTCTCTAACGCCCACACGATGGCCAAGCATTCTTTCTCCGTTGTTGAATACTTCTGTTCCGCCCCCGTCAGCACTCTGCTCGCGTACTCCACCATCCCAGCCGGTTGAGACAAAACCGCACCGATTGCCACGTGGCTTGCGTCGACAGCCACAGTGAACCTCTCACCATGATTGGGTAGCCGTAGACATGTCGGGGCTTCTGCGATGCCTGCCTTTAGATGGTCAAAGGCTTGATCTGCTTCAGTTGTCCACAGGAACGGCACGTCCTTGCGAAGCAGCTTTAACAACGGGCTGACCTTCTCTGCGAACTGGGGCACAAACTTTGAATCATATGCCACCACTCCCAAGAACGAACGGAGCTGACGCTTGGATTTTGGTTTTGCGAAGCACATGATAGTTTCGCGTTTCTCCGGAAGTGTATGGACTTGACCATTGCCCACGATGTGACCTAAGCATACAACTGACTTTTGGGCAATCTGCGACTTTTTACGACTGAGTTTCAGACCAGCTTCATCTAGCCTCTGCAGTACTGCTCCAAGTCTGGTCACATGTTCCTGTTCCGTCTCAGAGAAGGCGATGATGTCATCACCGTACACAACCACGCCTTGCAGGTTCTCGAGGACCATCAGCAACAAACGCCTGAATGTAGCCGGGGCGTTGCACAATCCAAACGGCATTCTCAAAAACTCATACTGCTGGCCATTGACACTGAAAGCCGTCTTGTGGCGATCTTCTTCTGCGATTGGCAGTTGCCAATATCCCGAGCGGAGATCAATCAGAGATATCTGCTTCGCACTGTGAAGGCTTGAGAAAATTTCTTCCATCTGAGGCATCGGGAATGCATCCTTCACCGTCACCCTGTTTAGTTCTCTAATACCGATGCAAAATCGATAGGTTCCGTCGGCCTTCTTCGTCAATAGCACGGGTGATGAATACGGGCTGTGCGTTCGCCTGATGATACCTTTCGATTCCATCTCGGTCACCTGCTTCTGTATCTCAACCAGGGTGTTCTGTGGAATTCGTCTGAAGATTGGCCTGCATTGTCCTCCTGGGATCAACGGTATTCGGTGTTCAACCCAATTGCAAAATCCGTAATCACCTTCCGCGTCTGTGAATAAGTAGGCATACCTGCTCAGTACGTTGCGTATTGCCCGGTTCTGACAATCGGGCACGGCTTTGAGGGCACCAACCCGGTCGGTTCTCCCCTTGTCTAACTCGATCGTATCGTTAGCCACGATCACCACATCGTTTCGCAGGTCAATTGTGACACCGAACCGTTTCAGAATGTCGGTTCCGATGATAGTTTCGGTCGTCTCCTCCCCGATGAACATGTCATGGCGGATGAACGTTTCTCCTATCCTGATTCGTAACCGTCACTTTCAAAGAATGCCCGCCGACCGTCTGCATCGTGATTGAAGATGGGTTTACTGGAACCCCGTTGAACCTCTTCGTAATTGACACCGCCGCTCCTGTGTCTACTATGGCTCGGACAGACACACCTTCTATAGTTACCTGGAGGACTGGTACTTGCCACCGACTCGGCATGGATAGAGAGAAACAATGGGCCACACTGACGTTGGTGCAGAATCTCGCCACATGACCATTCTGGTTGCATCGGAAACAGCGGCGTCCGTTCCGGATTACCCGTACATTGCGCTGTGCAGTGGTGCTTGAAGACTCTATCGACAACAGCTGCTCCACCATTTCGGATAGGCGATTTACTTTCTGTTCCAACTCAGCATGCTGGATGCTTCTCACTGTCACTCGTTCCGACAAATTTTGGGCGACGGTCACCAGATCCAACGCGTTGCTGTCTCCCACCATCGACGCCAATTTCACCTGATCACGGAGTGGATCGGGCAGACTTCGGATAAACTGCTGTTTCAGTAGGCGCTCTCTTGCGTTGCCCTCTAACTCGGGGAGCCCAATCGTTAGATGTCTGTCCAGCTGCTGGAAAAACACCATCAAATCCTCCTGTTCGTCCCATCTGGCTGCGTGAAATCGTTGCAGTGTTCGTTCTCTCTCCAGATCCTTCCCAAATTCTGCACACAAGGCAGCCCTCATTTCACCGAACGAACAGCCGGGTTTGGCCTTTCGAGTGAGCAGATACACCGCCTTGGTTCGTCCACTCAATCGTGTGCCCAAAGCAATTAGCAAATTTGCATCCCCCTCACACCCGTGCAAGCCGCAATTCCGTCGAACTCATCGAGCCACGCCTCCACGTCACCGGCCGCAAATCGCTCCAACCGGGTCAACTCCATCGCGAATGGTCACGGCACCAGTGTAGCGAGAACGACACGACAGGGGGGTAGGCGTTTATTGCACACCGAAAATGGGCACATGAGGGTCTCACGCGCGCCATCGAATATCGACTAAATTTCCGTCCCCAACGCAACACAGGTACGGATGTTAGAGACGAGCCAGTCCTTTCGCCTCGGGAGCTCTGACTTGGAAGACCCGCCTTCCTGTTTTCGCCTCGATCTCCGCTTCTCTGTACCCGATTTGGATCGGCCAGGAGTCGTTCGAGAGCTCTCGACTTGCTTGTTCTGGGCTGTGTCAAACGGCTCGGCCTCGGTCCTGTGGGCTGCGCTAGCGGCGTATCTGTCTGATTTATTGCTCCGTAGTTCTGGGCCCAGACTCGTCGCTAGCCGTCCTTCTCGATCCGCTCGCAGCAAGCTCCGAAGAGCTCCCCCGAGGCATTCTTGGAAGCGGCCCCTCTACAATCTGTGTCCAATGGCAGTTCGAATGCGACAAATGTACATGCGTTTCTCCAAACTTAAGTGTGAGCTGTCCCAAACTGGATAGAGTCACATTAGACATCATCATCAATGCTACGACAAACGTGAATGGGTTTCGTTTGGAGGTCAGGCTAACAACCACTTTTGCAGGTATGAGAATAACTACCCCATACGAACTGTTGATGTTTTCTTCTACATTTAGACGTGACTGCCTTAAATCTTGGGCATCCATATTTGAAGGGATCCGATGTGGCAATAGTAAAGCAACTGCTAGGTAAAATGATGACTAGACTATTGGTACCGTGAAATCGTGTGCACTTAGGTGTTGCCCTCTACATGTACAGTCTGGTTTGAGTAACTGATGTGGTAGATCACACAGCATGCGAATGCGACACAGTGTCCACTTCTGGCTCTCTGTGTCTCCGACCGGTTCGGTCATGTGCTGCCCGAGGCATGTGCACCTACTCAAAGAACGATTGATGCGCAACCTTTGGTATTGACAAGTGATATCAACTAAGTCCCGCTGCTCACTGTCAAACATGCGACTTTCCAAACAGTGTTCACATTTATTGTGCAAATGTCCAAGTGCTCAACCGTTTATACCTACCGACCTGTACTCTACTGTGGCCATAAGCTATTTGCTAACGGTCTATATCGTACGTTCCAGGTGCTGCCCATTCGGTACTCATAAAACCATTGTCCCTATGCGCCGATTCATGTCCGATGTTAGATGCAAGCTTTTACTTAATCCATTCAAAAGATTGGCCATGTGCAATGCAACTTATGGTAGGCGTCTCTGCACGTCTGCCTTCCATCCGGTTAATACGTGTGTTTTCATAGGCCCCCGGTAAATTCAGTATGACTGAGGGATAACTGGAACTATAACTATACTCACTCTCTGCACTAGCTTGCGGAGTGGAACATGGAATGGCAATATCGTGATAATCGCTAGTCGGTTAATTGTCGGGATTGTTCACTTGACACAGATTTTCCAGGGAAATTTCTCTTCGAATGCATAATCCAAAGTTGTTACACGAAGGACAATCGTTGAGCATTGTGTTACAAATGTCAAATTTGACATTTTATGCGTACTGTAAACGGCCAAGCGATGATAACCTTTTGATTCAAACGTATCCATCGAACTGGAAACATACACAATAATTTGCCACCCTAGCATTGATCCGTAGCAAGCACACAAATCGCTCGGAAATACGGCACTCACATCAATTACGAATGAGCTCATGGATGGACTGAACCATTATTCTGCGATGCACCGGCTCTCTAATCATCATGCAAGTTAGCATTGAGCAGCTAGTCAAGCTACAGTTATGGTTAGCAATATCATGGACCTGACATAATGATATGAATCACGGCCGAATAATAATACGAAAATGAAGATGTCATTGCTCACTCTCGGTATGTAACCATACTAGACACCGCTTGAGGAGGTAGCAAGAATAGCATAGCATAGATCATGATGAGTACAATATCGTAATGGGCAACACATGTGAAGTCATCGCGAAATACAACCGAGTTAAATAAGCCTAAAAAAGTTAGGTTACCTGTGGCTTATCCGTTCTATGCAGGTGCAATAAAGATACCACATTGCACCAAGTCGGTAGTTAATCATTCTAGAATGAAACTACACCCAAGCCCGACTTACACGCGGTATATAGAATAAGGATGACACCAAAATGAATGACGGAGATGGTGTAAGCAATTTTTCAAGTTAGCAGGGAAATGATGCGATTATGTCCACTGCAGGCTATCCGTGTCGTAAAGTAAAACCAGATCCGGTTCTAATCGTCTATTATCCGAGGTAAGCGAGAATCAACAGGGAGGTAGAACCACCAAGCAGTCCGTCATGTGTTACTATTTATTTCCCCCTGGTCATTCGTTCGGACCGCTAACATATCTCGACCAATCCATCAGTGTCTAGAATACTACCTATGCCCATGCATTTCGATTCGGATGTTACAACGTATTGTCGCTGCTCCGGGAATCAACCTAGATGACTTGTCTGAATCTCAGTGCGTTTACCTGAAGGCGGCAGCAGTACAATGGGGCGTATAGAGACACTTGAGATGGGATACATTGACTTCATATTGCAACCCCTAATAAGTCACGGTGTCACACGAGAAGAAATGTAATAAGATCCATCTGTCAAGTGGGAATGTATCGAAACACGAACAGATATTAGCAGGATTTGTACTTTAGGCGAGTCCCATTTAGACATCGAGCCAGCAGATAATGGTGTTACGCGAGTGAAAATGATATGTCTGTCAGGCTGAAGTGTGATGCTTGTTTCTAAATGGCTTCCAATTAGTCATTCAACGTGAGATATCAGTTGACATACCAAAAATCCCTGGTTCGAGTTATAATATTGCAGTGTTGCGAACGGACATTTGTTCACACTTGTGTATGGACTACCACAAACTGGATGAAGAAATAATAACCCTCATGAACCATAACACTACGTACGTGCATGACGTTGGATTGAATGAAAGGATAACAGTCATATTTCTCTAGTTTTAGAAAATCGCACGTAGAATTATAAGTAATCAGTGGTTAGTTAGCGATTGGATGAGAACTGAAACGACAACCTTACGTTTATTCAGAAGTGTGGGTATCAACAATAGATTGAGACAGATATTGAAATAAGGAAGGAAATGCCATCAGTATAGTTACCAGGTAGAATGATGCACAACTAAATGTACCGTAAAACACAGATGACTTATGGTTCCTGTGTATTGTACATGATGTCTTGCTATAAGCGTTAGTAGACGATAATATCATACATTTCCTGATGGCCCCCTTGACACTATCATATCACCAACACATGTAGTAAATTTCGCTGCTCGCTGTTCTATCATCGACTTTCGAAAGAGTGTGCAAACTGTTTTAGCAAACTTACAAGAAGTACCTTGCACAACATTTATTTATCTAATATCTCAAATGAGTAAGTCGTGGGACACCTGGGCACCATGGTATCTTCACAGAGGTGTTTGGAATGGAACAACTTAGACATGGCTTGAGAAAACAATGAACGATTAAATCGCCATACACATGTTGTGATTGGCAATGAAAACAGTGAGCATTGCAAAGTTAATCCTATGAGGGTAGACAAACAATGGGTATCAAGTGCCTGGGCAGATGGCGCCGATAAGGTGATTAACTGAAAGTATTATATTCCCATGCGACCTGGATTTCTCATCGTGATTTTACCGCTTACAATTTGCTAACAATCTGTCAGCATACATCTCGGTTGCAGCTATCCTTCGCAGCAAATCAATTGTTACTGTGCTGGATTTATTTTCCAATTAAATATTTATTTAAACACTACCGTAACACCACAGTTGGACTAATGTACTGTCAATCGAGATGATTGGTCATTTCTAATTTAAATTGTCGAAGGAACGTTTGCTCTTCCGCACCTTATCTCGATAATAGCTGACTTTTCCTAACTTCAGTATGAGCGATGTACAAGTGGAAATATAGCTACACTTATTCTTGTGACTAATATATGAAACAGAACATGTAGCATCAACATCAGCATATTAATCGCTAGTCAGGGTCTTGCCGGGATTATTCAGCTTACACGGATGAGCCAACGTGTGGACACTTGCAACAAAAGTTGTTGGGTCTTGAACACCGATTTTCCAAACTGCATTCCAAAGCGAGGAATGGTTGTAGAGTACATGAATTCCAGGGATAATTGTTGATCACTACACCCAATCGTTCAATCCAATGTTTGAACGAGTGTGGAATATTATGAGCAGCAACCGCTTGGTACCCAGGAGTTAACGCGACCCATGTACTCTAACCATATATATATATATATATATATTCAAAGGTCTATAAGATAGACATCGAGCCATTCAAAACCATCGTATTTGGAATAGAGAATAATAACAGGCACAAACCATGTTAAACGTTTAATAATGAACGAAAATATCGGAATAACAATCTGTTGTCGTCTTACACACCCCATTTTGTACTTTTTTCATCTTTTTTACAGTTGGTGGCTTTGCAACCGTGAGATAAAGCAGATTTGTGCGCACTGTTTCCAGTGCAATCGGTTTTGCACCATTGCTCCCAGTGTTGTGAGCCATTGACATTCTTTATCTTAGGGTCCTTTGCCGGGGAGTCGTACGGGGACAGCGGTGACCAATCGAGATGTCATCAATTTCATGCATTGTTGTTAGTTGGACGGTAGACCTCCACGCGGCCGTTTGCAGTCACCCTGCGTGCGCAAGCAGGGCGCGGCGTGGTAAATGCATTTTAGGCGTGTGCAGGATGTGTACAAACCATCTCAAATGACCAATCCGAACAACATCACAAAGCGGAACTTCTACCTTAACTAAGACACAGTGTCCAACGTCATCACTGCGCACTCGGTGTTGCCGACACACGCAGGTAATCCTTTCACAAACAGCTACTGTCGAAGGCCTAAAGAGTAAGCATGTTTTGCACACGGATTGGTCAGGATGCCTATCCGTACAGCAATATCGCGTGTACACAGGCTTTGTAAACCATGCGCTTTAGCGAGAGTGAAATGTCGCGACGGAGGTACAAATGTCTTAAGTTGGCAAAAGCTAAGCAGGCTTTAACGATACGAAGGCACACCTCTGCTCCGATAGTGTCGTCTGTAGAGATGCAGCTCCCAAGGTAGATAAAAATACCTACGCGTTCGAGCTGTGTGCCTTCGATGGTGAATGGGAGAAGGGGTCTGCCACTCCTGTAGAAGAACTTTGCAGTTGAAGGGGGTGAAGAATTTACCAAACTTAGACGACTCAATCACCAATCAATCAATGAGCGATTGCATCCCATGAGGTCATGATCGAGCAAGGCGATATCATCAACACAGTCTAAGTCTGTCTTGCGGTTACCAGGAAGAAGATGGATGCCGAAGTTTGCAAGCCCTCCAAAGCTGCCAAAAGTACATCGTCGATCGCAAAGTTGAATAGGAACGATACCATTAATTATCCTTATCGCACGCCACTGGTGACAGAAGAGTGGGGAAACCGTGCCATAGGCTCTCACTCGGCCTGAAGTGTGGAGGCATAGCGAGCGAAATATAGCGACGCAATCTACCGGAACTCCATTCTTAAGCTGGCAGTTCCACAAAGCAGGTCCATCTACCGAGTCGAACGCATCCCGAATATCCAGGCGAGTGACGATGCTGGGTCTACAGTAGAAGTGACGATGGTCCAGTATTTGGCAAATAGTGAAACATTGATGCACACATCCTCGACCAGGGTAAGGACCTACCTGCTCCTCCCGTTAGTGTAACTCATAAGTAAGGGATAACTTGCGGAGCACGATGGATGCTGATAGCTTGGAGGCAATAGATATCAGACTAATGCCTCTGTAATTGTCCCACGAAGTTTGAGTACCCTACTTGAAGTTTGGAAAAATGATTGACTCCCCAAAATGAGGGGACCATTTCTTACTGCCAAATCTCCGAAAACAGGGATGTTAACTGCTATACGACTGCCGTACCGCCATCTTTGAACAACTCTGGGGGACGTTCAACTGAGCTAGCTGCCTTGAAGCGTTTTAAGTGACGAAGCTCAAGACAAACTATAGTATGCGACTGGGTGTACTAAGTGTAAAGTTGGATGGCGAAGAACAAAGGAGCTGAGAATGGAAGTGTTCAGCCCATCTGTCCATGAGTCTTTGCAAATTAGTGATTTGTGACCCGTCCGCCTTACAGATGATCTCGCTGATACCAGATCTCTTGTGTCCAGTGGTCAGAATGAGCTCAAACCGCCTGAGGGTGTTTGCAGTGATTCAGCGGCTTCCATCTCCAAGGCGCGTTGGGGCCACCAAACTTCCAGAGCGCTGTGAAGGTCTAGTTTGAGTTGTCTGCTGATAATACGGTTAAACTTCATTCTGGTCTTGGTTTACTAAGTGAGTTCGACGGCAGTCGAACAGTGTCAGGGAGCATGTCGATATCCAACCATTCCACGGGTGATGAAATAACCCACAGACCGATATTCCTGAAGTTAACATTGCTCGCTGCAAGAACTTCCAGTAGTGTTCAGTATCAGTGGGCGGGACACAGGCTAGTGTGCTTGCCAGTGATATTTGATAGTCAAGCTGAGCCGACTGATCAGCTAGCCCGTTTTCAACAAGCTTACGAAGCTTCCGTTTCTGATTTCCTCCGAATCGTATGCAAATCTTAGCACAGCTCAGTGTGTGTTCTCAATCTAGGTAGATAGACCAAGATGTGCTACGGTGTTGTATGTTGCCATGCTAGATGAAACTGAGTGAAATATGGTTTGTTTGGTACCAAGCGTGCGACGGTGAATGAGAACACCAGGTGGCAGAGCGTCTCCTTGAGTGCTTGAAGTTTGTGCTTGCGAAAAATAAGCCTTTGTCTTCGCGCAAACTGAGAAGTCTGGTTCCATTATCTGAACGACTCTCTTTCAGTGCATGATGACCACGCAGATGATATTCGCTTGAGAACAGTCGACCGACACGTGTGTTGAAGTCACCGGCGAGGACAATGACCTCCGACTTGGCGGCTTTGCATAATAGCTGATGATGCTGGTGGTAAAACATGTACTTGTTCAGTTCAGGGTTACAATCGGTTGGCGCGTAGGCAGAAACTACTAACAGATTGCGCCTTACAGCACGATGTCTAGTAATCCTGCATCAGCTTTGGAGGCGAATCGCACCTAGTCGGCTGTTAACTGGGAATCAACCAAGGAGTATGACCTCGGCTTTGTTGTTTAGCGCAACGCCAATGCCGGCCAAGGCAGCGGAAGCAGCTTCCGCGTCGCCAATAAAGGTAAGTAGTATGTGCCTTCCTGGTTGGTCGAGATTTCGAGTGGCACAGTACTTGGGTCTTGCCATCGCGTTTCAGAAAGGCAGCATCTATCAATGGCGAGAGAACTCAGAGTACCTACAACGCCGGCCGGTTGCCCAATCTGCATGAGCGTCCGGACATTGAGAGCTGCCAGCCGCAACGAAGATCAGGGTCGAAGAATAGCCTCAAGCAGGACATCACGGGCAGTAGTGAAACCGGTTGCGGAATCAAGTCGATGGAAACTGGGATTATGAACAGAAGAATCACTGGAGTGGGATGAAGCTTGGTGAGAAGCGAAGGAGGCATGAGCGAGAGAATGCAAAACTGCGGTGTGATCCATGATTTTTTGCAGCGGACGCGATACTATGCGGTTGCTTAACCGGGATTCTGATCCCTCGTAATCGACAGGAAGCGGATTTGTTTACATTAAATGTCAGGTCAACAGATTTCAGAAAACTATTCTCCAGGACACTCCGTCATGACATAGACCGAAAGTGGCAGGGCATACTCCAATGAATGTGGACAATGAACCTAATATGTAACTGACGAATATGGATGAAACCTCGCCAATCTTTCGATTGGAGGAAAGCTCATCAACAGCAACAAAGCCCATAATTGATGGGGGTTTTACATGATGGCCTGTCACTCAACAGGTTTCAATAGGCGCCATTGCAGTCGAATTCTACCGTGAAACAAACTCATAGGTCATATATGGAAAATCATGACGGACGCGTTACTTACTTCAACTTGAGTCAGTTTGTTTAAATCTGCGCTCTGTAGATCCTTCCCGACATTTCGCTTCAAGTTTGAGTCCACCTTTTGTCCCACCTCTTCCGGAGCTTCTGCTTTGGTGATGGCCTCTGTCCGCTTTTCTTCAACTTGCTTCCCGCTAATCGCTGCATTGCTGTAGGGTCGGAAAGCATGGGTTGCCAACTGCTGCACGATCAACCGTCCAGTCGGACTGAGAAGACATAGCTCACCATGGGAAAGTGCAACTGGTACGTGTCCATACGGAATGCGAGTTACTCCGACGACTTTGCAGTATCCGGCTAGGAAGAGGTTTGAGTAAAGAAAAAGTTGAAAAGTCACTGCAACGTTAGCGAGGAACACGCTAGAGTAAGTTAGCACTTAGAAATGGAGACAATGGTCCTACAACCAAGCGTGATATCCCCTATATACAAACGCAAGGAACCCAGTCGCACTTCACCGAATGTGGTAATCAACTTGCACTCATAATCGTAAGGTGATGGTGTAATTGCAATGGATCCCATTTGGTATTATTTTCCAACAGCCTCTCGGTGTAAGATTAGGCGCTTGATCGCATTCATAAATGGAGACCCTGTAGGAATATGTTCTAATTGCCGCCTTCAACTTTCGTTCAGCTGTAGCACGGCATCACGGCATCTCCTTGCTAAACTTTGTTTCGGAATTATGAGCATGCTCGACTCACTTGGCTCGGATGTGGAACTTATGCTTTAACTGATTACGTTTTCAACAGCTCGGCTGTTGACACCAATTGGGCTAGTGGGTCAATAAAGAAAAATGACAACAGATTCGCAAATATCGATCGCATGTGTCCGTGAACTGGCGAGCCGATACGTCAAAGAGACGATCCCTACTGGGTGACCGTCGCAATTTGGGCACGTTGACATCCGGATTGCTCGAAAGGTCACAGCAAAGTCAGGAAAGGTAGAGTCCCCTTTTTCCAAAGTAAAAAGTCTGTGATTGTGTCACATGTAATGGAGATAAATACAATACTAATGAGATATCACAAAATTTCCGCAGAATGCTCCAAAGCATTCGTACAAAAGTCTTCTCCGGAACACCCTAAACTCATTGTGCTTGTTAAACTAATATGATGCTGCGACTCACCAGAATCTAATTTCTTTGTTAGAACAAGAAGGCCATACAGCCGGGAAGAGGACTTGAAAGGGCATAAAATGCTTTCAACTTCGCCATCGGCGAACGATATCGGAGATGAAGTGGGGACTTTATTAAGACTTACCCGATTTTGAGGGCTCTTAACCACACTAACCGCCGTTTGCTGGAGCAGTCCCAACAGTAATTTGAGAGAAACTACTACCTCAAACTGGCAGAGCAATACAATGGTTTGGAAGGTCGTCGGAATTTCTTTTCCGTACGCGTTTACCAAGCGTGAAATGCCCTACTGAATGCTGTCATCTGCGCGAACAAGTTGGTGGACTTCAAAGCCCGAGTTGACTATGAACTCATTTTGTTGCAGCATCTGACAGGACTTATTGCTCATGGCCAGACGCGAGTGTCCATTGGAGACTGAATTACCGGTTGTATCCCAGAATACGTTCCACATTTTCCTCTCTTGTATGTGTTCACCAGAAGGTGGCACGATTTTTACCAACGTCCCAATTGTCATCATTCCTTACTGGTTAACAGTGGAATTACAGTTTATACTATGTATCCCGCAGTTAGTCCATCTGTGTGAAACTAATTTTGCTGACAAATCTTTAGTTTGTATTTTCGCCATGATCATCCTATGGGACCATTTAAGCTTTAAACTTTTTACCCGTATTAAGCTATTGTTCCATTGTCCCATAGTCGCTTGCAAGCTGGAAATAGAAACATGGTCAACAATCTGATTTGAAGAGTACTACGGTTGGTTAATACAATATGAGATGCTGCGGTGAAACATGACTAAGAAACGTTCGAGACTTTTAGCTGCATAATACTAGAGCTAAACCCATCTTCCGGCATCCTTGGGGATGAACAAGATCACATTAGTGCAGCGCACGATGAACCTACCAAAAAGAACTACCGTTAAAGACAATGCATCGCACAGACGTTAATCGAGTCTTATGATCGCTAATGGCTTGCCGAACTGCCTCTCGTGGTATCAGCTGGGTGATTCAAGATTACTCTGTTCCAGAAAAACGTTTGGTAGCAGTGTTCCGAAACATGGTGGACTTTTGCTTGCATAACAATGCTGGGACGTGACGGATGTAACCCGCCACTAGTTAAAGTCACTGTACCCTACTCAGCCTCAGGAATGTATTATACTACGGCAGATGCGCACATGAATTCTGGTTGGATTCATACCCCATTTGGCAACTCACCAAAAAACAGGCTTACGAACACATAAGTCGGTCACCAGGTGCTAATGAATGCACTTCCATGAATTCGACCCGTTAACTTGCGCTTAGGCTGTTGTGCTAAAGACACGGTGTGTGTTATCAGACCCTCTGAAAAAATCATGAGTTATGCTGCTATGTCGTTACACTCTGCTCTTTCTAGCTTTTACTAACCTCTACTACTACAGCTGCATTATTCATCTGTTATTAATCCATGCTAATCGCAAGTTAATCTGGATACCACTCCCTCTGTTGCCTTTAAACAGTGCCTAAGGCTATCCTTCGACAGCCATGGTCATTTCCGTTGACAAACTTCAGTGTTCGAACATTTATGCAGATCAGATAACATACCCGTCTGACGTGCGTTCTGAATTCTATCCCTAATTATCTCCGCTGCTTTCCCGAAACCCATATGAAAATTCTAACTGTAGTGCTTCAATTAACATCTCCGACAAGTCCTGAAGCCACCTACTACCGGGGCTCCTCTGGAGACGCGAAAACAGTCAAGCTTATTGTCCGGAGTGGGTGGGGCATTAAGAGACAGCTGAAGTCGTTGTCCTTGATTGGACCTCGGTTAAGAGCCGACTATGTGTAGTTCGGCTTCAGGACTCATGAATAATTAACAGTCATTGGGATGAAAGGCTGAAATTGTGTGTTGTGATCGCTCAAGCGTCAGCCGATTCTAACCGTGACTTGATAAAGATGATATTCATTGTCAATTTCGTCGGCTTTTACGCAAAGCCATCATATCGTAAGTCTATGTTTGCCTTATAGAGCTCGGTGCACAAGTTAGTCGCTTGCCACCTAATGAGCATCACCTACTACCTTGGACAACGAAACCACCCCTCAGACTTTGTGCGAAGACCATTGTATGGTCACAGGTGAATTTTCCTAAAAAAGTCGTACATAATGAGCATGGACGCACTTCGGCTTACAACTCAGTTGTACTCTTCGAGGCCATCTGGAAGCTCGGTGGCTACAACTTACTTGGGAGACGGAAGTCGCCACATTCAAAAAATACTCAATCTCTTTCTGGTTATTCGAACTGCTGTCCACAGGTCTGGTATCAAAGAGGTTACCTCTGTGTCGGAAGGACAGCAGATCGTTAATTTGCGCAGACGCGGAGTTAGGTGGACCGGACATTTATATATCCAGTGCGCAGCAATTGTCAAACACTTAATCTCACTGTTGCTAAAGAGCTGGCAAGAATAAAACATTTCCTGCTTCTAAAAGAGAAGCGGCAACCGTCCCAACCTCCAAGGAAGTCTCCGTTTTCCATGCATAAATCACAAAGATATACCTTCAATATCGGCTAGTCCTAACATATCAGAATCCATCCATAGGCTGTCGCTAACTCCTAAGACACACTACTGGGAGGTGCCGGCAGGCTTTTGTGCCGTGGTCATGGATATGTTGACCGAATATTTTTGCGTCAGCAGCTTTTGGGACATCACTACCACAACCAAAGACCCATCATTGTCACCTTCCTCTGCAATCGCGTTGTGTTCGAAGCAGTCGAATGACCTGCATGTAGTAGTTCCTGATAAAGAACGGAGGTACATGCAGGGTTTTCCTTTTACAAATTTCAAAATAGCAAGCGAAAAGACATTGTAACAGGATATATTGAATTCAGGTATTTCGCATTTTCTCGTCAGCTGTATACATACACTCCATGAAATTAGCACGTGGCGTACAAGTGGAAGCAGTGGGCAAACACATTCGGTTTAAATAGAAGTGATCCTTAACCTCATCACGGCAAAGTCATGCCGTACACTCAGTGTAGTTGCACAACTTGGACTTCCGTCGCCAAATCGCTGAAGCTTCCGTGAACAGAATCAAGCGGGCACGATTCTGTTGGCAAATGACACTGAACGATTGCCGAGGACTTTGGCACGATGCACAGTCTAGGATGTGCTGCGTTATGGAGCTAGGCGGCAGTCTGGATCGTTTCGTGACCATGTCTCGTGAGACGTGCTCTGAAATCCTAGTGCAGTTATCAAAATATCTCACTATTCAAGCTAACTTAAGAGTGTGCTTTCTGCGCATGTACCCACGCTGTACGGTCGCACTTTAACTTGGCTCTCGCTTTGCCATCTGTGGCCACTCTAATCATCCCCACAAAATATTGTGCGTCCGCTCGTTCGAACCAGTTCGACGAACTCTACTCAGCGCTTCCATTTCTTGAAACTAACTTGTGAAGATTATACTCTTGCTGCAGTTCTCAGCCTTTGTGTACTATTTGTCGAGTTCCACGTGTGTAACCGCAACAATCGGGAGCTTTCCGGGAAACATTTTGGTCCCATTCAAAAGAAGAAGCTAAGGCCTCCCAAACTAATTGGTAACCATCGCTGCAAGTTGCAGCATAATAAACTTTATCACTTTGCTTTGCTCATCTCATCTTATCATCATCATACACGTTAGCTAGAGGTGGGGAACACCACAGCTACTGTGCCGCAATACAAAGAAAAAGTGAGAGAGAAAAAGAAAACAACTGGTGAAAGCTGGCTGAGCTACCGGTAACGGATGGGCATCGTTCCGGTAAGCTACCAGCCGGCTGCTGTGCACCCAAAAAAATTATTGTGCAAAACTATATAAGGCTAAGCAATGAGATCGTGGTTGGAGGGGGAGGCTAAAAGGGATGGAGTAGAACAAAGAAACTCAGCATGAACGCCACTGAGGTCGGCTCCTAGCCATATCAGCAAGGGTGTCCAACCAAACGTGTTCATCGTCTTTCGGACCCCAACCAGGGAGCCATGACGCCCCAACCGAGGCCAGTTCAGAAGTGAGGGTCTTCATTCCTCTGGACCAAGTCATCGCTTGGCCACCCCTCTTCTTCTTCCATCCACACCCCCGGCGCGCAAACAACACACGTCGCGGAAGTCGGTGGGCTGGCATGCGTAACACGTGACCGAGCCATCGGAGCCTGCTGCCTGAAACAACGGTGCTGAGCGGTTCATTTCCCTTTCCTGTGCCATAAACAAGGTGTCGAACACGCTCGTTGCTCACGCGGTGTTCCCACCAATTGTGAGTTAAATTACGAAGGCACCGGTGGTCGAACGTAACTAGCCTCTTCAGGTCCGCTGCTTTAAGCGGCTCATCTACTGGACATTAATTCCGAAGTACGTAGGGACATTTATCAGCGCCCAGCGATCAATACACGGCCGCTTCGTGTGAGTTTGTGCGTTCAGGCGCCAGACATTTGATCGCTGAAACTTGCAGTCTGCGCGCCGCCGCTCGTGAGAAGCGGTGAGACATACATCTTTCTCGGCTGACTGACCTAGGTGCGGGTTGAACTACCCTTAACTCGTATGCACGTTTTGGCGTGTTGGGGCGTCCCACAGACGCCTAACTTACAGAACATTCATCAAATGTGAGTGTCAGTACCATAAAACCGCTCGGATAGTCTGTTGTAAACGATAACAGAGCAATCAGCATTCTAAGGGTGCGTCGCGTATGTTCCTCAGAGAATGCGGTAACGTCTTTAAGATCGTGGTAACCTATGCTAGCTGCGCTAGATCGTGCTGTTTGCAATGGATGGGCAAATCCATCCAAGAAGTGAGAAAGACAATCAAAGTTGCGGACACAATCTGGTTTTGCCCAACCTATCATGTCATTTTATTTGTCAACTGTTTATTGTTGCTCATGGAAAAGCGCGATATGATGACTGAGCTTATCGCCTATTTTGTAAATACTAAGACCGCTCGCTTGGATATAAACCTAACCAAGCTAATACCTCAACCAGCCAAAGTAAACTCTGACTCTAAGCCGAAGAAGCCAACCACTCTGCAGCTTCTGTGTCACTAAATCCTCTGGGTCACCTCACTCGCACAAGCGGACCAGCCTCAAACAAGCCTGCTTTCGCTCATCCAAGCATGGAGGTTTTACCTGGAGATTCAGCCATGACACCGACAACACAAAGCCGGAGGCACACACACACACACTATACAAATTAGCTAAAGGTGGGAAACACCTCAGCTACTGTGCCGCAAAACTTAAAAGAAAAAGGGAATAAAATGCAACAAGTGCAAGCCAGCTGAGCTAGCGGTAACGGATGGGAATCGTTCCGGTAAATTATCAGCCGGCTATTATGCAGCAGAAAAAAGTAATTTACTATGCAAAATTATACAGTGCTAAGTAATGCGATCGTGGTTGGAGAAGGAGGCTAAGAGGGATGGGGTGGGACAAAGAAACTCACAGCACGAACGCTACTGAGGTCGGCTCCTAGCCATATCGACAAGTGTATCTAGCCAAACGTGTTCAACATTTTTCGGACCTCAACCAGGGAGCCATGACGCCCCAACCGAGGCCAGCACAGAAGTGAGGGCCTTCGTTGCTCTTGACCAAGTCATCGCTTGGTCACCCCTCCTCTTCTTCCATCCACACCCCCGGCGCGCAAACAACGCCCGTCGCGGAAGTCGGTGGGCTAGCATGCGTAACACGTGACCGAGCGATCGAAGCTTGCTGCGTTAAATAACGGTGCTGAGTGGTTCATTTCCCTTTCCTGTGCCGTAAACAAGGCGACGAACACGCTCGTTACTCACGCTGTGTTCCCACCAATTGTGAGTTAAATTACGAAGGCACCGGTGGTCGAACGTAACTAGCCTCTTCAGGTCCGCTGCTTTAAGCGGCTCATCTACTGGACATTAATTCCGAAGTACGTAGGGACATTTATCAGCGCCCAGCGATCAATACACGGCCGCTCCGTGTGAGTTTGTGCGTTCAGGCGCCAGACATTTGATCGCTGAAACTTGCAGTCTGCGCGCCGCCGCTCGTGAGAAGCGGTGAGACATACATCTTTCTCGGCTGACTGACCTAGGTGCGGGTTGAACTACCCTTAACTCGTATGCACGTTTTGGCGTGTTGGGGCGTCCCACAGACGCCTAACTTACAGAACATTCATCAAATGTGAGTGTCAGTACCATAAAACCGCTCGGATAGTCTGTTGTAAACGATAACAGAGCAATCAGCATTCTAAGGGTGCGTCGCGTATGTTCCTCAGAGAATGCGGTAACGTCTTTAAGATCGTGGTAACCTATGCTAGCTGCGCTAGATCGTGCTGTTTGCAATGGATGGCAAATCCATCCAAGAAGTGAGAAAGACAATCAAAGTTGCGGACACAATCTGGTTTTGCCCAACCTATCATGTCATTTTATTTGTCAACTGTTTATTGTTGCTCATGGAAAAGCGCGATATGATGACTGAGCTTATCGCCTATTTTGTAAATACTAAGACCGCTCGCTTGGATATAAACCTAACCAAGCTAATACCTCAACCAGCCAAAGTAAACTCTGACTCTAAGCCGAAGAAGCCAACCACTCTGCAGCTTCTGTGTCACTAAATCCTCTGGGTCACCTCACTCGCACAAGCGGACCAGCCTCAAACAAGCCTGCTTTCGCTCATCCAAGCATGGAGGTTTTACCTGGAGATTCAGCCATGACACCGACAACACAAAGCCGGAGGCACACACACACACACTATACAAATTAGCTAAAGGTGGGAAACACCTCAGCTACTGTGCCGCAAAACTTAAAAGAAAAAGGGAATAAAATGCAACAAGTGCAAGCCAGCTGAGCTAGCGGTAACGGATGGGAATCGTTCCGGTAAATTATCAGCCGGCTATTATGCAGCAGAAAAAAGTAATTTACTATGCAAAATTATACAGTGCTAAGTAATGCGATCGTGGTTGGAGAAGGAGGCTAAGAGGGATGGGGTGGGACAAAGAAACTCACAGCACGAACGCTACTGAGGTCGGCTCCTAGCCATATCGACAAGTGTATCTAGCCAAACGTGTTCAACATTTTTCGGACCTCAACCAGGGAGCCATGACGCCCCAACCGAGGCCAGCACAGAAGTGAGGGCCTTCGTTGCTCTTGACCAAGTCATCGCTTGGTCACCCCTCCTCTTCTTCCATCCACACCCCCGGCGCGCAAACAACGCCCGTCGCGGAAGTCGGTGGGCTAGCATGCGTAACACGTGACCGAGCGATCGAAGCTTGCTGCGTTAAATAACGGTGCTGAGTGGTTCATTTCCTTTTCCTGTGCCGTAAACAAGGCGACGAACACGCTCGTTGCTCACGCGGTGTTCTCACCAGATATGAGTTAAATTGCGATGGCATCCGTGGTCGAAAGTAACTAGCATCTAAAGCCGGAGGCAATCCGGTGCATATAATAAGAACGTATCGTACGCATCGATTGCCTCGACAAACACACCGAGAGCGGCACACAGATGCCCATCTTCTGTACCGAACAACAGTGTGGCGACGCCGCTTGCACCGTCGTCGCCAGTGGTGCCTTTTAAACAGCTCAACTTACCAGCTGTACCTTTAGAGCCGACACTCGCTAGACAAAACCACGCTGCGTTAAATCTCGTATGCACTAATGTTTCCGAGTGCAAATCTGACACAATAAAAGGTAAGTTGCTAGACGATCGTAATCAGTGGAGTTCCATCAGTAATGCGATTGGTATTCGGGTTGAGTCCCCTATGCTGAGACACCTACTGCGCCACCCGAAATCAGCACACTCTGGTGAACCTCGAATCCTTCGAATAACACTGAACTCAGCGGATGAGACAGAGTCTGTCCTGCTTTCAGCAGTTCGTCTTCGCAACTCACCGAGTGGAGTGCGCACATCACCCGATCTGCCTTGGAAAGATCGTCCAAAGGAAGCAGGAGACCAACATGGTATTCGTAGTAGTGAGAGCCGAACAACCTCCACGCGGTGCCAGCTGGGTAGTTCGTGTTAATCCCAGTCCAGCTAATGCTTCGGCGGCAATATTTCAGGACGTGGTGGACTATGGTCTGGCAAGCGTTCTCCCTATAAAAGCCATATATGTCTGCTGAACAACACTGTGACGCGCCAGATATGACTCGCCACTAAATAAAGTCACCGCCTTGACAAACCGGAAAGTCTTACCAATTTCGCTAACTGCAACCACTTCAAAGTTTTCATCTGATCCCCTCCTATATTGGAGAATTCACCGCATAAACTCTCACATTCACGATAATTGTCATAAATTCACTCAACACGATGGCTTACACATGCACCCACATACATACACACATATATCCAGTGTGTACTGGTTAACTCGTAACATTTCTGTACCATTACTGATGTTACGTGTTTGTATTACCATGATCGTGCCTCCGAACGTGGGTCTCGCACCGTCGAGCATACGTCATTTATGTTTTCACGTAATATTTGTTCCTGGCGTTTCCGAGATTCCGGATTATCGTGATCACGATGAGAAAACACCTGACCGAGGGTAGTGGTGCGAAGCACTTTCTTTTGAAAAGGTTATTGCCAAATCCTTGACAAGCGTTTCGTCATTACCTAACTCCGAGGGCTGCAGTCCAAACTTAACGAAAGTAGTATTACACACCAAATGATTGACAGAAGTTTTGTTGCATAATTGGTTAAAGTTTCAAGCCAGTTTGCCAACCGAGATCTAGCTAAAGGCAGCAGGCGCACGGCCACGAGTCACAATCAATTCAATGGAACTTGCAACCGCCGTAAATTTTTTGCCTACAGTCCTGTGGAGAGACCGGCACAAAAGCACCCACGGCACACAACAGGGCAGCGCTCAGCATAAGCGAAACTACTGTTGAGGAACGCTCAAAGATGTCATGCAACTTGACTGAAATCCATAAACCAAAAAACGATTAAAGTCCGACCACCTAAAGGTCGGTTTAAAAACAAACACAAAATTGTCGTCCACCAACACACTCCTAACAACGAAAACACTACCTTGTATGTACACCAACGCCCAAGCCTTCTAAGTTGGCCGAACTTGGAGAACTGCATGTCTCACAACCGCCAGACCTCGTCATGATTACAGAGACGTGGTGAAACCTTGGGATAACCGATCCTGAGATCAAGTTACCCGGTATGTCATTGCTTCGGAACGATAGAACCGGAAGTGGTGGTGGTGTGATTCTTTATTATGATGCAAACCTCGGATGTAAAGTTACTGATCATCCGGAAATCCGCGCTCTTGATTCGCTTCGGAACCGTCTAGGGATTTGCGGAACAAGGACACATGTCTACTAGCCGTAATCTATCATACACTAAACTCAACGTATGAAGTGGACTCCAAGCTGAACCACGTCTATCAGTTTACTATGAACAAGGCCCACACTCACATTATTATCGTTAGAGTCCTTAAAAAGCATGACATGGAAAAACCAGCAACCGAAAGTGCGCAGTTTAAAGTTTGCTTGCATGAGCTAATTGCTAGCCACCCATTGTACAATCACGTAACCTCTCCAACCAGATTCGAACTGCTAACAAGCCATCGATACTGGAGCTGGTGTTCACTAACAAAGAATTCATGGTTGACGGGATAGTTACATGCACTCCACTGAGTCGTAGTGATCATATAACTGTACTCTTTGACTATATGTGCTATGCGGAATATTCTGAAAAGGAGGATAATAAAATACATACTGTCACGCACTATAATGTGCTATCTACACTTGTTAAGGATATATCTTGGACTTTCTTAACCGAATGCCCCCAGATGTTACCTGGGAAACATTTACAAGGACGTTTAACACACTGGTGGCACACATATCGGAACAGAAGTCCTTCCAACGTAAAAACGACTATAAGTCATTTCTGAGGAGCAGAGCGCCTAAATGTATGTCCTTGAGAGATTTGGCATGTCAAGCTCACAAGGACCGCTTGAATGCGAACACCTGGACTGCATACGTGACACAGTAATTTCTGTGTGAACCGGATCTGCGAAGACTAGATCACGCATCAGCAGGAGTTAATGAAGCGATTCTGAATGAACCGCAAACTTCTGTACAGGCACGTTAACGGCGTTCGATATTTGAAGCAGGGGATTCCAGCACTAGTCACGACTGATGCGTGCACGCCATCAGCAATGGAAGCAGCTGATCTCCTACGGTTTCATTACTCCCAAACTTTCCAGCAGCTAACGAGCCCAAATATTCTCCTCGTTTCTATTACTCTACCGTCAGGATTAGACAACATCACCGTCACTGCGGAAGCTGTGTTGAAGAAGTTGTTATCCTTGCGTATCCACAGTTCTCCTGGAGTCGACAACATCCGACCAAATGCTCTGCAGATGGTAGCTAGTGATCTAGCAGAACCACTGACTGTTTTCTATCAGCGATGCTTAAAGGAGAACCATATTCCACCAGTATGGAAGCGAGGGGTCATCACTCCTATCCATAAAGGAGGTAGCCGCACTGACCCTACCAACTACCGTCCAATAACACTACTTCCTGTACTATCCAAAGTGATGGAATCAATCATCGCAGATGAGTTGATGCAGTATGTGTAAAGCCTCAACTTAATAGCCCCAGAGCAACATGGCTTTCGTCAAAAGCGTTCATGTACTACTAACCTATTAATTGCACGTAATAGCTGGACTGAAGCTGTTGATGATGGAGCAGGAGTCGATGTCATCTACCTGGATTTCTCAAAAGCGTTTGATCGCTTAGAACAAGGAATTCTCCTTCAGCAGCTTCGGAACTACGGCATGGGCGACCCAATCCTGAGTTGTATTAGCAATTTGCTACATGAACGACGGCTCGAGGTGCGAGTCCGAGAATCATTGTCTGATGCAATCGATGTGCAGTGTGGTGTACCACAAGACTCGGTGCTTGGACCTCGTCTATTCTTGTTGTTCATTAACGATTTGGCGAGATAAATTGCTTCCGATTTCCTATTTTTCGCGGATGTGCTCAAGAGTTGGCGAATGATCAGAGGACCGGACGACCATGAATGGCTCCAGTGCGACCTTAACACAGTGTTGATCCGGTCAGTTCAAAGCGCCCTACCATTCAACGTAGACAAATGTTGAGTTGTACAATTGCGCCGTAGATATAACTACACCTATTTGCTTGGGACAAACGCTTTGCAGATTAGCCCCCAGGAACGTGACCTTAGTGTGCTCGTACGCATTGATCTCAACTGTTCAAAACAGGCTGAGGTAGCTGTGAAAAGAGGCAACCAGCACGTCGGCTTGCTGCGAAAGGCATTCGGGAGATTTGACCCATCAATCTTCTTAATGACGCACAATTCCTACGTACGCCCTTACGCTGAATACACTATCTAAGCTTGGCAACCTTGGTTGAAACGCGACCCAGAGACATTAGAGACGTCACAACGAACAGCAACAAAGAATGCTAAGGGCCTGCGCCATCACTCTTGCCACCGAAGGTTGAAGGTGCTGAGAGTTTTCAGTCGACGATACCGAAGACTGCGCGGCGATCTCATAGTAGCGTACTAAATATTGTGTGATCCCGAACATATACGTCATCATTTGAGGAAACTAAGCCACAACACGCAGCTAAGGGGTAACTGCTTTAAATTGAAGGAACAACATAGCCGTCTAGTGCTGACGGAATTACTTTTCCCTTCGGGTTTTGTCAACTCTGGAGCACACTCCCAGAATCAGTTGAATCCTCCCCTACTTTGGATAATTTCACAAAACTATTGCATGTTGCTCTTATCCACCAACACTTTATTACCTAGATTACGCCATTTGGGATTGCGCCGATCATGCCTTTCTATAGGATTTATGTGTCATATGGACCCAAGAAGACGGTGAATAAATGGGTGACCATATTTTACTTTGCTCACACCTTACATCATCGACCACTGCATCTCGTGTATTTCTGCATACTTTCACTTGCTTTTTATTTGACACCGAAGTGATTAATCAACGCATTTATCTCGGTGGATGCTCGGTAGATGACTCACATATATGTTGATTTCATCGTATTCACCCCAACAATCCTACGGGACCCGTCAAGCACTTGATTTTATTCCATGAAAAAGCATTGTTCCATGTTCAGCATTCAGCTCTAGCATACATGTCACGGAGAGAGATAAATAATAAAATGTAGCATTACACTAGTAAATGTGTAAAACTATACTCGTTGAAAAACGTTGACAGAGCTATTATCACTGGAGTGATGTACTAACCAGTTATTGAATGATTAAATTATTACCGCTCAGAAAAGATTACAGACAATGAATTACTGACATACCACAAGTACCTAGTCTGGTCGAGGAGGTTGATACACATTCGGACAACGCCTTATGGAGGCGGTAGCTAACCACAAGTGAGTATTTTAGATGCAAGCTCGTTCCAAGAGTTGACATGGCTAGGTAAAAGGATGTTAACAAATCACGGCCTTGAAAAGCCTGAATAGTTGTTTCATTGATATAGCAAATAGTTAGAGCTATTCACTCAGGAGAATAGGATATAACCCAGGAAAGAAATAGGTCCCGTAATGTCACACACATGCAGTACTAAAAGATTGGATCAAAAATCGGGTTACGGAAAAATACCTGAGAATTATAACCTAGAATGATAGTCTCCTAACTTTAGTGTCATTATACCTCCACACTTTGGGGATGATGAGAGCCCGTGGCAAACTTTTGCACACCATCCTTTCAACATTTGTGTGAGATAAGGATGTTATATGCCCCCGATTCTCCCAAGCTTTGAGAACGCTTTCGGACTTTCCTCAGTATATCCCTTCCATGTAATTACACAACTGGTTCTTGACTGATTACTAGTTGATTTATTTAGACATGCTATGTGCTTCCCACCACCCAATGCAAGTACTGTTACAGGAATGGAAAATGTTTTTTGTTGATTTATGGTGGATGTTTGTGAGTAGCGTAAAGTTCGAAGAAAGCTGAAGCCCCGATTAAAATTCACGCACAATAATAGGCCTCGACGGGGAGTCGAACCCCGGTCCACGAATTTCCGGTCCGCTGCTCTACCACCTGAGCTACCGAGGGCTGATGATTAGGTGCGCAAATTTTAACGCATGTCTTCTGCTTGGTGCGCGACGTGTTGCCAATAAGCTCACAGTACCTGTCCTGATGTTGCAGATTGGCTCACTCACCCGTCACTTCCCAATAGACCGAAGTTCCTGTCCTTCAGACGTCCAATGGGCGATGGTAGATTAATGGTGGATGTTTGTGAGTAGTGTAAAGTTCGAATCGTAGCTTCTACTTTCTTCGAACTTTACACTACTCACAATCATCCACCATTAATCTACCATCGCCCATTGGACGTCTGAAGGACAGGAACTTCGGTCTATTGGGAAGTGACGGGTGAGTGAGCCAATCTGCAACATCAGGACAGGTACTGTGAGCTTATTGGCAACACGTCGCGCACCAGGCAGAAGACATGCGTTAAAATTTGCGCACCTATTCGTCAGCCCTCGGTATCTCAGTGGTAGAGCAGCGGACCGGAAATTCGTGAACCGGGGTTCGACTCCCCGTCGAGGCCTATTATTGTGCGTGCATTTTATTCGTGGCTTCTACTTTCTTCGAATGTTTTTGTGTCTACTCACTAGAGAAAACCCAGAACCAGAAAAAGTAGGGCTTTATTAACCCAGTAGGGTGCCTAAATACAGACGACGCTGTTGCCGAGAATGTATTCTTCGTATTGCCAAATGCTGATGTGCCTTTGCGAATATGATGCATTTTGCAACATCGTAGGGACAGTCAGATCTTGTTAAAGGAAAGGGTTTATAAAAATGCAAGAATGGTTTAATACGAATAAAAAGCTAAAGCTTAACAGGTCCCGTAGGCTGATCATGGTGTATATTGAAACACAGTTGCGATATTGCTATGCGGAAGAGAATCCTTGGCCGATCCGTGTAGATACCATGAATATGCTCTCAGCTTTCGACAGTGGTTGTTCCCGGAAGATTGTCCTTCTGGGTCGGCAACACGGATTATGCAATGATGATGCTAGACATCTCTGCCTCGACAAGGCGGACCTTACACTATGTGAGTTTGTTCTACTGCGCTACTTAAGACGACCTGACTACATCCTGCGAATTTCCAATGAGGGCTGCAACCAGCTTGCTCAAGCAGATCTGCACTGGAAGTGGCTACTTGCGAGCTAACCGAGTACCTGGCAACGAGGCGTGAACTTCTGAACGTCTTGCCTAGCCATCGCTGCCCCCGTACGGCTTGATGGTTATGGACCCAAGTATGAACAGTGCCAACGGCACACAGCACTCGAACGTTGAACACTGATTTATCACGGGATAAACACTATTGCTTGATACGTCCCGTAGGATGGTACAATGAACGCAAGATATTTGTGAGTCATCTACCGAGCGTTTACCAAGATAAATGCGTTGATAAATAACGTTAGTGTAAACTGAAAATCAAATGTAAGCACACATAAAGTAATGGCGTAAACTCGGTCGAAGTGGAAACGTTCTTTGCAGATTGTATTAACCTCCCATTTCAATAGCATTTGTCCTAACAAATGACCCAGCAAGTAGATTGCAGTTGGATGCGAGCTTATTTTGGCTACCTCATTATTTGCATTGTGTGAACAACGAGAATGCACGAAAAGTCAGTGTCATCCCAACAATATTCATCTTATGATGTTCGTAATTAGAAATTTTGATATTCCTTTTTTTCTTCAGTACCAGTTTATTATGATAAACTGCACATGTAACGACCTGTGGTTCTCATTTCCACGCCTTCGAATGTCACAGGCCACAAGCTGTCTCTCGGAACAGGAACGAAATGTTGGCAAAGCAGTTCAGTAGTGCTTGGCAGTCGCTCACCCCGGTTCAGTCAAGCCACATTGACCATCATCTCCAATGAAGGTGATTCAGCTGAGAACAAAAATGATCGCATCCGTGTCATATGGCCTTCGGTGTTACCTAGCAACATAACATGTAGTAGACTGGCATAAGCGCTCCGGAATGGGCGTGAGGTAGCGCTAGGAAACGTGCATCCGAATATATCACTGAGAAGAAAACAGCAACCTTCCTCACCACGCAGAGAAAAGATGCGTACGTTAAACTGAACTTCGCCACAAACAGTTACGAAGTAATGGCGCTTACAGATGAGTTCAAAGCGTTTCGTGTCCTTGGTCATTTCGGAAGGGTTACACGCAGACGTCACTTTTGTCGTTGAATCGGTTGAATGTTTGACAGGGGAATTGTTGATTCCAGCATGTACAGGCGGACGACCGTGAGTGAAATATCGATACACTGTCGCTCTCGAATTGTCGAAGGCGACCAAAAGCAGCTGCGTAGAAGCGTAGGTGAGAAGCGAACACAAAGGATAGTGTACACAGTATGCAAACCGGTTAAATATTGCAAGCCGCAAACTATAGGTGCTGGAAGATGAGTAGGCCACTCTACAAACTAGGCCAGAAGGATCAATGCTAAATTGACTTACTCAACCTGGCTGTATTGATGCATATGTATTCCATGCAGACGCGCGTCCCAAATGAAATGACACGGTACACCTGTCGCATAGTCGGGTAGTTAGACAAATTCATTTGTATAACCAACACGACAGGTACACTTTGGCCAATTCAAATAAACTGCATCTACTGGCTATTTGCGAGCAAGGTATGTAGCTCAGCATTAGGCAGAGCCAATAGCTATCCACCTTATCGAGGCTTTTTGTGAGGCTGAGAAGATTCCTCCACCACACAGCTAGAATAGCTCTTTTCCGAATGCGTCATGGCTGTTCGACTGAGCCTAGCTGCGACAAACCATCTCGAAACCCATGCTGCTGTGGCGCACAGACAAAAATATCCAACTGCGCCTCCCACTCAAGTTAACCTTTGAATGATGTTGCGAAAAATGCTTGGACAACGTAAACAATTTGTAGTGTCTGCAACTGAGTAGCATTGCGCAGGCAATAGTAAACATACAAGTAGGTAATAACGTCTATCTAATTATCGATTCGCTGTAGAGCGAAATGATCGTGCACCACATCAAAATAATGTTTCACAGATGCCTGTAACAGTTACAAACTCTCTCCGGATAATCTTACACTGTAGCCTAAGATAGGCGATGCGTTAAAATGGAATGACCTAGTTTTCCCTCTATCCAAAGTACGACGGTATCGGTAACTTCTCAAAAACTACACTCAAACTACACTCTTCCACGTTATTGAGGTATCTAAGAAGCACAATTAGTTACGATCATGGTTACCTCATGCTAACAAAAAATGTGCAAGGTCAGCAGTCTTATGCTCAATGTTTGTGAGCATACGATTCTTTTCTGGGATGTGTCACACCTGTGTCAGCCCACTGGACATTTTGCTCCCCTATGATATTAACTCATTTAATAACACTGTCTAACATCATACTTAGAAAAAAATGAGATAGGGTGTTGCTAGTAGTACCAAGTGAGCTGATTGCAAAAATGCAAAAAAAATGTTTCTATCACATCGGGTTTTTGTATGATTTCAGTTCTTTATGTTAGCTAAGCCGTGCAGTCCATGCATCAAATGCTCGCCTGTGATTGGTCCATTGGCTCCCTGTAACCATGTAACAGAAGTGATCTTGGTCATGGAATCCACCTGATACTATTAGTCCATTGAGAGCTGCGTTTCCTTAATTGATTTCATGATTATAGCAGGAAGACTCTGCTGTCAATGACCGAAATCGTTTTTGTTACGTCTGTGGACAGTTTACTGTAAGGTCAGAGTGCAAACCCATTTCTTCGCTGCTGACGTTTGCTCATCACGCATAATTCGGGATGGAACTCAGCGATCAGGATAAGAAGTGGCGCGACATTTCGTTTGTGTGTCTTGCAATCTCCATCCTACACAGTCGCCCAAGGGCAAAGGCAAGATGTCCTTTGCAATCCCCATGGTGTGGAGGGACCCGAAGGACCACACGCGAGACTGCTACTTCTGCCTAACTAGTGCCCTTAGATTCTCCAACCGAAACATGCACATAATTCATTACCCCGTTCTTCCATCAGCTATCCGACCTGTTCCACATGATTACACTGGCTGGCTTGTTGAACATCCTCCTCGTGGTGCCAGCCGGGTGGTTCGGGTTAATCCCAGTCCAGCCAATAGTTCGGCGGTAATGTTCCAAGACGTGGTGGATTATGGCCAAACAAGCGTTCTTCCTATAAAAGCCACAGATGTCTGCTGAACAACACCGAGACCCGGCGGATGTGACTCGCCACTAAATAAACGTACTGCCCCTTGCCTCTCTCTGAGTGGCGTTGTAATTCAAGCGTGTGTTGGGCCCCTGGTCCTATACGGTCCTAAAGGCGTACGAACCACTTGTTTGGGTACCGGCTCCCAATGGGTTGTGATACCATCATTTCGCCCTGCTGCCTTGTAGTCTAGATCCCGGATCAGAGGATTGTTGTAGGTTTCCTAAGGCAACACTCTACTTCAACATGGGCAACCGGGTAGTATCACGCCCACTGACGAACCGTGGATGTATTATACTGCTGCTTTCATTACTATGTCTAATTGCTATCCTGTCTCTGCAGCTCAACATCCGCTCACAGATCGCCCCACGTCCAGTTCCTTAATTACATCTATATCTTCCCTGGTCACCGGCAACAACTACGCACTGTTCGCATCTAACAGAGTTCTGAGCCAAACTTTTAGTGTTCGTTTCCCGGTGGTCACAACATTCTCACACACCACCGAAGCCCAAGCTTTCCTTCGACCTGGTCCTCTATTCGACATTGTGGCGTTCCATGTGAGCAATCTGATACAGAGCAGATGACAATCATACCTGTCTCGCACCCTTAAGACACTCTCGTTGAACATCTGATGTCTTTCCGACACTAGATTACAAGACACCAGTACGGTCATCACAACGACCACGCCGGCAAACCCTGATGTCAAATACCACTTGCGCCTTTCTGGAGACCAAAGGGCCGCGGCTTCTGGCGAAGCTGGTTTTGGGCTTGCGCTTAGTGACAGGGCTGAGGCCGCATTGCTTGACTGGATCCCAGTCAACATTCGGCTATGTGCAGTCTGACTACGAGTTAACTTACTTTAAGTAATCGTCGAGATGTCACGGGTACCTTGTTTGTCATCTCCGCCTGCGTTCTTACAGACTGCAGCCCGGATGCAGTCAAGGATTGCTGTTACCAACAGCTACATGACCTTCTGTGTTCCTCCAAAAATCTGACAGTGTTATACTTGCCGGAAATTTTAGCGCACCAGTGGGCTGCTTGCCACCAAGAGCGCACCATGTTTGGCGTAGTTTTGGCCTCGGTAGCAGTCGATCAGACATTGGAGACAGGCCACGGAATCTATGTTCTGATCAGCACTTGTTTCTTTCGAATACCGGTCTTCGGTATTCGACAAGACAGATTGCCACATGGCGTCCGTCTTCCCAAACGCGATCGGTCCCAACTTGACCACATAGAAACAAGCCACAGATGGTGCGGATAAGTAACAGACTGCTGATCCTACTGGTCAACCGGTCTGTACACCGATCATGCACCGGTTCGCGCCGAGATTTGCATGCGTTTCGGAGGATCACCCAGACGTACGCACTACCGACCGAAAGAAAAATATCTGCAACATCCTGCGACGGTAGCCAAGTACAAGACTTCTCTCTCAACACTGCTTGCTTCATCCTCTGACGATGGTCTGAATTCGCAAGGGATGCGCACCAAAGACGCCTTAATTTCTGCCAGTACTGTCAGTTGTGGAATTGTTTATCACTCGCCAAAAAGCTGGATCACCCCTGCCTACTTGTCGCTGATAGACAGACGCCGCTTGATCTCAGCCGACACCAGATGTAGTGAGGATCGTTGATCCCTGGATCGAGTGTTGCGTAGGAGCTTGCAAAAGGAACGTGAGACCTGGTGGTGTGAACATGCCAGAGAGATGGAACTTGCTGACCTCTCTGGTAATAACAGAAAACGGTTCCACCTCATGCGAGTCACCGAATGCTTCCGATCTAGATTAAGCGAAGCAATCTGCGAAGAGGATAGCTCCATAATCCATAATCCATTGACGGTTGGAGCGATAAGCCGAACATTTTGGATCGCAGTTTTCCTGGCCGCCAGCTCATCAGTTTCCCCTGGGCGCGCACTGGTGATGAGTGGACTAGCCCCACTGATCTTCCCTCTCACAAGATATTCTGGCAGGAACTCTGCTGCCTAAAGCGTTATGAGGCACCCGGCCTTAAGGGTCTACCTCCTGCTAGATTTAGAGATGGGGGCTCTTCGCTGGTTCGAGAACTAACCGCTTTGTTCTCCGAAGTCTGGGCAAAAGTGAAGGTATCATCATCCCGGAGAGTGAGTCGTCTTCGTTTCCAGGTTATATAAGGGCCTGCGCACAAAGTGCACCAATTACAGGGGCCTAAGTTTGGCTCCCGTCATTTGCAAGATTCTGATGTCAATCATACTTCGCAGGCTATCCACAATGTGTATATTCCTACAGCGTGAAGAACAGGCTGGTTTCCACCCTGGTCGCGGCTGCATCAATCAGACTTTCATACTACGCCAGATTCGCGAGCTCTACTATGTATATCAACAGCCAATGATTGTTGTGTTCCTGGATATCTGTGTCGTCTTCGATTCTGTCGACAGGGCTGTGTTGTGGCACTGATTGATGTCGAATGGCATTCTCGAGAAGTTTGTTTCCGCACTGCGAGGTCTGTAAAGTCTGACAATGGGTAGAGTTAGGGCTTATGGCAAGCTTTTGCCTTCCTTTGTGGTCACCAGTGGGGTTCGACAAGGATGCCGTATCTCTCTATTCCTCTTCAACTTTACCATTGGAGATGTCCATTAAAATACACTAGAAGGCTTGTTGAACGCTGGTGTTGAGCTCCTCCCAAATAGTCGGGTAGTTGATTTGGATTACGCTGATGATATCGTCTTGTTGAGTGACGGTCTGCAGACCGTTCAACTTGCAATTAACCGCCTTCCGATTAAAAAGTCGAAGTATGGCCTGCACTTTTCACCACCAAGGTGCAAAGCGCTTTTCCAAGAGTGGCATACGCCCCTACCTGCACTCACCATCGATAGTGAAACGCTGAAAGTTGTACATAGTTTTGTCTACCTGGGAAGCTGCATCACTCCTGGTGGGGCTGTTATAAATAAGATTTCGATGCGCAGCTCAAAAGCTCGTCTCGCCTTTTCCAGGTTGAGGCGTTCATTGCGCCGCCATGACGTCCGTCTGTCTAGCAAAGGGCTGGTTTGATTTTCAGCCATCCGCAATGTACTGTTGTACGGTTAAGAGACTTGGTTTGCTCGTTCCGATGACTTGCGCCAAATGTTTGTCTTCGAGAACCGTTGTTTGCGGTCCATCGTCCGTGTGTGGTGGTTGCACCACGTAACTGATGTTGAAGTCAGACAACCTGCTTGGGTGGAGGTAACCACTTCCTTCAGACCCTTGTCTCGCTGCGCCAACTAGCATGACTTAGACACGTACGGCGTATGCCTGTTCAGCGTTCTCTGCGTCGTATTTTGTTCGCGGTCGCTCGGAAGGGCTGGAGGAGGCGGCGTGATGGACAGCCTACAACTTGGAGAAGCAGAATGAAAAAGCTAACAAAACACCTGGCCTCTGTTGGTTGCGCTCGGCACCCTGGATGGGGTCCCAGAGATGAAGAGTGCCGCTGGTTGGAAACATCGGAAGTTATGGCTCAAAGCCGAACTCACTAGTGGTTGTTCATCTCTGTTTGTTACGATGATTCCCTTCCATGTCTCAAAAAACATCAAAAAGCACTCAAATACTGTGAGTTGGAAAATGGATAAAAATTATTGTTTGTTTTCTTTCTTCTGTTAATCTAATCTTGTTTGCTTACTCCACCATGGCTCCGACGGCACAATATTTGTACACAGTATATATATATATATATATATACATATATATTGCGACGGATTTTGCGCATCGGTTGGAGCGACAGAGTTGCAGACACGGAAG
Organism: Dicrocoelium dendriticum; assembly: GCA_944474145.2. Lineage (NCBI taxonomy): Eukaryota > Metazoa > Platyhelminthes > Trematoda > Plagiorchiida > Dicrocoeliidae > Dicrocoelium > Dicrocoelium dendriticum. Next base: position 69,044,148 of record OX104068.1, on the reverse strand, counting down.
TGTTGCGACAAAGTGGGATGTATGCAGTGCACTGCATACTTTTGCTGAAACACCTGAGGTGGCTCGGTCATGTGTGGCGTAAGCATCGGAGGCGGATACCAAAACAACAATTATATGGTCAGCTGCGTATTTGGAAACGGTATGGGGGGGAACCAAAGTTACTTTACCAGGACATGCTCAAAATGAGCCTCTCACGTTCTCATCTTAATTGTAGGTCATGGGAAGCGAAGGCGGTTTATCGGCGTGCATGGCGCAATATGATCACGAAAGCCGTTGCCGAAGTGCGGGAGAAAGACCTCACACATGCAGTGAAGAAGCGGCAAGTGCGGAAGCCGCAGGAACCGATGGGTTGTTATCCATCAACATCAAGCGCATGGTGCTGTAGCACATGCGGTCGCGAGTGCCTGAGTTAGGCAGGCTTAGTGAGCCATGAGCGAGGCCACTGGGGACCATTACCGAAGCGACGACGGGTCCTGCAGAAAACGTAGGCAGAACCAGCGCAGCGTTTGTAGGTACGCTACATTCGATTTACTAACCGACTGCTTGCATGCCAAGTCTCTTTATTTCAGGTGGTGGGTTTTCAATTTTGTCCTAATGCTTTTCTTTCTCAAATAAATGTCTACCTTTACGCTCTTCTATAAACTTGCACACGTCACTTAAGCCAATCGTAGTTAATTTCGATAACATTTTCGTGTTTGTGGCATTTCCGTAAAATATACTTTCTGACCTCGTGAACTTATCTCGGATTCGTTTGTAAACAACATATTTCATACGCCCATTAATATAAGATTTAGGTCATCGTTTCCTTAAGCATTACTCGATTTATTTTATTTGTTATCTTTCTCGCAAGGGGTTGGCTGTTGCTTGATATCCCCGGTGTGGCTTCGCTTGATGTGCATGTTGACAAGGTGCCCACCTGTCCGTTACAAACTACCTCATTCATACTGGTTCTAGGAGACAGTTGGGGGTTGATGGAGGTGACGCGGTGCTTTGTCCTTGTGGACGTGTTAGGATCAAAGAGCGGTTCCATGCAGTCAGTGTGGAGCGGAATACGATCCAGCCACCGCCTTGTGTGCACTTGATTCCCCGACTACAGCGTGCTTGTGTTTGTCTGTGAAGGAGTGTGGGCCGGCTCCGTTGATGAAACGTGGCTCCCATCCACATGCCTCCCGGTCTTATTGCTTCGGGTTTACACTGGATATGGGGTGTGTGGATGGAGCTGTGGGTGATGCAGCGTAAGCCACCCATGGTCTCTCTGTAAGTGCAGGCGTCCTGTGGCTGGCCACATTGACAGGCAAATCCGGAACCGGATGCCGCCAACCATATAAATATAAATATAAATATATATATATATATATATATATATATATATATATGGTTGCACTTTACCCATTCCAATGCCTCCTGTGAAAATGTCACTTATGATGAGTAGTGATACTGTGTCGTCAAGTTCTCCTGATCCAAGCATCTGTGAAAACTCTGAAACGGATGAAGTCCACCCACATCTTATTGAACACTCATTGCTGAGTGACTTGGTACGCGACTTGGCCTGCATAAATACAGGGCCGCGCTCTTGATATTTCGGCTGCAGCACCGGCAGTTACTTTCTGCAGACACTAAGGTTACCGTATACAAAAGCGAAGTGTTATATTGTCCAGAGAGACATTTTTACTGTTCCTATTTGGAAAGACTGGTGAAATAGCGGCGTGAGTCATTTCAGTGATGAAGTCTGCTTACCACGCAGATTCCGGGCTGAAACGGAGATCAAGATAAGAAGCGAGCACCGTATATTGTTTTGTCATGCAATCTTCATCTGACTCTGGTTCAAGGGCAAAGGCAAGATGCCCTTTGCAAACTCTATCATGTGGAGGGAGCCGAAGGATCACACGATAGATTGCAAGTTCTGCCTAACCAGTGTCATTGGAATCTTTAACCAACACAAGGACAAAATTCATTACCCCGATCTTCCATCAGCTATTCGACCTGTTCCTCATGACTGCACTTTACTCATTCCAGTGCCTCTAGTGAACATGGCATTGATTATAAGTGGTGATCCCGCATAGTAAACACCTGATTCCGACGTCTGTTAAAATGTTGAAGCTCGTGATGTCAACCCACATCTTACTGAACAAGCAGAGCTGAACGAGTTGGTACGTGATTTAGGCTTGCCTGAAGACAAGGCCGAGTTGCTGGCATCTCGGTTGCAGCAGAGGCACTTACTTGCTGCAAACACTAAGGTTGCTCTATGCAGAAAGTAAAGAGTTGCACTGCCCGCTTTCCATGACACGAAAGAAACATTTTTTTACTGTTGCTACGTGGAAAGACTGATGAAGGAGCTTGGCGTGAGGCATTTCAGTGATGAATGTGGTTTGTGCATTGACTCGTCCAAGAACGTATGCCACTCAAGATATGCTTTCTACATAATCACCTTGACTTTTCCCTTAGAACTTGCGATCTGTTAGCGATGAACATGGTGAGCGCATTCACCAAGATCTTTCAGTCCTGGAGCAGCGCTACAGTGACAAGTACGCGCCTTCTATGATGGGTGATTTTTGCTGGTTTCTTCAACTTCTGAGCACTGAATCATACAAGCGACGATCTCGGCGAAGTCATTATTTCCCAGTGCCAAGCTGCAGTGAGTAGTTAGGAGTGAGTGTTGCAGTGGTGTTTTAAACGTATTTGCCACATACCTGCATACGGTATATGTTGTGATTCAGTATCTTTACATATTATTCGTACAATCTGGTCTGGACCTTACTGAAAATAATCAGAAGCTTATAACAATGTAATCGGGCGTGTTAACTAACCCCGAAATACGTTTCTACGATCAGTTAAATGCATTCTATAAAGTAGCGACATTAGTATTTTTGCTATAAAATATAAATTTTGTTTGTTGTATGATGTAAGCAGTAATTTCAAAATATTAGATGGTCACTGAAGCGACTGTTTTGAGGCACTCATATTCTAAAGCTGACCGTTGTGGTCAGTGTGGTGTATATTCACATCATTTCTCGGAAGAAGCTTAATTAAAAATACTCGTATATACAAGTTTTTGTCTTTATGGTGCACCTTTTGATGGTGTAGCAAATTCATCGACCAGACGGGTGTCAATCCATTTAGGTTGGCACACGTTCCAAGTGCTCGTCTGTCGTCTCACATTCAGCCCGTTGTTCGCGGCACCAGATGTCAATCGCTGGGGGGTTATTATCAATACACGTTTGCAATTACATTGCTGTTACTACTATTTATCAGCCACACTTTTGTGTTTGCATGTGTTGGTATTTCTTGTTATAAAATTGAAGGCATGTGCATTAAGGCCAAATATTCATCTGTCCTGACAAAAGTGATCTTGAATTAACTTTACTCTTTTTAAAGCCGAAACAAGAATCAGATATATAATAAATTTCAGTGATATTTCCGAAAGCTTCCATGTCGGGGTGCTTGAAAGTTTGTTTTCTTCATTGTAGCTACGTTATGTTGAGCACCACACAAGGTGCAATCATACAATCGTATCGCTGCCGCATTTTCCTGATTCGTCTCATCATTACGTATCGCACACTCGCCTGGGTACATACTCTACATCAGGCTCGACGAGCTCCTGCTAACGTTTAAGATATCGGGTGTTCATGGATTACCATCTGTCGCTTATTAGCAAGTTGTGCAACACTATCAGCTCCATTATGTAACTAAAACTGGCAGACAACTAGGTAACATTGAAACCCAACACGGGTACAAAAGATCTAGCCACGCACAACTCATTAAGATAGGCTATTATGTCATCGGCTGGGGAAGCCAAATTACTGCCCTCATCTGTAAGTGATGCGATCTCGACTCGGAGCAGTATGACTAGAAACAGTATCCAAATCCTCAACTCTTACTAATGTATGGCAGTAGCGGTGCTCTAAGCTGCAAAACATCAGCTAGCTCAATTTTATAACCCTTATCTGGGACTAGGCCGCAATTACTGGGCCAATAACGCTCTGGTAGATACCTAACTCACACAGTATTTTTTGTCTTCCATTCCACAAATAAACACGAAACATGGGATTGACTCGAATACCTCTGACTCTTCAATCAGCAACCAAGGTTAGCATAATTACAGTTGTGACTGAGTGTGAGATTACGGTTCTCGTTAATGTCTATTCCTACCATCTAGGCATGTCAACCCTGTCTTGACACCATACGTGACACCAAAAATCCAAACTCGAATTACACCCTTCGTCACCTTTCTTGTAGAAGACATGCACAGTTCACTTCACTTTTCTATGTCACACTAATTGCATCTACATCTCTGTTCCACACTGCATTTTATCGTCTGTTGACCTATCACTTCGCATCAATCGATCCTATCAGTTTACCCCTTCTTTTCCACCATGGCATCTGTGATTCCTGTGCTGGATGCTCCAAGCAGATTGACTGAATTCCATTTCAGCGCCCTCCCAGCTCTCATACTATTCGTGTAATTAGCCAACCGCGCGATTTCGCTTGTCGTGCAATGATAGCGTGCATAGTAGGGCCGTCCCTTTTTACCCTGGTAGCTCTGAAGACCACCTTGTTGACACTCAGATCGAAGTGATTGCTACCGTGGCAGATTTAAGTTGGAAGCGTTCTTTCTGAGGTAATATTGTGTTCATTTGTTAATGATACTACCATCTTGGTCCGGCATAATTGTTGAGTTGATCCGATGGAGTGCGTTGTATAAATCTCCCAGTCGAATTTTGTTGCCTATAACCTGCAGACGGCATGCAATGTTCGTGGAAGCGCGTCATCACACCCACGAATATTTACAGCATGCATGAGTACGACATCTCAGATGCGGCTAACCTGCCTAAAAGTCAGTCTACTAGACCAAATGCACTGACATCTCAGTATCCATATCACTGTCCAAGTGAAAATCATGAAATTAACCCTTTCATTTGTATTGCTTATATCAACTCCCCACTACTGCAAAAGCCCTACCGAGTTTTCCCTGCAACGTCCGTGCCTTCCTCTTATTCATATCATGGAAATAATAATGACGCAATCATTATTCCAGCAATTCTTAGTATATAGTCAGACACACAGCTTCCGATTACAAAACGTACATTGCAACGTGGCCTCTAGTAGGTTGTCCCCAATCTAGCACATTATATATAAGTACTATTTGTTTCCTGCGGTCGAAAAGGCGCTCTAGATAAGCGTCCGTGGTTAAGTTCAATCCAGATATCATGTTGATGACAATTACGGTGTATCCGTGACACCAAGCGCAAACACTTGCCATTGATGGGCACGAATGATTCGTGAGCAATCGTTAGGTTCACTGGGGAGGCAGGTGGCTGATCTTCTTTACTGCAACGCCTATTGACCATGCATGATTGCAAAATGCACAAGATTCATGATGGATTCCCACTCATGAAGGCCAAGGACAGCTACTACTGGGCTATGTGCACTACACTTCAAATCACAATCAGGATAAAGTAGCACGTCTAATTTATGCCTTCGAATGCGCAGCAGAATTGTTGTTTAAACAGAGTTTACTAGCTAATGACTTAAGCTTGTCAGTGATAAACGGTCCGAATGGTACCAAACCCTCGATATACCAAAATATTCTGGCGCATTTAAGAAGACGGTTGACAAAAACGTGCTTTTGCATATACCCAGCAACAAGAAAGTTGGTCTAGATTTTAGTTGTGGTATACACAATATGTTAACGCGGATGTGCAAGACAACTTTCTGGCGCGTGAGCATCGAGTGGTGCAGCGCAACGTCAAAACATAGATCAGGAAAAGAAAAACTGCAAACTGCTCCTAAGAGTCTCGCCAAGTAGACCGATATTTATAGGTTACATTTCGCTCGATGATTTGGAATATATTTTCCCTCTTAGATTATCCACAACAGACGGTAGACATGTTTTTTAATGATGTAATCTAATGTATCTAGGTATTTGCATCACTGCGACATAAGCGCTTACATGGTAAGAAATATTGTAACATCACTGCTAAGAATAAGTAAGCTTCAACATATTTGACGCATGTTTCGACGTACATTAGATTCCTCTCTATTTTTACAGTCAGTTGTACTCACCGAGAAAATTAGGGCTTAGAATGATTGTTAGTTTTAGTCAGAAGAACAAAAGAGTCCTGAATGGCACAAACAAGATGGCACAAAATGCATCAGGCCTCTTCCGTGCTCGTGACTTATCTAAACAATCCTCTAAAATATGCAGTCTTACAGGACATTGACGACGCGGTTGTTATGAGTGCAACGCTCAGCGCTTACAATGTTGAATCCTCAGCACGTGAAACTGCACAATTGCCGACGATGCGTACCCTAACTAGCGGCACATGCTTATGCTATGTAGATATCCGAACTGCGAAAATTAGAGACCATATTTAGCCATCGAATTCACTCTTCCACAAAGGAAGTGATCAGATGGCCCTGGGACTAATTAACCCATTTGGCAACAGCTTCCCTTGGCTGCTACGCGGTCCGCTTATGCAACCTTTAAATATAGGCCTGCACCCAACGATATACACACACATATATATATGTAAACATGTATATATATATACATATATATATACATATATATATATATATATATATATATATATATATATGTACACACTCCTTTGTTTCCGTGCTTCGACCCACTTCCTGAGCTCTTTAACAGCTTGACATCTTTCCACTTCAACACTCGTCCGGTTCGTTTGATTAACTTATCTACCTTATAAGACCCAGTATCCTGTGTTGTCGACACTCCGTATCACCAATGGCGCTTCGAAACCTATCTGCGTTTCGGAAAGAATTCCATTTCATTGAAGCTATTTTGAGATGAAAGCGTTAATACTGAGGATCGTATTGCTATCATTTCCCAATTTGTTTCTAAATAGTATCAGCACACCATTCTTGTGTTGTCTTTCTTTTGACTGGCTAAATACACTTTACCACAAAGCCCCTAAAGCGAATTGTCGCCTACAATGTATATTCTGCGAGAGACTCCAGGGCACCCTGAACTTTGTGGGGGCAAGATTCCTACAGATCACCCACCCGTGCTGCTAATGTTGTGCCGTCGCTCATGTCTTGGACGCTTCCTCATGGCGAACGCTGGATGGGAATTGGGTTACACAGTTTTGCAAGCTAAGACAAAAGACAGGCACACATTTCCGCGTGACTTGATTCACTGACTCATGGTGTACGGCCCGCTGCATTCCGGGAGTACGTGTTAAGTATGGCCCTTAACCGATGAACGGAAAAGAACGCGCGCTCGTAGTATGGAATCGATTTACTGAAAGCATCCTGCGTTACAGTAGCTAGAAATCCGGAAAGGAAAACCAACGAAAAAGGAAAGTAAGGCAAGTTCATTCTCAACTAATCATGTGAGGGACTATGTTTTCGAATTGATGTGCAAGTGCGTGCGTGACACCCCACTCTTCCGTGGTCAAGACTGCAGACTCCGGGTTGATATTGAGCAATTGGCTAAGGCATGCGTTTTGAGCATCTTGGTTCTGGTTGTACCGCATCCGTTTGTTCTTCCTGGATTTGTGAAGCAGATTCTCCGTCCGTTATTGGGTCAGTAGCAGTCGCTTTTTGATCCCGCTCCTGTTGTTCGTTAAACCGTGGCCGGATATGGTCAAAATGGCGACACACCACACGGCCGTCCTCCAGCTTTAGCTTCGCTTGGTTTCTAGTTGAGGAAATGAGTGTAGCAGGTTGCTAGCATGTTTAGTGAGGCAGTCTTGTGCATACCGGATCAAAATCAACAGGACACATTTCCTCTGGCATTTTTTGATCCACACATATTTTCTGCTTTTCGAGGGTTTGGAAAAGTAGGTGCAGTCTCCTTCGTAGTGGCCGACCAAACATGAATCCTGCGGGTGACTTCCCTGTCGCATCAGTCGGTGTCGTGCGGTAAGGGAACAGGAGACGATCCAACTAAGCTTGTAGAGTCCCAGGAGTCTGTCTGAGAAGATCTTGTTAAACAGTCCGGACTGTACGTTCTGCTATTCCATTCGACGCGGGATGTTACGGATTAAAATTACTGTGTTTTATACCCTTGTTACTCAGGAACTGTTTAAACTCTTCACTAATAAATGGGGTTCCGTGGTCGGTGCATACCGTGCATACGTCTTGGAAATCACTCCGAGATTTCGCTGCCTTACTAGTGTACTTTCATCCGACCTTCTGATGATGAGCGAGCTATTTGTCCGCGTATGGAACGCGGCCGCTGTGTTTTGAAAGTTGGAAAATCCTGTGTGGAAATACCACCAGCTCACAGTTGGAGGAAAGCTGATGTCAAATAAGTCTATGGTGCTGTCTGTTCTTCTATTCGGCCGCGAAAAGCGGACGATGTGCCCAAAGGATGTCAGATGTCTGGAGCAATTTCAGCAAGTGTCTGCATGTTTTGCACATCGGCTGGGTTGACCGAACTGCAGCCATGGAAGTGCTCCGACGCAGTGACATGCACATGGTGGACTGCATACTGGCTTCGGCACTTAAGGTGTCTTGGGTATATCAGCTGCATGGATTCGACGCGGGCACCCAAGCAGCTGCTATATGAACAGCTTATTGCAGAGAAGTGGCACGTGATAAAACTTAATTTATGTTACCAGGACGTGAGGAACGTGAATTTATCCCGAATCAAGGTTTTTAATGGTGTTGGGAAACAAAGGTAGATGATCGGCAAGAATGGTGTGAGCTTATCAAGAGGGCGGTTGTTCAGGTGCAGGAGAAGAAACTATTGCACACGAGGGTGAAACGCCAGGTAAGGAAGCTACAGGCGTCGATGGCTTCTAGAATATCGTCGTCGAAAGCATGGTGCTCTAATTCATGCGGCCGCCAGTGCTTGAGCCAAGCGGGTTTGGTAAGCCTCCGGCGTCTGCACATGCGCCAGGATCCAAAAGACGACGAGTCAACTGATTATCAAAGCATAATCAACGCAGCGATTGGTAGGTGCGCAGCTTCCGTTCTCATTCGATTTACTAACTCAAGCCAATTAGGCGGCTGAAGTGGGACGTGTGCCACATCGTCATTGCAGTTGGACTCTAAGGATACGTGCATGTTAGGTTTCTTAGATTTCAGGGAGTGGGTGTTGACTGATATCTCCTGTATGGCTGCGCTTAATATAAATGCTGACTAGGTGCCTAACTGTCTATTACCCACCACCTTGTCTATACTGGCTCTAGGAGACTATGAATAGCGTGCATGGTCCTAGTGGCCATGCTAGGCTAAACAGGTGGTTTCGTGCATCCAGTGTGGAACGGGCTAAGGCCCAGCCACCAACTTTTGTACGACTGGTACACATGATTTGCTGTTTAGGCATGCATGCTCCCGCTCTGATTGTTGAGTGAGTGTGGCCCGACTCAGTTGATGAAACATGGTTTTGATCCACATCCTTCCAGGTGTTATCTTCGGACATTAACGGATATGGTGTGTGGGGATGAGCTGTGGGTGGTGCAGCGCAAACAACCTAATGGAGGTGCAGCCGTCTTGTGGCTGTCCTATGAAGGCCGCAGTGATAGGCAAAGTGGGAACCGATGCCGTCAACCCTGTATATATATATATATATATATATATATATATATATATATATATATATATATATATATATATATATATATATATATAAAACTTCAAAACACAAATAGCTAAAAGGACTAAAACTGTTTTATTTCTGTTTATTATACGTCTGTTACTCTAGTTTTGTCAGGTTTGTGATTTCGCCTTTGGTATGTAGTGTGATTGCATGAATTCACGCAAATCTTCCCTTGTCCCAGACTGCGCGTCATGTCCTCAAGCGTCCGCAACCAGGGAGATTTTCACCACGAACTTCCAGCCCGGTAAATGTACGGGGCCGACAAGAACAAGAGTGGAGGTTAGCAAATTGATGTTATGACGCCGTTTGGTAGTCTGGTGTAATGGATGTGCGCAGACCTGGTCGCGTTAGCTTAGACGAAATTACTCGTAACCTGGGCACCGCCCCTATTCACGCACGTATTCAGGTGACACGCTTAGTCCTCAAAAACAAAACAACCATACGCACACGACGGGGGGGACAAGGCGCGGGAGAGACTTCGACGTACACGCAGCAGCTGGCTAAAACGACGCACGTGATCACATGACCACGCGAGTCCCAACGCCCCACAAGATGAGATAAGACAAAGCGGACCTATGAGTTATTTTACGACCCACAAACGCTGAAGCACAGCTGGCACAATGCTACAATTTATGGGTGAAACAAATCACCACGTAGGGCTGGTGGTTTACGAAAGAACATTTTTCACTTTAGCTCAGTTGTGCCTCGACTCCGAGTGGCTGGATCCCGCTACCTTGTGGGCAGGCACTGAACTCTGCTTCTCGCAGCCCACGTGCTGGCTTTTGTGGAGCATCTTTTCAGGGTTACTTGATGAGCCAGCAACAGTTGGACACCGCCTGATTTCTTCCAGTGCGGCGCTGGGTGAGCGAATAGAGCGCGCCGTTCTAAACGTTTACACATCATGCGTAGGACTTGACCTCAGTTGGGGCAACGATATTAACTTAGCAACTGGTAGGATGCGACGTCTAACATGGATGTTGCTAACGTGGCGTTCCCAGCAAACACTTGTTATCCTCGGCAGATAATCGTTGTGAAAGGCCGAAATCCTACGCAAATCATTTTATTGGTCGGCCTGTAAAGAGTAACGCGCGAATGGAGGTATTGTAGACCCCGTCCTCTACCGAGATTGAGAAGTCTCGACGACGCCACAGATGACTCCGATTAGCGAAGTTTGACCACACTTTAGTAATCCGATTGGCAATTTTCTTCTAATAGAGCAATCAACAGAAACGCAGCACCAAATTTAGATGAAGCTATTCGCTTGATCATTCTGTACGCTTTCAAGAGTCAAAACTAGGGCAGTTGGATGCTTATCATGGAGTAAGACTGCGTTTCATATGGGCGAAGGTCCTGCTATACATGGAAGCTTCAATTACCTAGCGGTTTGGATTGACGTGCATAATCTGTGGATGGTCACTGAGCGAGACAATATCATCGCTATAGTACAAATCAGTAGTGCTGTTGCGTGGAAGAAGTGAGAACCATAAAGACCTTCCACAACGCTTAATAGGACTTCTTCGCTGGTAACTTTGAGGGGAAAATAGGACATATACACTGCTGTCGTAGATTATTAGTTGGAGGCGGAAGATGAAGAGAGTTTACCGTAAGCCTTCACTCCACCCGAGACAGAGTTGTGTACTGCTTGAGGGATGGCGGTATAATTTTCAGGTACCAATTCATTTACAGACAACGACATAAGGTAGACCGATCGACCGAGTTTGATGCCAGCTGGATTTCCAAAAAAGATAACAGTGGTAGGGTGGCGGTAAAGTTGTTACTGCTCGAGGACTTGGTGGAGCGTAAACCTGTGGTCCACACACTCTAGACCAGGATGAAAACCAGCCTGTTCTTCACAGGAGTGTGGTTCTTGAATCAGTGTTAGCCTACGGAGTTGTATGGATGCTACTAATTCGAAGATGACTGATAATAGGCTGAATCATCTGGTTGGCGCAATAAGTGCACTCCTTTTGAAGATCGGTACGCTAATCGACCAGCCCAAAACGATAAAACGTTTTCTTCATACCAAATCCTAGAGACCAGAGCTGTTAACTGGTCGACAACTGCCGCGCCACCATACTTGAACAGCTCCGGAAAAATCCATCTGAGTCAGTAGTCTTGAATCGCTTCAAGTGATAAATCCCAAGTTAGAACTGCACTTCGATGGGTGGTTCCAGAGTAACGTTCCTAGGCGAGCAAGTTGGCCAGCAAGTTTGACAGAAGAAAGGAGAAGACCAACTGAATTGAGAATGGAAGTGCTCAGCCCAGCGGTCCAACGCCTACGAAAACTGGTGATTACTGATCCATCAATCGCGCGAATAGACGCCAGGTATTCTGTAGCCTGTGGTTTAAATAATCTGGAAAAGCTTGTGAAAGTTTCCTGAGGGAGCTACTGTTTACATCTCTCAAGCGTCGAAACCACCAAGTTTGGCGGTCGTTACGCAATTTTTCTTGCGTTGTGGGATGAGGCTGCGGCGGATTTCACTGTGGACAGTTTTAAAGAGCAAACAGAGATTCAGCATCTCAGACGGCATCACGTAATTCCAAAGAATGGTTGATCGGAAGAAAGCGGTGCCTACTACAAGAAATTCCAGTGATGTTCGGCGTCTTGTGATGAAGCACTAGCGATTACGTGTGATAAGGAAAATTGGTAAGCCAGTTAAATGGAGGCGTTAGTTAGTCTGTTGGTGTCCAATGTATGGTGCTTTGGTTTCGGGGAACCACCAAGGCGCATATAGATGTCCGCAAAGACCAGAAAGTGATTTGAGTCGAGGTAGGTGGACGAAATCGAACTACCATCTCGTACACCGACTCGCCATTTGAAAGATGGTTGCATTGTGATCCATTTTTGACAACTTTTGCGTTGGCAAAGCCAGACGCCATGTGGTGGCGCGTCTCCTCAAATGCCAACTCGTGGCATACTGCATCACAAGTCTGTATTGTAATCCGTGGGCGCGGGTTCGAGCCTGCATAGGGGGCTGGACGACCATCGCAGTGTCCTTAGCCAAAGCGCGACTGTTGGTGGTTGCGCGGCAGCAAAGCGTCAGCACTATTGATGACTGAGGTTTGTGCTCGATAGAAACTGGTGGTTGTTCGCATAACGTGAGAACTCGATCCTCATCAGAGTGACCCTCACCAAGCGTATAATGGCCGCCATGAAGACGTTCGCATGGCCACAGGAGGTCGAGCTGTGCAATGAAGTCTCCGGCAAAGACGAGGACATTGGACTTTTTGGCATTAATCGAAAGTTGGTGGAGTTCGCGATAAAATTCCGTCTTAACTGGTGCACAACTGCAGTCGGTTGGATTGTATGCGCAGAACAACACAAATTACGTCAATTTTTTACAATGTCTGTTGATCCTGCATGAGCCTTGAAGTCGAACGGCACGCAGTCAACTGCCAGTCGGGAACAGATCCAGCAGCGAGGCCCCAGCTTTGTACTCCAATGCGACGTCAACAGCTAGGCAAGCTGCAGCTGCTTTTGTGCCACCAGACAGGAAATCTGGTTCCGAGATCACCAGCGGACCTCAAGTTAGTCGCGGTGCTGGAGTCCTGTATTCGTGTCTCTAGAGTTCGCGTTAGCCCAGCCATTAGTCTGATCTATATGAAATTTCGAACGTTGAAGGCTATCAGCCGGAATGCAAGCTAGGTCGGAGGCGGTCCACTGTATGAACAGTTTGGATGTCGGCGAGATTTGCATTGGAAATCGTCGGTGATAGTTCCTCAACATAGAAGTGTGTCCGTTCATTAACTCACTAATTACCGACCGATAAACCATATGCACATCACATAAGAAATAATACAACGCTTCACTACTCTTGGATCTTGCCTGTGTGGATCATACTCTTGCTCCACTTTTCAGTTTTCGGCATATTGTTCGCCGAGTTCTACGTGTGTAACTACATCAAACCGGAGTGTGGCGGAAAAGGTTTTGGTCTCATTCGGAAGAAGAAGCTGAGGGCTACCAAACTACACGGCAGCCATCCCTGCAAGTTGCAGCATAACAAACTTACAGCCTTTTTACTCCGCTCATCAACTGAACAGCTCTAGGGACGCTTGTCAGCGCTCCACCTGCATCATCGCATAAGGCAGGCCGATCAACACACGCTGCCGCTTTGTGTGGGTGTGTGTCCAACTGCGAGTCCATTGATCGCTGAACCCCACAGTCTGCGCGTTATGACCTCCATCTGCCTCTAACGCCTGACCTTGGTGCGGTCGAACAACTCTCAATTCGTGTGCGTGTTCTGACCTATTCATGCTTCACCCCTGGCGCAAAGAACACTCATCAAGGTGAGCGCTTAGATAGGTCTTGCTACAAACGATAAGAGGAAGACTAGCATTCCAATGGTTCGACTTCGCCTATGTTGCGCAGACAATTGAAGTAAAGTCCTTAAGATCAGTGTTACCTGTTCTAGCTGCATTAGACCGTACTGTCCTCAATGTGTAGGCAAATCCGTCCAAGAAGTGAGACAGGCAAACAAAGTTTCTGACACAATTTCGTTTTGCCCAACATGTCAAGTCATTCCAATTGTCAACTGTTTATCTTTGCTCATGAAAAAGTGCGATAGGATGACTGAGTTAATCGCGCACTTTGTAAATACTAAAACCGATCCCACGGAGGTAAATATGGCCACGATAATACCTCAACCAGTCAAAGTAAGCTCCAAACCTAAGCCAAAGAAGAAAGCTAGACGCTCCAACCGCACTGCTGCGTCTGTGACTCTAAATCCATTGGGTCACCTCAATCCCATAAGTGGACAAGCTCAAACATGCCTGCTTCCACTTCTCCAACCATAGACTTTTCACCTGAAGATTCAGCCATGACACTGAAAGCTCAGAGCCGAAGGCAATCCGCTGCAGATAAAAAGCAGGTAACGTACGCATCGATTGCCTCGACAAACACACCGGGAGCGACACACATAGGTCCATCTTCAGTACCGAGCACGCGTGGCGCAAAGCAGCTTTCACCGTCAACATCAGTGGTGCTTTCTAAACAACCCAAATTGCCGGGAAAAACTATAAAGCCGACTCTCGCTAGACAACACCACGCTGTGTTAACTCTCATGTGCACCAATGTTCCCGAGTCCAAATCTGGCACAAGAAAACACAAGTTGCAAGACGATCGCAACCAGTGGTGTTCTATCTGCGATGCGATTAATATTCGAGTTGAGTCTACTAAGCTGAAACGCGGAAAGCGTCACCCGACCTCTGGTGAACCACGAATTCTTCGAGTAACACTAGATGCAGCAGATGAGACAGAGGCTGTCTTGCTGTCAGCAGTTCGTCTTCGCAACTCACCGAGCGGAGTGCGCATATTACCTGATCTACCTTGGAATGATCGCCCAAAAGAAGCAGTTGAGCAACGCGGGATTCCTAATAGGGACAGAAAGAAAACAATATTTGTTCACTGGGTTCCAGAGCTTCTGCATTCTTCTGATCAAGATGCGTAAACACACGACCGAGAGCAGTGGTGCTACATCCGCGAACCACTCTCTGTTCACAACGTTATTGCCAAATCCCTGACAAGAGTTCCGTCATCACCTAACTACAAGGGTTCCGGTCCAAGGCTAATGAAATTAATACTACACACCGAGGGAATGATGCAAGTTCTGTTGGATAGTTGGTTAAAGTTTCGAGCCAGGTTGCTAACAGAGATCCAGCTAAAGGCAGTAGGCGCACGGCCACGAGTCACAAGCAATTCGATAAAACTTGCAAATGCCGTAAATTCTTTATTTGCACAGTCCTGCGGAGAGACCGACACAACAGCACCCACGGCACACAGGAGGACCGAGCACAGCACGAGTGAAACGTCTGTTCAGGAGCGCTCAGTAATGCCATGCAACTTGACTGAAATTCATAAACCAAATAACGATTAATGGTCGGCCACCTAACGGCCGGCTTAAAAACTAACACAAAGTTGACATCCATGCCTCACAACCGCGGGAACTCGTCATGATTACAGAGACCTGGTTAAACCTTGAGCTAACCGATTCTGAGATCAATGTACCCGGTATGTCGCTGCTTCGGACCGATAGAACCGGAAGGGGTGGTGGTGTGATTCTTTATTATAATGCAAACCTCCGAATTGATGTTATCATTCATCCGGAGTTCCGAGTTTCTGATTCGCTTTGGTGCCGCCTATGGTTGCGAAACAAGGACACATGTCTACTAGCCGTGATTTATCGCCCACCAAACTCAACATCGGAAATGGACTCCAAACTGAACCACGTCTTTCATTTGATTTTGAACAAGTCCTACACCCACATTCTTATCACTGGGGACTTTAACGTGCATGACCCCTGTACAATCACGTAACCTCTCCCACCAGATTTTGAACTTCTAACAAACCATCGATACTGGGTCTGGTGCTCACTAACGAAGAAATGGTTGACGGGATAGTTACAAGCACACCATTGGATGGTTCGGGTTTACCCTCTTCCAGCAAATACTTCGGCGGCAGTGTTCCAGGAGGTGGTGGAATTTTGCCTAGCAAGCGTTCTCGCTACAAAAGGCCACAAATATTCCTTTAACAACACTGTGACCTGGCGATTGTGACTCGCTACCAACTAAACTAACCCATTGCTTATCCGGACAACCGGTTCAAATCCACAGCCATTAAGTATCCATTTAACACTGGCGGCACGCTGAAGCACGATCAAAAGGGCAGAAAAACATTTACAAATTCCATAAACACAGCTAAACACGTCCACATGTACACGTATACATTCATACATCAACATATGCAACAATCCCATTGTTCCATCCTAAATTAAATGATCATATTTCGTACGCTTAACATCATCATGCCTGTGCAGGCGTGCCTCGTTTAGTCGAGAATAAATAGTTTATTCCATTTATTTATTTACTATATATGCTATGCGGAGTATCCTGAAAAGGAGGATGATAAAGTGTATAATGTCACGTACTATAATGTGTTATCTAAGCTTGTTAAGGATACATCTTGGACTTTCTTAACCGAATGCCCACCGAGATGTTGCCTGGGAAACCTTTACAAGAATGCTTAGCACACTGGAAGCGCACGCATCGGAACAGAAGTCCTTCCAACCCAACACAAGCATAAGACATTTCTGAGGAGCAGAACACGTACAAATATGTCCCACAGGGATTTGGCATGGCGAGATCACAAGGACTGCACGAATGCCGAAACCTAGACTGCATTTGTGACACATCGTAACTTCTGTGTGAAACTGATCCGCGAAGACAAGGTCACTCATCAGCAGAAATTAATGAAGCGATTCTGCATGAACCGCAAACTTCTGTACAGGCACGTTAACGGCCTTCGAAAGCTGAAGCCGGGGGCTACAGCACTCGTCACGGCTGATGGGTGCACGCGATCAGCAATGGAAGCAGCTGATCTCCTACTGCTTCATTACTCCCAAACTTTCCAGCAGGCAACGAGCCCAAACACTCTCCTCGTATCTATTGCTCCACCATCGGGTTTGGACAACGTCACCTTCGCTGCGGAGGCTGTGCTGAAGAAGTTGTTATGCTTGCGTATCCACAGTTCTCCCGGAGCCGACAACATCCGACCAAAGGCTCTGCAGACGGTAGCTAGTGATCTAGCGGAACCACTGGCGGTTTTCTATCAGCGATGTCTAGAAGAAAACCGTATTCCACCAGGATGGAAGCGAGGGGTCATCACTCCTATCCATAAAGGAGGTAGCCGCACTGACCCTAGCAACTACCGTTCAATAACACTATTTCCTGTACTATCTAAAGTTATGGAATCAATTATCGCAGCTGCGCCAATGCAGTAGGTGGAAAGCCAAAACTTAATAGCTCCATAGCAACACGGCTCTCGTCAAAAGTGTTCATGTAATGGTTGAAGGCATCCGCTTTCGGATTTGCCTGTCACTGTGGCAAGCCACAGGACGCTTGCGCCTACAGAGGGAACATGGGTGGCTTACACTGCACCACCCACAGCCCCAACCACACACCCCATATCCAGTGTAAACCCGAAGCAATAAGACCGGGAGGCATGTGGATGGGATCCACGTTTCATAAAAGGAGCTGGCCCACACTACTTCACAGGCAAACATAAGCACACTGTATTTGGGAATCAATCGCACCCAAGAAGGTAGCTGGACCCTAATCCGCTCCACAATGAGTGCATGGAACCTCTCTACGAGCCTAACACGGCCACAAGGACCGTGTACCCCATCATCTCCAGCAACGACCAACTGTCCCCTGGAGCCAGTACAGACGAGGTAGTGGGTAACAGACAGGTAGGCACCCTGCCAACATGTACAGCAAGCGCAGCCACACAGGGGCGATCAAGCAACAGCCAATCACTTAAAGTGACATTAACAAATAAAATATATCTGCTAATGTATATGGCTATGCCGACATAACTCACCGATAAATTAGCATATGAATTAAGTTGGTTTTCAAAGATTCCACGATAAGTACAAAATGTCCACAAGTTACGCAAAAATTGCTACGAACAGAAAAAAGTTAACGAAGATAACCACAATTAGCGTAAGCAACGTGGCCAGTTGAGAGAAGCTTATTCAGGTAGGCAGAACAAAGCAAATAAACTGGAATGAAATTGATCCGGGTTAAAAAGACCTAGAGTAAGTCTAAGTTGGTTTAACTTAACTGCCGTGAATAAGCATCATGAATGCTACATCAGCCTTATATATATATATATATATATATATATATATATATTTGGGTAGCGGTTTGTGCACATGAACAGTGACGCTATGTCAGATGCAGAAGCATCTTGCGCCTCAAAGGCGTGAGGCACACACGAGGCAACAGCGTACGACAGCTAGAGTGGACCCGATCAGTACATTCTAGGCTTTCGAAATATTAAAGCTGGACTGTAGTGTAAAAGTACCAAGGGGTTATCATAACGGTGTAGCGATCTTCCATGATAAAAGAATGAGATGACTTTGTGCGTCACTGGAAGCATTGTGAAGCACATGAAGGTGAACATTTATAAATGCGTATGTGTGCATGTGCGTCTGCGTGAAAATGGCACTTCGGTTTGGCAACGAAGCCAAGTCTCGTTGTGTTATGTAATGAGCAACGCAACACGTTACGTAACGATGTGAGTAAAGACCGCACGCACTACTTCATGGTTAATGAAGAATTTAGTCTACGAGATATGTGATTTCATCAAGTTCGCATCGTAATCGCAGCACATGATTACAGCATATAAATCCGCCTCCGATGTTGTGTTCATGTAATACTAACCTATTAATTGCACGTAATAGCTGGACTGAAGCTGTTGATGATGGAGTAGGAGTCGTTGTCATCTACCTGGACTTTTCAAAAGCCTTTGATCGCTTAGAGCATCGAATTCTTCTTCAGAAGCTTCCGATCTACGGCATTGGTGACCCAATCCTGGGTTGGATTAGCAATTTTCCACAAGACTGACGGCTAGTGGTGAGAGTCCGAGAATCACTGTTTGATGCAATTGATGTGGTGTGTGGTGTACCACAAGGCTCGGTTCTTGGACTTCGTCTATTCTTGGTGTTGATTAACGATTTGTCGGGATCAATTGCTTCCGATTTCCTATTTTCCCCTGATCATATCAAGATATGGCGAAGTATCAGAGGAACGGGCGATCACGAACAGCTCCAGTGCGATCTTAACGCAGTGTCGTACTATTCACTTCAAAATGCCCTACCGTTCAACGTAGACAAATGTCGCGGTACAATTACGCCATAGACATAACTACACCTATTTGCTTGGGACAAACGGAATGCAGACCAGCTCCCAGGAACGTGACCTTGGTGTGATCGTACAGAGCGACCTCAACTGTTAAAAACAGGC
Organism: Dicrocoelium dendriticum; assembly: GCA_944474145.2. Classification (NCBI taxonomy): domain Eukaryota; kingdom Metazoa; phylum Platyhelminthes; class Trematoda; order Plagiorchiida; family Dicrocoeliidae; genus Dicrocoelium; species Dicrocoelium dendriticum. Next base: position 69,024,773 of record OX104068.1, on the reverse strand, counting down.
TGAGGTAGCTGCAAGAAGAGGCATGCTGTGAAGGGCATTCGGGAGATTTGACCCATCAATCTTCCAAATGATGCACAATCCCTCTGTGCGCCCGCATGTTGAATACGCTATCCAAGCTTGGCAACCTTGGTTGAAGCGCGACCTAGAAGCGTTACAGGCACCACAACGAGGAGCAACAAAAAATGTAAAGGGCCTACGCTATCACTCTTACCACCGAAGGCTGAAGTTTCTGGGAATTTTCAGCGGACGCTATCGAAGGCTGCGCGGCGACCTCAAATTAGCGTACCAAATATTGAGTGATCCCAACCATGTACGTCGCCATCCGCTGAAACTAAGCCACAACACGTAGCTCAGGAGTAACCGCTTAAAATTGAATTAACAATATAGTCATCTAAGGTGTCGACGGAATTACATTTCCTTTGGGGTTTGCCAACCCTGAACGCACTCCCAGACTCGTTTGTGTCCTCACCTACCTTGGACGTTTTCAAAAAACGATTAGGTGTTGGCCTTAGCTCCCAGCATTTTGTTACCTAAACTACTCTATTGTGGATTACGCCAAGCATGCTTTTCTACAGGAGTTATGTGTCAAATGGACCCCAGTGAGCGCGCATATTTCCCTTTTCTCACGCCTTCTATCAACGATCACTGCACGCCAGTGCATTTCTGAGCGTTTACGCTCAGTTTTTAATTTTACACATGTTATTTTGTAGCAAAGTGGTCATCTCGGCAGACGTTCGGTGGATGACACAGATATATTTTGATTTCATCATATTCACCCCAACCATCCTACGGGAGGTGTCAAGCACTTGCTTTTATCCTGTGATAAATCATTGTTCATCGTTCAATGATTGTTTAAAAACGAGATGCTTACTTTCTTCCGTTTTGAAAGCCTTATCGATTAGTCGTAACAGGATCGATTGTGTTTACATGATAGCTACAGTTTCTTAATCACATGACAATAGCTGTTGATGATGGGAAGTTAGTTGTGGTTAGGTAACTCCATATTCGTAAAGCCTTTGACCGACTTCCACAGATTATAGTGTTATACAATTAACCATCGGTTGGTACTGAGGAACCAACACACTTGCATTTCGTTATACCTCCCGGCTAGTAAGCTTGTGGTACAAAACACGTGTCTCTTCCTCCCTTAGGTTGTCTCTAGTGAAGTAATACAAGGAAATGTCCTTGGTTCTTTACTGTTTCTTATTTACGTAAATGATCGGGTTAGCAGTAAAGAGGATAACACTGTTTTCCTGTTTGCAAATGTGTGGTGGCCGCCTGCCTGAGTCTAGCTGCGACGAATCTTCAAGAAAATATAGAGAAGTCGTCCATCCGCACAGAGAAACGTACATATAAAACTCTTGGGACACCTTCAAGACGATTTTCATTTTTTTAAACGGTCTCAATAATGACGAATATCGTATTATGGTATGAAATGTCATTTTTCAGCGAACAGTCTTACCCTGCATCACGCGTACATCTTGTAGTGCACATCAATCCGCAACCCAGGCCCGTGATAGTCGCAGTATGATTTTCAAACAGCACAGGTAAGAAAGACCCCTGTACATAGATCTCGTCCTTACGCATTCAATGAGTCATGGCTTCAGTTGTACAAACCATAGGTACAATCCACCATTTTATATTCTGGAGTTATGTGCACCAGAATCGGGAACTAGAACGAAATGGCTGTTCAGCGAATTCAACGAGGCCTCACAAAATGAATAATTGGATACACAATAAAATACTTGCAATCGGTGTTACACTATCCTTGAACTGCAATCCATATGGGCGTGAAGAATAATATTAAATTGTCATCCCGTTAAGAAACATATAAAACAGTTATGAATCCGCCCAAGTAAATTTGTGCACCATTCAGAATTTTAAGCATCTTACACTTAAGGCGAGTCCCAAATTAACAGTTCTAAGGAGTAAAACAAGCTTTAGTGAAATATGTCTCACTGCTTACTCTAAGCTTTGAAATGAAATGCCCCAGAACACCTGAAAATGCGACAAGGTGCATGCGCCTAAAATGGTTCTTAAGAAATACTTCACTGTGCAAAAGGGCATATAGATGTTACTGATAGCACAGCCTTTGCAAACCACATTCGAACAATGCAAGAATAGTTTTATACGAGTAAAAGAGTATCGTGGATATGGAAACACATCAAAATATTAACCAATTTTACCAACTGCGTTTACATCGGTGAACTCACTGAAGTATACCTAGTAGAAACTGTAAATCCAAGGTAAATCCATAGGGGATGACTGCAAATGGGCTGTTGGTAAAAATGGTATCTCCTCCTGGTGTACACATACAGGGGTGAAAAAAGTGGAACGAAATCTGGGATTTGACTTCCAGTGAAATCTCTAACAAACATTCGTGTTTAACCAAGGGGAATCACTTATGTGGAATGGTGCATCGAAATAAGTGCACAGTAAAGTCGGAATTCGAACTCTACGAGCGTAGGAGCACAAATGACAGATTCCGGTATGGCATTTCACGTACTTCAAACGCGTCCGGAAAAGAAATTCCGTTGGCATTCCAAAGCACTGTAGTGATCCTCAGATGGTGGACTCACAAATTGCTGCCGTGAGGGAGCTCTAGAAAGTAGTGGAACGTGTGGTTGGGGGCTCTCAAAATCTGGTAAGCCAAAATGTGGTAAAGCGCAATCGCAGATACCGTCCGCTAAAGACCCCGAGCACTTGATGTCTTCGTTCACGCGACACATTATAAAGACCCTTGACATGCTCTGTTGCGCGGCGATGGAGTATTTCCAAGGTGGTGAGATCTCTGCTCAGCCATAGCTGCCAGACCTGCATTGCGTATTCCTCATGTGGCCGTATGTATGAGCCGAGAAGTTGTGGAAAAATCAGTGTCGGTTCCTCCGAAGGTACGCTTCAGGAGGCCCACGTCTTGGATGCCACGCCTTGACGCCTATACAGCCTGATCCGAACATCCAAGAACGAGCCGGACCAAAACTCCCAGAACCATCTTGCCAGAAGAGGTTTGACTCTCCTGGTTGCCGAGTTTGTAGGAGTACGCCAACTTGTGCCGTAAGTGCAACACTCTACATTTGTCCACATTGAATCCAAAGAAATTCTGGATTGACCACGCGTATACCTCACCGTGATCACCTAGAAGTACTGTGACAATATCCGGTTTATTGGTCGCCCTCCACACCTTGATGTGATCAGCATAAATCAAAGAATGCGAGCTTATGAAGCGTGCGATTGGTTTATATACGTAAACTATAACCACGGTTCTAGTATTGATCCATATGGTTCTCCGTATGCAACTTGGATAGAATCCGACAGAGACGCACGCACTCGTACTTTCAAGCACAGACGTAGAAGAAAGCTGCTGATCCATCCTAGGGGAGGTCCACTAATACCACACGTCTGGAGCTTGAAGAGCAGAATGTTACGGTTTACCGGTCGAACGCCTTTGAGAAGTCAAGGAAGACTACAACAACTGCTGTGCCAGAGTCCAGTACTTCATTCCAGCTGGATCGAGCTAGCAGTAGATTTGTACTGCACGATCGATTTCGTCGGAAGTCATGCTGTTCCGGTGCGAGGTAGTTAAGTTCTTCTAAGTGGGTCGTTAACGCACCAGAAATAATAGCTTCCATGACATTTGAAAGAACCGGTAGGAAGATTATGCGACGATAGTTGGCTGGATTGGAACGACTACCTCCCTTGTGAATATGGGTAATCATCCCGTGTTTCCACATGTCGGGCACGTACATTTCTTCGAAGCAGTGTTTGAAGAATAGAGCCAAAGGCTCACCTAAACTATTTCCTACCACCGCTAGCGACTTCATGTGTATGATATCAACTTCAGGAGGACTGTGCTTACTCATACTCAATAGCTTGGTTAGTACAGTTTCTGCCGTGAACGACAGGTGAGTGGGTTTTGGGGGGGGGGTGAAACAACCCTTGTCATAAGGTTTAGTGGCCAGTGATTGCATTGAAAAGTTGCGCGTGTTGCAGCCGCTTAGTATTCCCCGCCTCCTTCGGTGTCCGTTTGAGTCCATCCACTGTTTGAAAAGGAGGAATTCTCCGTTTCACCTTACGTAGATTGTTGACGTGTTGATACAGAAGATTATGATTTGAGGTCATAAGCACTGTGAACTTAAGCTCGTACGCTATTCTATCCTTGCGAACAAGCTGAGTACAGTGGTTAAGTTGGGCCGCATGGGCCATCCAGGTCTCGGTGCTCGGTGAGCGTTTGTAGAGATGCCAAATCGAGTTCCGCACTGCTATATCCTTGCGTGTCTTGCTTTGCAGAAACGATACCACCTTTCTCGTGTGGGCAGTCTTAGTCGCTGATGCTTCGGCAACCAGAATTAAACTGGCTGACGAAATGATCCCATGCACTAGCTGATGCCTCATCTGCCCGAAGAGTCCAGTTGGTTGGCTCACTTAATCCATCTATGTCGTAGCGCGTTATTGCCTTGGCAATTTCCACGGGATCTACTGCAAAGCAAATGTATTCGAAGAGTAGGACGACGTAATCGCTGCGGCCCAAAGGGCGGTTCGACGATAACCCTGTAGATCAGTATCTTTTCGTTGGTATATATCGGATCCAGTATTGACGGTTCATCTTTCTCTCGGAATCCGCATTGACAACACATAAGAACAAAGTGGTTTTTTTATCGAACCTTCCATACTGATTGTGGAAGCGACATGATGGAACAATCATACCTACAAGTTGTGTCTTGTGGAAAACTTGTGACAGAAATCCACAGTAGGTAACCATAATAAGCGTGCTATATTCTGCAACCATCCCAAGATCGCATTTCTTCTTTTTATCTCTGTTTCTGAGCATCATTGCTTTCCCGAAAAGTGGAGTGGAAGAGATTAACTGAAAAAACGCGCAGCGTTCTCTTGGTTTGAGCAATACAGTGGTCGAAAAGAGACAGTGATTCCTACCGTCAGCTTTCTCAGTAAATTTCGTCATCGATGAATTAATAGAAATTGTGTTCATTTAACACGACTTATGTGTAGACGCTCCCAGGTGATAGACTCCTTGAGTTAGAGTAGACCGACGACAGCTGGCAAATATGACGAGCAGCATTGGACAAATGAACAATGGCTGTCAATAAATGAATTAATTGATCATTCTCAGCAACACAAGGCTATGCTTTGTACTCTCGAAATGCAAGCTTGACATGAACTCAGTCCTGCGCTAACTACTGGTAGGTATCAACTAGAACCCGTACAGAAGTGCAATTATCCGGCAGCTATATCAGCACCTGTAAAATAGAAGTGACGAACTGAGTAGCATAAGTTCGGAGCACCGATTGCGTCGGGGCGATTTCACCCTCACCCTAATCGGAGCATTCTGCGATGCAGCCGTCCGTTCGACCCTACAGTTGTGAAACCTGGCTTAAAAATATCTAAAGACGTACGGAGGCTAGTTACACTCAATCGTCTGTGTTTTCACAGCTTAGCGCACAGCTAGTAGGAACAGTGGGTGAGCAACGAACGGGTTCGGCGTCTAGTATTTGGAGCGACTGAACCAGTCATCCCCATTATTCCACGTACCAAGCTTCGATGGCTTTGTCTTGCGTTACGCACGCCACGTCATCGGCTTCAACAAACTGCGCGGTTTGCGCGTTTGGAGTGTGGATGGAAGGAGAAGTAGGGATGCCAATCGATGGCTTGGTTAAGAGAAATGAAGAATGTCACTTCGAAGTTGGCCTACGTTGGAGCCTCCCGACTCCCCGGTTGGAGTCCGAAAGAAAATGAACACATCTGACTGGACAAAGTTGTTGATATGTCGAATAACCGACCATAAGGACGTGCGTGCTGTGAATTCCCTTAGCCTGCCCCTACCCGTTTAGTCTCCTCTTGCAATCAAAATCTCATGTTTAATGCATAATATAAAAAAGTGTAGCAATAATTTTTGTTTTGTTTGTCTCTGTTGTTTTTTTATTTCAGTGCCACCTGGTTGAATTGTGTTGCGGCACAACACCTGGGATGTTTCCCACCCCTAACCAATGTGCAGAGCAATGGTAATGATGACGGAGAGACGCGAGGGACGCGAAAGTCACCGATGTCTCGCATCGATGGCGCAATGGACCCCACTGGTGCTGCATCGACCAATAAGCTGGTGTCATTGAAAGTGAAACCACCATCAATTGCATTTGACCTTAAGCCATCACAGCAGTCGAAGCTGATGTGCCGGTAAACTGCTTGAAACACGGGTCTGGAGTGGCAGTGAGTATTTGCTGGCTTTATGCAAACAATGTAGAATATAGTGGCATCAGTGAGTGTGAACCCTAAATAAAAAAAACTAATGCGCATAAAAGTCAAGGTTTGACACGTCCCATGGGGTGGTTTCTGAGGATTACCAAAGTTCAACAAAAAGTAGTTACACTAAAGTGAAACGCGTATCTGAAGACTCACCATAATATCCACCTTAGCACAGAAGTACATCCGTCTACACAGATTAAGTAGGGGCTAGTGAGCATAATTGCGTCTTGTCGTCACTCGATAAAAAAGAATTTAAATTAGAATTTAAATTATAAAACAAACCACCGGATGACACTGGAGGCGCTCTACTGAAGCCATGTTTCTTAGTACAACTCACTGTTTGATTTTCCGTTTTCGATTCAAACATGGAGCTACTTTTTTGACGAGACAAGAGCCAAAAGAACTCAATACTGAGGAACCATAAGTGTCAACTAACAAAAGCATACATATCAAAGCGTTTGCATGAATATGAGGCGCCATTCTCCCATAACCTACCACGAATACGCAACTGTTTCCATCACTCAACCCAATGAATGTATGATGCTGAAACGAGCTAACCATATAGTTCAACAATAGTGTAACACACAAAAGCATTTACATACACGCTGAATTGGTCTGAATTAGTTTTGTATGACATAATTTGAGACACAAATAAGTATCTTCCTATCTAACGGCATGCGGGAACAGTCTCTGATACCGCCGAGAAATTAAGGAGTCTCACCTGTTGATTGTTTTTCCGAGCTTGATTAAGAAATCGCATACGTTTCACCACCATGCGAGGTGGCATCTTCAGTGCAGTAATAGGCAGTGTGTATTGCTGCTTAGTGAATTGTCAGTCCGTCACCTGCCCGTGCATGACGGACTGACAATTCACTAAGCAGCAATACACACTGCCTATTACTGCACTGAAGATGCCACCTCGCATGGTGGTGAAACGTATGCGATTTCTTAATCAAGCTCGGAAAAACAATCAACAGGTGAGCAACCAAGCCGGGCTACCAGTGTTCCAAGTTATTTCAAATTAAAGAGTCGTTTATTTATGGGAAGCCTGTTATGCGCCTTTTTGGTTCTTATTCCTTCAGAATCGCCCTAAGGAAATGCAGCGTGTGGACTGTCCAGTGCACGATTTTCAGCTTCTTCCCTGAGAACAATTGTCTTGTTGGTTATTCACAATCACAATGACAAGCAAGATTGATAATAGAGTCTGCCAGTCACCACTGCCGATACTACTGGCACTATGCATACGGTTGACTTAAGCATCGCTGAGATCCTAAAATCCCTGCAGTTAGTGAGCAATGGACTCCGGGGTATATCCGCAGCAGTGAAGGCAACGCGTCGTTACTGTATGAACGACGACAGGGAATATTTAGGATCTGAGAAAGTTCGCATTATGTACCGACCACAGTGATGAATGAGGATTTTGTACGTTGGGTTTTAGTCATGTTACTCAAGTAAGCGAATCATGTAAGTATCAGTAAGTGAGTACGTATCATCGGTCCGACGGAAATCGTTACGAAAGATAAGTGAATTACTCATCTGCCGGATGACACATGAAAACAATGCGCTTACGTTCTCAGTCTCCTCATCATCCCACAGAATTCCCGTATTCGTCGGCGCGAAGTCTGGGAGCTGGATGGTGTGGTTGGTAAGCTGTGAATAATAAAAACGACGTCTGCTGTTAAGGAAATGGCTGAATACAAAAACAAGAATGAAACCCTGATGGCTAGGTAGGGTGTGAGTTGTAATAGACCACGATTTAATACCGGTACAGAGAGCAATGTTTGAAGTCGGATTAAGTGACCCTGCGGTGCAAATTGTGCAGAATATGCCACTTAAGCGATCTCTTACTTACTCCCCAACTAAACAGATAAGTTGCTGGGTATGATGTCACATTTGTTGTTTGCACCTCTGTTGTAAAAATGATAAGGATGGAATTGAGAAATAGTTCCAGGGCTGACCAATGGGCTGTAGCTCGATTTATCGAGAAATATACCATGTTATTTTCACTATGTTCATAAGATTGGTTGCAGATCCTACTTCAAGTTGCTGCAGTGTTGCCTTGCTCACTTGGTGGTAGTGCAAGCACGCATGGATAAGTAATCTCATGGGTGACTGTGACAAGTTGTGAGTGCGCGTGCCGTTTGACGGTTCGTAGCATTGCCCACACATTCAGGGTAAACCTTGCGGTTGCTAGCTCAATCTGTCAGTACTCATAACTGCCCAGCTTCGTCGAAACTGCAGCGCAAAGTGGTTATATTTGCAACGGATTTCACACACTTCGATATATTATCTGACTACAGCATGAAGGTAAGTGTTCAGAACCGGAAGAACATTTCCAGGTAGTACACTCCAACTACGTCTTGTATGAGAGAAGTATGGTGGTTATATATTTTTGTTACGTTCGCAGGGCTGGTCGATCAGATAACGTCATCGTTTACCGTCACGTCGGAATTAGGTTTGCGCGGAAAGGTAATTAGTATTCCAATAACACAAGAATCTCTGCGAGGTAAGTGTTGTGTCGCCATCGACAGTCCATGTCCCCACGACCGAAAGAAGAACACGAAGATGAGACAAGGCCGAATTGTATGCATGAGAACACTGCTTCCTTATAGAGGGTACAATAGTTTAGGAAGCAAAGCTACTAAGGCATGTTGGAACCAAGCAACATTATAGGAAACAACGAGTAATACGAGCGAATGAGAAGTGACAAAAGAATTAACCAAGCGTCCGAGTCCTAGGAAACGGCATTAGCGGAACTAGACTCCTGAGATACCGCCGATTATGAACGACTTAGAACAGTCAATAGAGGCAAAGAAATGGTGCGTTTAAACCAATGTCAAGTAACAAACGACGGCGAAACGAAAGGCGACTAAGAATTGTATTAAAAATATAAATGTCCATCGAGCATCCCCCTAACAGTGCGCATCCTTTCTGATTTGTTGTCGATAAGTGGAATGACCAATCAAACACCCAGACCATGAACCATTCGGCTGATATGTGGTTCATTAGCAAGCAGCAAATATGGCGGACTCATAGAGCAGAACACGTAGTGTTCACTCTAGATGTTATTGTACGCCAAATTGGAATTGCGTTGGACAAGACAGTTTCTAATGGAATTGTACTTTGAGATGGATTGGTGAGTGCGTCGTGAACGGCCAGAACAGTATTCCTCTGATTGATATTGTGAGATTGATTTTTTGAATGCATATACGAAGGTAATACGTTGGATACTTTTGGGAAAGGAATGAATTCAAATCACTTACTGGGTTGTAAATGAAGGCCGAGGAGCGCTGATCAATGCAGGCCACACGTGTACCATTTGGATTAGGGAATATGTTCACGATGCCGTTGGTGTGTACAAATTCGCTCAGGTAATCCCAATCCTCGAGATGGAAGTAGCGCAGTCCACCGAACTAAATTCAGTATACAAAATTTGAGTGCAATAAAAGAAGCAGCATAAAGGTGGCATAGTGATCTCATCGTTGATCAGTCACATAAACTGAGTTTTCCCGGGTAAAAGGCAGCTAACTGTCTCTAAACAGCGTTTGCATACTATACGATGCAACCGCTCGTTCACTAGGAGACCTAGTGCAAGTAAACCAGTCAGGGATTACGCACTCTGCCGTGATACTTTTAATATGCAAACAACGCAACCTACATGAACGCTGACGCCAAAATCGAAACCCTCAACCACCCGAGGTATTCCCATTCATTGAGTGTCTGCGCGTGGCCTATTCCGGCAGCTATCAATGCAACATAAGTGCTAATCTTGTATTAGAGTGAGCTACGTGAGTCTAGGGAGACAAATAATGCATACTCTAGCGCTTACCGTTATGCTTTGGTGCTTCTACTAAGTAAAAACATTCCGAGACATGAGGTACAGGACAAAGTACCGCGAAATAATTCTGGAAGGTTTTAGATATAGCTATACATATTTAGTTAGACATCGTTCAATATTGTTGTGAAAGGCCTACTACGACATTGGCGCAATTCAACAGCAATGCAGGACAAAAACATCGAAACAGCCCCTTTCACAAACGACGCCCCAGGCGCTAGCTACAACCCTTTCGTCGGCATCAGGATAATGTCGTTAGCGCCGTGCCAGTGGATAACTTACCAACTGTGTTGAAACGGCTGATGTTCTCGCGCGATTACAGCTCCCATGGTGCAGACGACATTCCCCTAAAGGCGTTAAAAGTTTCTGCCATGGGTTTAGCTGCACAGTTAGCAATACTTTTTTGGTGATGTCTATACGAGATGTGAAGGCACGGAATTATCAGTCAAATTTACAAAATTGGTAGCCATGCAGAACTAGAAAATTATCGTGCGATAACATCCGTTCCGGTGATTTCCAAGAAAATGGAGTCCATTGCAGCTGCGGCGCTCATGGGATATGTGGAGAGTAATAAAATTCTCGTTCCGGAGCAACACGGATTTCGCCAAAATCGGATAGTACTACAAACCTGTTGATAGCTCGTGCGTGCTGGGCGAAATCTGTGGATGCTGGTGAACGAGTAGATCCCGCCTACCTGGATTTCCCAAAGGGATTCGACCCTCTGGACCATCACATTTTATTTCACAGACTGCAGAATTATGGAATCTGCGATCCCGATAGGGGCTGGATGGGCAAATTTTTCGTTCGAAGTCACTTGAATATGAGGGTTCGCAGCACCCTATTCGACCCTATCGAAGTGCAATGCGGCCTACCTCGGGGCTCGGTACTCGGGCCCTGGTCTTCATACATGAGCTCGCGAGAATGCTATCTACAAGCTTCCTACTATTTGCCGATCATCTATAATTATGGTGTAATCTCACTACCTTGGAAAATCACACATACAATATCATCGGGAAAATGTTGCATTTCAATATCAGCAAGTGCACAGTTCTCTGTATACGCCATCGTAGTGTCCACAACTACCGGCTAGAATCAGAAATTCTACAGTGGGCCTCTCATGAGTGCGATCAAGCAGTGCTCGAGCAAGATGACTTTCCTTGTTTGGAGCAGACTGGAAAGGAACAGAAGAAAGCCAATCAACGTTTCGGTCTACTTTGCAGAGCGTTCGGGATGTTCGACGCCTCATTCTTTCCGAAAATGCTTGGCGCGTACGTGAGGTCGCATACGGAATACGCTATTCATGCGTGGCAACCCTGGCATAATCACCGCCTCACCGTGCTGAATACTTCACAACGCAGAGCGACGAAAACGTCATAGGTTTGCCTCCCCCTTCCCTACACACTTAGGCTAATAACTTTAAAAATGTACAGCAGAGACCATCGGCTTCTACGAGGAAATCTCAAAATGGTGTATCGGATCCTAAGAAACCCTAACTACACACGCCACTACCTTTAGAAACTTAGTCACAACACATTTCTGGGGGGTCATCAGTTCCATTTGGTCACGCAGTACTACCGACTGGAATGTCGACGAAACATTTTCTCCCTCCGAATCTCACAGGCTAGAAACACCATCCCGTCGCATGAAATTGTTGTCCCACAGTTTATCCCTATACAAAAAACACCGTGATGATAACCTGTCATGTTTACAGTACGAGATATAGCCTATGATAGTCAGATGATGGTAACAGTGTGGAACAAACAGTGAACGCTGTCAAAACGCTCCTAAACTCAAGCAGGGATACTCGCACATATGTTAATCTATACCCATCGGTGAGCCATGTATCTCATAAGTTGTTTTACTGACACTGTTTTTACGTTGTAATTTTCCCCAGGACTTGTCAAGTATTTGTTTTTATATCCCCCATAAGCCATTGCTCCATTGCAACAGCTACTACTTATGTTACTTCAATCTATGCCAGAACTTTTGCATTAGTGTCTAGATGGTATGTTATATGACACGGTGTTAGTGGTTGGGTGTCTTCAGGAAGTCCGCTGGAAGCTTCAGTGGTTAGGCAAAACCGAGTACTTTAGTAGCTTCGTAACAACAAGCTGAATAACCTCGGTGATATTAGGGGTTAGAACAGACTGATACAAGTTGCTTATGAAGAATTTCGTTTGTTGGTTAAAATACTACAAGACGCAATCTGTTCTTTTCTAATTTTCGCTGTCGCTGTAGTATGTATGCAGAGGATAGAGGAAGTACAATATTTGCAATATAATAATGATCAACCTAGTTATCGAGGCTTGTAGTTAAGCCAAACCCTTTTAACAGACCCTTGGCTTATGCAGAACTAAGAGCAAGTACGGATAGCCATTCTGAAGACAATGTAACAATGGGTTATGACAAGTAAAACAAGTGTAGGCTTAGCATGTCCTATAGCTTGGGAGTGGAAGGAACGTAAATTTGTCAATAAGTTCAGCAGTTTAGCAAAAAACGCATAAAATACTAAGATCCATAATTCTGAAATGCTGAAGTCCTTCCTGTGGAGCAGGGCACAAAACAAATGATCTCGAGGATTCCCTTTGGAAAGCATACAGTCACTCAAAATGTTATTAACTGAAATGCTCATATAACCGATGGAAGCTACTAAATAAATAAATAAATAAGTTACTATTCTCGGCAACGCGAGGCATGCCATTAAAGGCATGATCATAGTAATAGTACAACGATTGAACAAGAAATCTGCAACAGTATAATAGGATTTTTATATATGTGGCTCCATAAATGTAGGTTGGTGTGTTGCTTGTGTTTTTAAATGTGTTACCGATCTTTTGAATGTGTTCGATCGCGTCGCCGGTGTGTGAAGAAAAGTTTGACGTTTATGGATTTGATAAGCTTGGAAATGTAAGCTTGGGCAGTGACAAGCATGTCAAATCTGCCCGCGAAAACAAATTGAAACAACAGCAGGATTTAGAGAACATCTACTGTAATCCTAAGCTGCTTTACACACATGTTAACAAGCTCCGCAAGGTACAGCTGGGCATCACACTTCCAGCTATCGCATTTGGGCAAGCCGAACAGCCTAGGAAGCGGCTAACGCTTTCAAACATTGATTCTCTTTCACTTTCTAGAAAGCATCGTCATCTTATACCATGCTCACACAGATAACATCATCATCAGGACCTAGTCGCTTCATTTTCGCGAATGTGCTGAAACGACTGATGTTACTGCGCAAGTACAGTTCACCTGGTCCCGATGACATACGCCCTAAGAGTTTGTTGGTTAACTGCCACGAGCTTGGCCGAACCATCAACTCAGTTTTTCTAGTGTTGTCTCGATGAGATGCAGGTCCTAACAATGTGGAGGCGTAGAACAGTCTTCCCTTTACAAGAGAGGCAATCATGCAGTGTCCGCAAACTACCGCTTGCTTCCACTTCTTCCTGTTCTTGCTAAATTCGTGGAATCTCGTTGCAGTTACACTTATGGGATATGTAGAAAGTTGCAAACCGATCGTGCAGTAGCCCCATGGATTCCGCCAAAACCGTTCATGTTCCACGAAACTGTTGTTAACCCCCAACCAGCTGGACAGAATTCGTGGAACCTTGGGACGGAGTCGACTCCGCCTACACTTGTTTGTCTAAGGCGTTTGATTGCCTAGACCAGCCATTCTCAACTGGAACCATATGGCCTCCAGGGGGCCATAGCGCATTCCCGGGGGCGCTGGGATGAGAAAACTTTAAGGAGGGCCATGGGGGGTCATGCTATGAAATATGGATTATGGTAACACAAAATACAGCATCCATTTTTAGACAATTTTCTGCTAGTTTCTCTTCGCACATTACTCTCCACCGAACAGTGAAATGAATTATGCACCCAAGTGACTGTTTACGAAGGTGTGAGAGCCAACTCCGCCAAGTTTTCACGGATTTTGCCGGGCTCAGCGCAAGCATACAATCACAATACGCGACTTAGACTTCGCAACTAATAACCGATTGGTCCTTGGGGCATAGATGCCCATCCAGAGTGCACCAGCTGAGCTCTACTAATGACACTGATGCATCTACTGTGTAAGCTGTAGTGAACCCACTGAACTCTTCTCAACACGTTGCGGCAGTTACGGCACAAAGCCTACATGACACTAACTGTGTTTGCCTAAGGACACTATCAGTGGGTGAAAACTCATGTGCCTGTCAGTCTTTCTTACTTGCTGGGTCTACGTACAGTAGTGTTAGGTTACGCGTTTTCGTCTCCAGCCTCAGCTCGCATAATCGTCTGGCGGCTAGGTCACGTTAGCCCGCAACGCTCCCCAAGGCACTTTAATAGGGCCCATTTTGTTCTTCATCCATGTAAACGATGTGTCTCAGCTACTCCAATCACCGTATGCGTTATTTACAGATGACTTGAAGGTGTGGAGAGTAATCCGCACCCCCAATGACTGTGACCTGGTTCAGCAGGACCTCGACCACTTCTCCACGTGGTCTGCAGAGGTCAAGCTTCTGATCAACCCGGTCAAGTCGCAATTCATGCGGTTGGGTAAATGTGAGCACAGTCGAACCTACACTGTGATAGCTCAGCCGTTGCATCCCGAACTATTAGCGCGAGACCTCGGTGTACTCTCACGCCACGGCCTAAAGTCTATGGACAACACGAATAGACTTTACCAAAACGGCCTTCGTATGCTTTGGGCGCTCAGGCACTTGGTTTGAAGAGATTGCCATTTGTCTCTTCCTTTCAATAATACGACCAATGATAGAGTATGGCTCTCCCGCGTCTTATCCTAGCACCTGAGGCGAGGTTGAAAAGATTGAGCAATTGCAGCATATGTCTATCAGGCTGATTCCCAATTTATGGGGTGTGCCGTTCGAAGACCGGTGTAAGAAACTAGGGTTTTACATTCCAACTTATCGTCGACTGCGGGTTGATCTCATCATGACGCACCTGATATTACATCTCGGTGAATATCCCATGTTGAGGCCGCTTCTGCATCTGCGCACATCAAGCAGCACTCGAGGACACCGGTATAAGCTTGTTGTACAGGATTAGAAGCGGGTGGCTCACTAAATCTGTTTTGAACGGAGAGTGGTGAATGTGAGGAACAAGCTACCAAAGCAAGTTGTTGAGGCAAGTCGGTGTCGGAATTTAAGAACTTCCTGGAGAAATACTTCAATATACAATATATCGAGCGCAGTCCAACATAACGGGTCTTTGTACCTGTGATATTAGATTCAGCTACACAGAGATATCTATTCTTGCTGCTTCCAAGCAGTAATCAGTAATCGACTGGCTACTCTGCACGCGTGGTTCGCTAGCTTTGAAGCATCTTCGTCCGTTCCGACTAAGAGTCGAAACAACTAGGACGCGTTATAATGCTTTCTTAACATTCAGTTCAGCTGAAGTCGGAAAAATAACCAACAGTTTTGTCAGCTTACGTCATACGTTGGAAGTCCTGTTTCTTTGGTGAATATATACAGTCCAGCCTGCTATGGTAGCTACCTGCCTAAGGCGATCACCTGTCTATGGCGACCAGCCAAATACATCCCCAATGTTTTCGCCTATGAGTAATGTCCCTATGCATGAAGCTGCCCAAAACGATCACTTGTCCAAGACGAAGAGTTTTTGTCGGTCCCATGAGTGATCACCTTAGACAGGTTTGACTGTAAAACCTAATGTGTACAAATGGATACCACTCATAACAATGATGATAATAGAATGTTATGCAACACGCATTGGGTGCCATTTTCAGCAATATCCGAGGTACGTTATTAGTTTCGTTGTTGATTATCCCATGCCGGTTGCTTGAAGTATCCCACATTTTCTTTCATGTTTCTCTTTTCTGTCCTCCATTTTACCCCTCGTCACTGTTTGCTACAACTTTCCTGTAATGCATGCGTGCCCAGTGGGTATGGTCATCTTCTGCGTTCTATTTGTTTTCTTCAATGGCTTTTGTCAAGCGGTTTTCCTCAATCGTTTTAGCCATCCACGGTAGTTTCAGTCATTCGTCGAAACCGCCTTTGGGTTATCAATAACAGCGTTTATACACTTTAACACTTAACATTATAGCCACCAACAGATATCATAAGTATGCTTATCACATGTCGTCTCTTCGATCACAATCAAGCAAGAATAAACTTGTTGACACCAATCATTCGTACTATGTGTGTGTTTCACCTTGTCGCCTGATGTTATTTACTAACCATGATATAACTGTGATAAACTTAAAGCAATAGCAATATTAAAGCACCTATTACAAACTTAAAATAACATTTCAGAATTGAGCTTTTCGGCAAAGAAGTAGTGTTGGCAGTACTTCGTGGAATATCAGTCATTTGGATTCATTGCATCATCACAGAATCCCACTCCACCTATGTGCTTTTAATTTGCCAGAACACTTTCAACTGAAACTATGTGACGAACTAAATTACAACATCATTTAAAAACTGTTCGTAAGTACGAAAGCGGAAAGTCTTTGGATTTTTCTCAGAAAGCTGTGAGATAGTTTTGAAAACAACTCTAAAAGTAGTGGTTTCTGTAAGGCAAAATAATAACGAATGAACACATGACGTCTTATAAGAGTAGCAAGTCGATTGCCGAAAATTGCAGTCCACCTAATGTTGGAGAAAATATCATCCTGCCTTCAGTACTAATAATACTGTCTGACCTGAGGAATCTTAATCCACAAGAAGTAGTTCAAGACATTCCGCTCAGCAACTAAAGCTGTATACAGGCGAATAGATGAGATCGCTCAGAACATAGAAAGTACCTTAGTCATCTTAATACTAACCAGAAAATTTTCGTGACAATTAGACGAATCTACTTTACCTGACAACGACGCTCTTCTCATGGCATATGTCCGATTCTTCAATGATAATGAATTACTTGAGGAGATACTGTTTGCCAAGAGTATTACAACTCATACAAACAGCCAGACTATATTTAAGGTAGTCAATAGCTATCTGACCGCAAACTTCATCCCAATGCAGAACCTAGTTGCATGTGCAACAGTCGGTGCTGTCGCAAAGGTCGGAAGATATAAAGGATTTATTGCCCATTTAAAAAATGTTCTCCCTTCTGTTCATGGACAGCACCTAGTGGCTAAGAACTTTGGAGGGCGCTTAAACGATTCCCTATCAATTGTTATTATAGTAGTCAACAATATCAACTCGCACTCTCTTCAATCTCACGACTTACAGCAGCTGTGGGAGGAGAACAATAAAAATTTCCACTTTCCACTCTTGCATACGGAAGTTAGATAGGTGCCCAAGGGCAAAAATCTTAGCGGTTTCGTTACACTCTGGGACACTATCGTGGAATTCCTTTCTGCCATTGGTTATTCAAGAAAACTGTTAAGAACTAAGCCAGACGTATTTTATCTGATTGATGCTTTTTAAAACTCCGACTACTAAATAAAACTCTTCAAGGCAGGTTAAGTAATCTCATCTCAAGCAAAAAAAACCTTATCGCTTTCCTCAAAAGCTGGATGCGTACGCTCAAAACATCGGACCTCGGGAATATGCACAGTTCCCAATTCTCGCTACACTCACGAAGGAGCTAGGGGATGATTGTTTGTGCCAATCATTTGTACCAACTCCGAACAGAAATGAAGGGCAATTTCATGACGTGATTCACAAAGAAATCCCGATTAGAATTTGTGCTCCATTTCATATACAGCCCTGCAATGTTAGAGTTAAAATCCAAGAAGCTATTATAGAGCTTCAGAATGACACACTAGCAACATCCGAATTCACACAATATAAAAGAGATTTGTGGATAAACGCTGATGCCCCTAACAGTTATCCCAGACTGTGGGAAATAGATAAAATATATTTTCTTGCTTTTCCATCCACATACTTGGTTGAGTGTGAATTCAGCAGAGAGAGGTTTCTCTGACCAAAAGTACATTGAGGTTGAACATAAAAGCAAGAGGAGATCTTCGACTTTCCCTGTCAAGTTTGGTGCCGGACATAAGCAAGCTTGCTCGAGGACATCAGGCTCAAAACTCGCAATAATATGTCGACAAACATACCGTTACAAAGATACTACGTCTCACATGACATGCCTTACAGTTAAATGCCAACAATAATTAAATATAATATTAAAAAGCAAGGACAACAGTTGTGTAATTACAAACAAGTTGCCTGATGTTGCGCATAATACATATTACCTTGAGGCCGTGAAAATTAAAATAGAGGCTTATAGGGAAAGAGCACTGATACCAACCTTAAAAAATTCAGCACTCAAAACAAAAAAAATCAATATAACCACTGGAGATCACAGATTTATGTCTGTTAGGCGTTACAGATTGCTGAAATTGTGGTGATCCAGAGTGGGGAGGGGCCATAAGAAATGGAAATGTTTACAAGGGGGCCACGGCCGAATAAACGTTGTGAATGTCTGGCCTAGGTCTACACATTCCTCTTTACTGGCTTCACAGTTAGGGGAACAGTGATCCTATCCTAGCTTGGATACATTCATTCGTACTCCAAAGCCGCTTGAATGTGCGAGTTCGCAGCACCATGTCAGACCCAAAAGAGGTTGGATGTGGAGATCCTAAAGGCTTAGTGCTAGGGCTACGGCTATTCCTATTATGGAGTACACTGTACCACATGGCTAGGTGTTATGGTCCCGTCTACTCTTGCTTTTCACAAACGATCTGGTAAGGGAAATCACTTCCTATTCCCTATTCTTCGCGGATGATATCAAGTTATGGCTAGCGCTCAGGGAACCGAACAACCGCGATAAGTACCAGCGTGATCTCAACTCCATTTCGAACCGCTCAGTTCAGAATATACACTGCCGTTCAATGTTGAAAAATGTCACGTTCTTCAATTGCGCTATAGGCATGACTACGTGTATAGGCTTGGATCACATATATTGCAAACAACATCTCAAGAGCGCGACCTTGGTGTGTTCATTCAATGTGACATTAATTGTTTGAAGCAGTCAGAGGAAGCTTCGAAACGTTACAATTAGCACGTCTGCTTGCTGAGGGCAGCATTCGGAACTTTAGACTCATCCATGTTCCCCATGATGCACAACTCTTAGGTGCGTTCTCACATTGAATACTCCACGCCAGCTGGGCAACCTTGGTTGAAACGTGACGTAGAAGTGCTAGAGAAACCACAACGCAGGGCCACAAAGAACCTCAAGGGTCTACGAAATCCCTCCTGCTAGCAAAGACTGAAGTCACTGGGAATTTTAAGTGGTCGCTACCGAAGGCTGCGTGGCGATCTCCTATTAGTCTACCAAATATTGTGTGACCCTAATCACGTATGCAGTTACTCGATGAAACTTAGCCATAACACCAATCTCAGAGATAAACCTCTGAAATGGAGTGAACAGTGTAGCCGCCTGGAATGTCGGCGGAATTGTTCGCTTCTAGTTTGCCAACCCTGAAATTCTGTCCCGAACATAGTTGTTTCTTCTTCTACCTTGAAAATCGTCAAAAGAGGATTGGATCTTGCCCTTAGCTCCCCAAACATCGGTGCTTAAACTGTGCTACTTTGGAACATTTTAATCATCCATTCAATCCGGATTAATGCTACATAAACCCGAGGAGGCGGTACGGAAGTGTGTTTCTGTTTTTACTTTTCTCACGGAGTATACCAAATAAAACGGCTCCTAGATGGCCTCGTCATTCGCAATAAATTCTCACCTACACTGCTATTATTCAGCTGCCTATCTGCTAGATAAATTCTCAGACAGACAACTCACTAACCTTGTGCTATTATAGTTTTACCCCTACCATCCTGTGGGACTTGTCAAGCAACTGCTCTTTTCCCCGCATAAATTATTGTTCATTTTCCAGTATTGCCCATAAAAGACCTCGCAGGAGTGTTAACGTTGAGCTTTCTACTTTCTACGGGCGATCACAAGATTTAATGGCCAATCAAGTGTTGGACGACCACATGGCATTGCAAGATAATCTCGACAAGGCTTAGGAGTGGTCGACCCAGAACCCTATCAAGTGCAAGTAACGAGTATATTCTACCAGATCACCTACAGATATCGACTGGTAGAACACGTTCTGTAGCATGCTTATCATGACAGCGATCTTGTGGTGCTCGTGCATGACGATTTTGGATGATCAAAACAAGCTGAGAGGGTAGCGAAAAAGCCAATCAACAGGTTGGCAAACTGTAGAGAGCGTTTGACCGGTTTGATCACAGTTATTTTCCCAACTGCTCGAAGTTTACGTGAGGCTACATCCATAATATACCATTCAGGAGTAAAACTTCGAAACTATATGATCTCACTGCTCTTTATAAGGCCTAACCGAAGGTGACTAGAACTGTTAATGGATCGTTCCATCTACCTTACTAGGTTAGACTAAATACTCTGGAGTTTTCAGTGACCAACATCGTCTTCTGCGAGGTGCTTTCATTTTGGTGTATCAGATTCTCAAGGATCCTAATCACTCATGACAACCTTAACTGAAATTGCTACAACACCTTACTGAGAGGCCACCATATGGAACTGGCGACACACGTCGCTATACTACACTACGCTACGCACTAATGCACTGATGCCGTTCACTCGACTGGTGGCAAAAAATTTTTGTAAAGCTGCCAAGCTCAGAGAACAGTTCATCTAGCACCAGCTACGATGACATCCGTGGCAATAAGTGGATTTGTGAAACACTCCTAGCCCTTATCAATAGGCACTCGCATGTACACAGGTGAACCAAGTCGCGTACTTGGTAAATGCCTTATCGAGGCACAATACGGTGCTTAGACATAAGTTCATGTGTAGGGAACAACGGAAGATTGACCATAACTACTCGGAAGGTACTAGATAGACACTTCCCTAAAAGGTTGCATGTTCTTAAAACTGTTACTTTATTCGTTGGACTGGAGGGAAATTTTGTAACAACACCCAGAGATTTCTGCGAAGTTGGGAAGGCTGAAAGAGTTTTCGAATACAACATGCCCAAGATTTATCCAACCATGAACGCTACGGTAGGATGTGAGGCCCAAAGTTGCAGCAGAATTAAGCCAATTGCAAATTCTGGGTATTATAATGCCTGTGCAATTTTCCAACTGGGGACGCCAGTTGTACCGGTGGCCAAACCGGATGGCACGGTGCGAATTTGCGGCGACTACAAGATGACCGTCAACCAGTCTTCCATGACAGTCAAATATTCATTATCCCGCATTGAAGACTTGCATACTACATTTGAAGGTGGTGAAAAATTCACCAAACTTGACTACAGTCAACCTCATTCACAAACTGATCATGATAGTTCTTCTCGAGAGTTTATTACAATCGCTACACATATGGGACTTTACCAATATACCTGGATACATTTTGCCATCAACTTTGCCCCATGTATCCTTCAAAGGATTATTGATGATTTGGCAGATAATATACCTTTCGCTTGTGCGTATTTGAATGAGATTTTAATCCCTGGACTCTCCGACACAGGACATATCCTAACGCGCACTGTAGCACCTGTGTGGTATCTTGAATATATGCTTAGTAAGGTCAGCTTACATGCTCCGGATGACAAGGTAAAACCCATTTTGGAAAGTCTTGAACCGAGAAACATTGACGAGCCCCGTTTGTTTTTTGAAATTCTATCTCACAATTGCTAGTTCTTATCTGACGCATGCACTATGTTGTCTTCTCTGAATGAGTCAGCCCATAAAAAATGGTACCGCGGTGTTGAGGTCCTCGGCAAACTTGTGCCTTAAGCAAAACCAAACAGGAATTCGCTCCCTGACCAATAGTAATTCATTATGAGCATGTGAATACTATCATTCCCCAATATGAGACATTCCCTTAGGGTGTAGGGGCTGTCCTGTGACACCGCATGAATCAACACACTTTACGCCCCATAGCGTTTGCATCGTGAACTCTGCAACCAGTGGAAAAATATTATGTACGGCTTCACAAGGAAGTCTTATCTGTAATACTCGCTATGAAAAGGTTCCATCGCCACATTTGGGGGAAATTTTTGAGTTTCACACTCACTACAAGTTTTTGACATCATAGTTATTAGAGACCAAAATTTGACAACCGACGGGTTCAACAAGAATTCAGAGATGGAATCTGACGTCGAGCACATACAACTACAAAGTACCTACCTTTCTGGTATCATCCATCACGCAGATGATGCTTTGAGCCGTCTACCAGTTGCAGGGACGTCACATGAGCCTGATTCTTCTTGTGATTCGGTTCACTTGATGCGACTTCTAGATGCAGCACCCCTACGAAACTACAGTCCGTCAGTGGACAGATCAAGACTCAGTTCTTTCAACGATCAAACGGTTCTTAACAGACGGACCTGCCAATTTGCAGCCATTTATAGCACACAGAATTGAGCTAAACTTATTCGCCGGTTGTATTTTGAAGATCCCGGTTGTTCCCCCGTAGCGAGCTTCGTGTACAATCCTTCACGAGCTCCATGATGCACCTCCAGGTGTGGCGAGAATAAAAGTGTCGGAGGATGGAAAATGTTGGTGGCCAAGAATTGATTCCGATATTAAAGACATGCTGAAGAATTTTGATACATGTCAAGGACACCAATACAGCTAACCTCCCAGTCAAGCACATTCGCGGCGCTAGCCCGACAAGCTGTGGCAGCGAGTCCATGCCGGCTACTTTGGCACGATTTATGGAACCGTGTTTCTTTTACTCACCGATGGACACTGCAAGTGAGTTGCGGTATATTCTGTCGTGCAAGCAACGTCCGAAACTGTCATTGTTAAAATGCACGCAGTATTCGCTTACTCAGTACTCCGGAGACTGCATTCTGGGACAATGGTCCCCCTTTTGTTAGCATCGAGTTCACCCGATTCGTCACCAACAACGGAATTCACCATATAAAATCGGCTCCTTAACATCCCGCGTTAACCGAGTTGGTCGCGGGAGCAGCGCAGACATTGAAGCGAGGACTATTGAAACAGTGTGTACGGACCCTACGAACAAAGCTGGATCGATTCCTATTTGCTTATCGTCACACCTCAACTGAGAGGAGTGGTAAGTCTCCTGCAGAGCCTCAGGAATCTCAGGACAAAAATGAAACTAGTGTTTCCGAATTCATGCGTCAGGACGGAGGCGCAACAGAAGAGGTCGGTGTTTCTAAATGAGCAAAAGAAGGTTATTTTCGGGGAAAATGGCTTGATATGTACCAAACGACTGCAAGAATGGCACTGCCAAGCTGAACCGTAATCCGTTGCTGGAAAATCTAAAGCGATGTCCAGCTCCTAGTCGGCCGTCTTATTGGGCGTCATTAAGGTTACGTTCGTCTATCGTGATCAGATGCACCAAACGAGGGACAGACAAAGTGTCACGCAGACAAAGAACCAGCGGTTGAAGATGAAGAGTATGGACAAGCCAGCGAGATGTTGCCGAAGCGACTGACTTGTATTCCCTGACCAATCCCTCGTTCTTTTGTCTATACCCTCCCGATTATTCTTCCCAACAACCATGCGATCAATCCTGAAGCATAGTATAACTTTTCTGTGGCACAACGGCCGGCTGCTAGCTCTTCTGATCGATGTCCATCAGTTACTGGTGGCTCAGTTGGCGCGTCTGTGTAGTATCGCTTTATTATTTTTTATTCTTTTGTATTGCGGCACAATGGCTCGGGTGTCCCCACCCCTAATTAACGTGTAAAATGAATAAATGATTCGATTCTTTTTGGCCGTTACTGCGATGATATCCATGCGGTTAATGACTTTTGCATGTTCACCCAAGGTCCAGCCCTGAGCCACTCATGCTGAGGGATGCCACGCTTAGATGTACACAAGCACGCACGCGCACAGGGACACACACACGACTCTCCTCGTGATGCCAGTAAAGGCCATCGAGAACGCGTTCAGTTCTGGTGTGTTTTCTTTACCAAAGGGTTACGAGCCCTGTGGAAGATGCGTTACACCAGGCGATCCGGTGCCTCAAAAGTACAATGTCGACCCACACACCTGACCATGAACTTCACGCACTCGTTGGTCTGCTGTCGTTTGTAGGTATTGGGCCGCAGCTAGTCCGACACACATCATCACCTTAATCTATATTGTTGACTGTCGTGTCTGTTTCATGTGACCTGAACGTTTGTCAATGCACTGTCCGGTGTGGTGAAAGTCGTTGTTCTGATGCTCAACGCAGCAATAGCCGCGAGTAAAACAGTATGCGCTCTCTAATGTTTACTTACCGTGACTAAGACATATCACTTTCCTACGGTCGACGTCTCCAGCGCAATTGTCGCATGCTATCAGTGGGTTTGCGGCACATGATCGTGCTTGAAGAAACCCGGGCTGCCCCTGCTTGATGATGCCTTACTTGTAGCTCGCCAATCAATATGTAATGACCGTTTCAATGACGGTGGCGAGCAAAAGGAGAAGAGTTCTTTAGTGGTAATTGGCAGACAGCTCCACATCCTGCTGCGTGAATACGGGTGATGAAACTCATTTTCACTCCAATGGAACTGTATTCTCGTCTAGACAGCGTTGGAGAAATCCTACAAGTGGTCCTGTTAGGTGCATGGCAGCTACGTGCATTGCATTGTGGCGAATCTTCGCCGATCCAGTGTAACTGTGTGCAAGTGCGAATAGCAGCTTGTTTATCACCGTTTCTGCAATGTATGTGACGTTGAACAAATGTGATGGTGTATTGATGGAAGTAAGAGCAGCGTTCGAGACTTGAATCCGTCAGAAAGTAGGTGAGTGTTGGACTCTTAGTGCGATGTTCGTCCCTCTCTCTCTGTGTTTGCATACCTACCAACAATATTGAGGGGTGGGAGTCCGCGCTTCAACTTTAGACGTCTATTGGCACGTTTATTAAGAAACACATGATCAGAACAGAACGGTTTCCTCAGCTCCTGTTGGTGTGTCAGGTGGTCATCATGCACCAACTACACACAGTAGTTCGTTGAGCCACGTAGGCTGTCAAACTTTCTGATCTGGGGTTGATTCCGTGAACGCACTACGTCCGATTCACTTAGAACCATATATTTTAGTGCTCTGCCTCCCGAAAACTACCTTAGTCAGAAGGGGCGATGCCAATGCTTACCACTGGTGCTTTTGCGCCGAGTGAAGTGGAATTTTTAAGAACCTTTTCCATGTTACCTCTTGGGTGCAATCAGCCAGCAATGTCCAACTAGTGGCTTTAACAAATGCGGACAGTGCCTCATAATTTGTAATAGGATGCGTATTTTCGCGCTCAGCACCGGTGTATTCACAGTAGCAATTATATATAAAAAATAACGATTAATATCCTCCTACTCATTATTAGAAAATCTAATCGAACTGTAAAGTCAAGTGATTGCTTCGACTTAAAGTACTGCGCACATTTAGCTCATCAAACTTGAGCAACTCGCCGGTGAGAACCAGATCTAACATTTGTGGCATATTCGTTGTTCTGAACCTGGTGGGAGCGATGACGTGATTTTGCAGGGATGTACTACAGGTTAGCTCTTGCAGACAGGCTTTGCAATGTTCCTTCTCGGTTGCTGGAGTTTTCAGATGTTTGGATCGACTGTAGTGAGTAGCCGAATATAGTTCCAGTGCACCGCAGTACGCAAAGCCGATATTAACCTGTGGTCCGTTTTCAAAGTACGTTTGGAGGTCGGTAAAATACGGACGAAAACATATATCGTTGTCCTTCAGCTATAGCGTGCACTAAAAGAAATCAATGACACACGTTTGTGGAACGTCTGTGTGTTCACAACGAAGGTTGATTCAGTAATACGTGGCTACTCCTCCCGTCATGCCGGTTCTGTCATTCCGGGGAAGTAACCCTCTGGGTAGAATGATCTCGATGTCAATAATTCTGCAGCTCAACCAATTGTCAATGATAATTATGATGTCGTATAGCCCTGAAACTTGAAGAGGTCTGTGCGTCAGTGTACAAGTAGGACATTGTCACAGTAACTGAAAGTTAGTTGGTGGATGTTGTGCCAAAGCTGCAGATGGTGCCGATCGTTTAGGGGTCGGCCAAGGTGTAAATGATACACGTACCTTATCAATTCGGAGTCATGATCATTAGCACTTCGTTCCATTTTTGATGCACTTTATGAGGCAAGAGGGGGAAAAAGTCAAGTCAGTATTGGCCCCTTAAGTGTAACCGAAGCTTATGGATCACATGTTAGTCTCCTCATGACGCACGGTCCCCATTAAAGACGCCTAAACGTAGGGAACATACACGTAGACTTTTGGGGTGGAACGATTAAATAATTTTTCTTCTAGACTTATTCGTGAGGTTACATGTACTCATTGGTTGGACATTCGTTGATCCCATCAATGTCAGAGTAACCATCTAGGCGGTGAGCGTAAATTAAATTTCACGACAGTCAGTAACCGCTTTCATGAGTATTGAGCACAGGCGCTTTTGGCGCTTGTGATGTGTGGCGCTACTATCACACTCACATTAGTCGCGTAGATCAGAAAATTGCCTGTTATCTGAAATCCAGTAATTTTTTCATTTGTTTCTCCCGCACTTGGGAAGACCCGCTGATCTCGAACAACAGTTGAGTTGCTCTTCCTCGAGTGACTGACTGGATCAACCTAGTAGAAGGCAAAATGTTCAAGAGAATTACAACAAACAATAATAGGTGAGTAGAAAAACTTAATGAAATGATGGAATCGAGATGTAACGGACATTACAATGAGCTTTAGGAATACGCAAACGAACGGTGCACATTCACATGGAGATAACAGAACATGTAAGGTTGCTTATACTTAGACTGCGTTGGGAGCAATAGTTAGGATGAACACCGGTCATCCCCAATAACAAGTGAGTAACAAAGAAACAAGTTACTGACTTGTTTGCAATGATTCGGAATACCTGCAGCTCGGGTTGGTAGTTAAGGTTTTGATTTGTCCTCCGAGCTGAGTAATTTAATGACAAACGTTTCACCACTTCCCTCAGTGGCATCTTCAGTGCACTGCTCCGTAGAGGAAAATTTCACGACCGTAAAGAGTAAGCTTAAAGAACTTTGTAGACAATGATTCGGAATACCAGTAACTCGGGTTGGTAGTTAACGTTTCGATTCTTTCTCCGTGAGATTTTCATCTACGGAGCATTGCACTGAAGATACCACTGAGGGAAGTGGTGAAGCGTTTGTCATTAAATTACTCAGCTAGGAGAAAAAATCAAAACGTTAAGTTATTGACCTGATTCCATTACCTCAGGGTTCCAGAGAGTCTGTTAAGTAAAAGCAAGTTTTAAAGATGGTAACTTAGGTCTCATACTTGGAAAAGCGGTGCTATCGATTACATCTTTGACAAAGTGCTGCTTTTGAGCCCAAGGTGAGTAGATGCACTTCTAGTGTTATCGATAATCGATGGACGTCGGGCATATATATATATATATATATATATATATA
Organism: Dicrocoelium dendriticum; assembly: GCA_944474145.2. Taxonomy (NCBI): domain Eukaryota; kingdom Metazoa; phylum Platyhelminthes; class Trematoda; order Plagiorchiida; family Dicrocoeliidae; genus Dicrocoelium; species Dicrocoelium dendriticum. The sequence continues at coordinate 68,997,354 of OX104068.1, read as the reverse complement.
TATATATATATATATATATATATATATATGGTTGGCGGCATCCGGTTTCGGATTTGCCTGTCACTGTGGCAAGCCAGAGGACGCCTGCGCCTACAGAGGGACCATGGGTGGCTTGCGCTGCACCACCCACAGCTCCAACCACACACCCCATATCCAGTGTAAACCCGAAGGAATAAGACCAGGAGGCATGTGGATGGGAGCCACGTTTCATCAACGGAGCCGGCCCACACTCCTTCACAGGCAAACACAAGCACACTGTATTTGGGGAATCAAGCGCACACAAGGCGGTGGCTGGACCGTAGTCCGCTCCACACTGAGTGCATGGAACCGCTCTTTGAGCCTAGCACGGCCACAAGAACCGTGCACCCCGTCCCCTCCAGCAACGACCAACTGTCTCCTGGAGCCAGTATGGACGAGGTAGTGGGTAATAGACGAGTAGGCACCTTGTCAACATGCACATTAAGCGCAGCCACACCGGGGATATCACGCAACAGCCAATCACTTGAAACGACCAAATAAAATAAAATAAATCCAATAATGCATATAGATACGGTGGCATAACTCTTCGCTAAATTAGCATATGAAGTAAGTTGGCTAGCAATGAATCCGCGATAAGGAAAAAATGTCCACAAGTTACTCAAAAATGCTACAAACCCAACAACATTACCGAAGATAAGCGCAGTTAGCGTAAGCGACGGGGCCAGCAAATAGAAGACTATTCAGATAGACAAAACTAACCAAATAAACTGGAATGAAATTTATGCAGCTTAAAGAGACCTAGTTTAAGTGTAAGTTGGTTTAGCCCGACTGCGGTGAAGAAGCATCAAGAATGCAACATCAGCCTCAGCATGGGGCACATATATATATATATATATATATATATATATATATATCATGCCCCATGCTGAGGCTGATGTTGCATTTATCATGTTACTTTACCGCAGTCGGGCTAAACCAACTTACACTTAAACTAGGTCTTTTTAAGCTGGCTAAATTTCATCCTACTTTATTTGCTTTGTTATGCTTACCTGAGTAATCTATTAGTTTGCCACGTGGCTTACGTTATTGTGGTTATCTTCATAAACTTTATTATGTTTGTAGCATTTTTGGATAACTACTGGACATCTTGTGCTACTCGGGGATTCGTGGCTAACCAACTTATTTCAGATGCTAATTTAGCGAAGAGTTGTCGGCATAGCCATATACTTTAACAGATATATTTTATTTGATAATGTCATTTCAAGTGATTGGCTGTTGTCTGATGGCCTCGGTGTGGCTGCGCTTGTTGTGCATCTTGACAACGTGCCTACCTGTCTATTACCCACTACCTCGTCCATACGGGCTCTAAGAGACAGTTGGTCGTTGCTGGAGGTGACTAGGTGCACAGTCCTTGTAGCAGTGTTAGGCTCAAAGAGAAGTTTCATGCACTCAGTGTGAAGTGGACTACAGTCGAGCCATCGCCATTTGTGCGCTTGATTCCCAAATACAGTGTGCTTGTGTTTGCCTATGAAGGAGTGTGGGCCGGCTTCGTTGATGAAACGTGGTTCCCATCCACATGCCTTCAGGTTTACACTGGGTATTGAGTGCGTGATTGGAGCTGTGGGTAGTGCAGCGCAAGCCACCCATAGTCACTCTGTAAGCGCAGGCGTCCTGTGGCTGGCCACAGTGACAGGCAAATCCGAAACGGAATGTCACTAACCATATATAGGCATCAGGTGTTTTCTAACAAGTCACACTGTTTCCAGTGCTACTGCTAAAGCACGGCTGTTCGTACTGAGCACGCCAACCTTGTCACGTTCAGTGTACTGAGAGTGGTTTTCCTTAGCCAGTATGTTAATGATGCGTAAAATGGAAAGCTCGCAAAAGTAAGCAACCGTGAAGAGATGTTATGGATTATAATACATCGATAGCATACGAGGGAATCAGGACTGCTTCCTGTTTAAGTAAGTCCTATCTTGCAACCTGATAAGTGACAGTGGACAAGGAAAGAAACTAACCGTAGTGTCAATGCTTTCGCTGAGAATCAATGATGCACGCATAGAAAAGGTTATACAGTTATTTCCAATGGGAATAATGTATCTAAAATGCGCTCCCTTATTCTGACCAAAACAGAGGGGCAGGAGCCGGCATGGCAATTTCAACAGAACATGAGATCGGACTGCTAATATGAAGCAAAGACGAAGTTCCGAATTTTAATGAATGAGCTTATTTTTTTATTCACTAAATACCGGAAGCGGATCCAACATTACGCATCTCACAAGTTTATCTCCAGCGAACAGATCGAACAACGTGCGTAAACGAATACTAGAAGCAGCTGAGGCAATTGCGATTCGACTGAACGAATCGAAGCAGTGTATCCAGAAGAAGAAGGTTGGGGTTATTTTGGCCCAAACGGCTGACGACTTCTGACCCTTGAGGTCAGTCGTCGTAACCTAACGGACAGCGACTGTCAACTCCGCCGTCAGTAATTAATTCGTTCCAGGACTGAAGACTGGTAATGTCTGCCTACGCATTTTGTTTTTATTTGGATGTAACTGTAGAAACCTGAAGAGGAATTATCGAAGCATATGTTCGCTTACACTGACTTCTGATCTTGATATGGGGTTTTTCAAGAACATAACATGGCAACTAAAGTAGATCATGTGATGCACAGTAGACGTGGTTCAGAAAGAAATTTTCAGTGGTCAGGTGCTTGTTCGACAAAACCGGTATATAGCCACAAATAGAAGTGACAGTTTTGGCGCACCATACGTGGATAAAAGCAGTTGGCGGTAAAAAGTAAGTCACTGAACTTCATCGGTCCTAGCAGCAAAAATCGGGTTTTTACAGCCTTTTCATAATGTCGCAAGTTGTGTGTGACAGCAACTTGATTTGCCATTACTTCCAATCAACATGTTGCATTTAATTTCGATGAATTGCCTTTTCGGTCTTTCTACGCATCGGCCCACGTGGAACTCAGCGCCAGTAGAAAAACTCATCAACAACTGACCATATTGTGAGATGGGTACACAGGAAGTACCACGCAATGATATTGCAATGCTACTTCCTACCTGATAGGCTAGGTGATCCCGACTATAGTGCAGAATTGAACAAATGCGTTGATGCAGCTGAACACTGACTGGAATTAAAAATCTTTCACAACGAAGCACTGTTGAATAGGATGTTGCCACACTGATTTTCAGTCGTGATACCCCGGCAGGATGGGAAGAATGCACCTAATAGCTCACCAGGTGCAAAATGAGTTGCCCACTTGGTCCGCATGCGGCTGCGTAGTGTTCAGAGACCCAAATTTTTGTAATGACATCATGGTAGTCGTGTTCGGAGACAAATTCGATCCCTGAAAGTAGAAGGGGATCATTGACGGCGTAAAAAACGTGTCTCATTGTATCAACTTTGATCGGTAACCAGCTGGTGAAAAAACTGGGACTACCAAGCAATAAGAATTTGTTTACTACCTGTAGCTCACTCGTATTAATGTTCCCGAAATTTATTCTAGCATGCATTTACGTTTTAAAGCTGACGCCTTGTTGGTAGTTATCATTCACTGCTTCATAACACTCTCGTGTAAGTACTCCTCCAAAGAGTTAGATATGCCATATCGGAGTGTAGACTACTGGTGTGCTTCGAGCGGTGTGAACAGGCACGCTGCGTCATTATTAGTACGAACACTCCCGGGTTCTTGTACATCATCCAGGTGCTTCTGCTGCGGAGTACCGCGATTGCAATGCATCCCAGCAAAGATCGCAGACCACATAAGTCTGGGCAACCTATCATGCATTCTATGTCATTTTACAAGACGATCTGATATAGCCACGGGAGCTGACGTGGAATTTCATCATGCAAGGTAACAAGGATGAACCCTAGCCTATTGTGTGCGCAGGATGAAGCAAGGGAGAGGCTTGCTCCAGTCACGTCAAACGTCGAGAAGTTAACTAAGAGGTGAGCAACTGCGAAACAAAGAGCCGTTTGACGGGTTACTTAGGGGATCGCAGTGAAGCTGAACCCATGTGAAGCACTTTTTACTCTATACTGCGGACTCGCATCCAGATACATACTGATGGATACAGGCCCGTGAAAGTATGATAAACCTTTACAATCGGCAAATTAGAAATTTCCATCATAACAAGTAAAAGTACAGTTATGGTGAATATGCATAACGCTAGCTGGTATATCAGTAAAGGAATTGCTTTGGAGTTTAAATTGCAGCCAGAACGACGTGTACGTCGATCCGAGGTCCTCAAACACTGGTGCCGGGAAAAGACGAAGAATCGTTGACTGTAGGCCAAGCACTGCCGAGCACGTTTCTTTGAATGTCTACAATTCATTGCGCAGTTTTGTTACTTATGGACGTCACCTGTGGCAAAAGTCGTTTAATTCTTCTCTCTCATACTAATAAACATTGTTACACTTACAAGTGGAACAAACCATATATTCCCGGCTTCCGAAGCCAAGTTGTTCAGCTGAAACATCAGCAAACATGTCCAACTGATACAAAAGATTTTGTCGAAATATACAAATAAAGAACCTACACATTGCATGGTTTTTGTCCGAAATTGTCTCCTGTCCATTCTTTGGTGGCGACATCGGAATTCCCGCAGTCTTATGGCAATACGACTTAAGGCAACTACACACCCAGTCATGTACGAATTGTAAGTTTGTAAACACTCGTGTGGGGCTACCTTTATTGCTAAAGAGGTTATTGATCGTACTTCTCCTCAATGACCACGGGCTTATAAGTTACCGTTGAAGACGGCACTACGGTCGACTTGAACAGGACCGTCGTTGTCGCTGACTTATGTGGATTTTTTTTAGAGCCGATTGATGGAGTTTTGTTCCTTGCATTTCTCGATGAACAGAGCACGTGGTTGATAGCCCCAGTGAAGCCGAATATCAACAACGATAACATCGTATAACGGATGGCAGTTTACGTCTTATTAAAAAGTTGATTTCTGTGTACACAATGAAAGCGGTTACATGTGTACTGCGCCGTATCACCAACAATCTAATGGAACGGTGGAGGGATTAGCCAGCAAGTAAAAAGCATTGAAAGAAAAATTGCAAGGTGTCCCATGGATATATTGAGGTACACCGATTTATAAAATCTTAGGTAATGTGTCATCCACTGAATTTTGCATGGGCCGAAGACTGAGAACGACGCTGGGCTTGTCGGTCTTCAATTTCCACCGAAACACCACGAATTCTACTGCAGAAACCCAATGCAACCGGCGGTTGAGGGCCCGGTTGGGGACTTCGGAAGCTTTCAAATACTTAATGCCGCTTCTCTTCAGAAGTACGGACGTGACTAGGTACCTGTGTTATTTGTGAACTACCTAAGCAACGTAACCTGTGATACCCGCTTTGTTAAGCGGCTGTTGACCTGCCATGCAAATCGACTGAAGCCACACCACATCAAGAACACCGTGACGCCCAAGGCAGACGGACTTACTGTCAACGAAGTACTGGACGCTTGTGAAGCAAACGCGTCTGCTAGTAAATCTATCCAACCACAGGAAAGTCAAGGCAAAACTGAGAATAATGCATTACAGAAGAGCCATACCAACCCAATGTTGCCTTATTTCTAAGAAAATATAGGGCTATAAGAGAGTTAAACTTGTTGTGTCGGACCCCGCGAGTGTTTTCACTCTAACTGCAGTGAGATCACAAACAGGATTCGGGTTTCTTCAGAGGGAGAACGAGGCGACATAGAGTGGTGGTTAGCTGTAAAAATAACCACAGTACTGGAATCGTACGACCAGGTAATGCAAATAAGAGTTGAGCAAATAAGGGGCCAAGTGGATATACACCAAAACAGGAAAGTGACAGCACTATCTTCAGAGCAGAACTCTGATCCGCACACAGGAACAATGCCGGTAAACGGCAAATGGGGCTATCAAAACGATACGTTGAAAAAGTTGTCAATGAGTGAGCACAACCAAAGGAAATTTTGCGGCCATTAACCTTTGTATGAGCATATTAGCATCTTTTCATTTTAAATTAGTTTTACAACATGGACACTGCCGAATGCATATCTTACTCATGCATGAGCCTCCTCATAAATGCACTAGTGATCAATCTATGTTAAAGGAACAGCCTCTCGCAATCCAAGAAATACACATAATATTTATAAACTGTGACCGCATATTCTACATCTGCTAACGAGTAAATCACACTTAGCCTACCGCTTTCCACTCGTTTCAGGGGGACAGTCCTCCATGTTTCAGTGACGGTGGAATCGATCCGAAGCTGAATGCAAACCGGTGGAAACAAGTGTTGGGTAGCTGACACTTCGTGCGAAAACCGGAGGGAACACCATAGCTCTGGATACACTCGGCTATCCCAAGACTAATCATGAATAGGGGGATTTTGCTACAGTTAACAGGACTCGTCGCAGCCAGTCTAGTGCTTTTCCAGACACGTGGACGACTATCTGATTTGGAACTGGCTGCGAGGAACCCTCAATTAACTATCCCATGATTAGATGACGCTTTGTACTCGCACAGTGCACGATTGTTGTAATCGCTGCCGCCCCCTAATCTCTTACGCATGCCTGAACGACGCAATATGCGCCCCATGGATCGAGTGGACCTCATGCCATGATGCGTTACAGCTTACGCAGAGTCAATCAATTCCTACACGGTTCGCATAAAGGTTACTGGCGATTTGGGATTGAGAGGGCAGCTGCACTTGGTGCGCCGCGCATGTCCCGGTGCGCAATCAAGTAGACCCCTGCAGACTGTGCATGCTACGAAAGGTGCACAGCTGTGCGCATGCGTGTGTGCCCCCGTCTATACCTTATCCCGATTACTTGTATCCATAGTGCAATTGAATCGCTACTTAACACTAGAAAGACCGCTCCGCCGTTATACCTAGAACGCCCGGGACCGGTCAAAATGACCGCACTGCTATATTTTTTTATCCCAACTTTCAGTTAAGAATTTTTTCACGGCATTTATTAAAAACGAATGTAATGAACATACCTGTAACAGAAAAATGATTGTATTAAGGTTTAGTTTTTTTCAAAAATTGTAAACAATTCCGCATACCTACTCCAATTTGCACTTGAAGCAGGTGATAACTCGCTCAATCTGTCCACATGAGCCGCAAACTATATTTTCACAAACAGAGCACTTGTTTTGTGATTCGTTACCTTTACGGTAACCAATCTGACACTGCCGACGTTTAATGTTCACACGACTTCCCGACTCCGCTGAGTTGTTCGTCGTAATTCCCGTTGTCACGTACCTTGTGTGATGTATACATGTAAGCAGTTCTTCCGAAAGACCCACCAGATACGACCGGCGAGATATTTTAGTTCCGCAAACACTGTTATAAATTATCCAGGAATTTATGTCAGCCAAATCCAGTACGTTGAAAAAGACTTGGACTGGCCATCGTCGAGATGATGACTTCACAGTGAGTGCTCTTGTCATTTGGTCGAGTACATCCACACCATACTTTGTGGAGTTGTAAAACAACACAGTCTCGGGTTTCTTCTTTCCAGAGTCTTGAATGGAAGAGTTACTATGCAGGGAACTGAAAACCAAAGCACTCTTATTCCTTCTACACTGGTAGGATGTTAATGTGTGCTTATTTTCATTCCTCATCATAAGTGAACTGAACAGCTCTCTATTTCTTTGCTTCAAAATCGATGGTACTTCCTTTCTATTAGCTCGAAGGGTTCCCACCATACTTGTGTTTTCCTTGGCCAGCATTTCTCCTAATGCTGCCGATGTAAAGACGTTGTCACATGTGACATTTTACCCCTTTCCAAATAATGGTGACACCAAGCGTAATACCACGCTCTCTGCAAGAATTTCTCCTCTTGACCGAGTTTCGTCCTTCTCGAGATATGGAAATCCATTAACGAGATACTTGCTGTCTACTTCTGCCAGCATCCAAAACTTGATACCGAACTTATCTGGTTTGTTGGGCATGTACTGGAGAAAACGACAACGGGTTTTGGAGGGAAACAATTGCTCATCAACTGTGAGATTCTGCGCAGGCACATAGCATTGTTGAGAGTTGCGAATGAATGCATTCCACAATTCAGATACCAAAGCACACTTATCAGTTAGCAGTCTTTCACATCTGGTAGTTCGCATGTCAAAACGGAGGAACCTCATTATTTCTTTGAAGCTGTTCTTGCCAGTTGTCTCCCTGAAAATTGGCAGTCCATATCTATCGCACCACATCATATTCAACGGCGTGTTCTTCAGACCCATGAAACCTCTGATGTAAAGTAGACCAATAAAGGCACGCAGCTCTGGAAGACTTACGCTCCACTGACAACTGACACCTAAAACTCTCTTGGCCTCAGCTACAGTACATACTTGAATATGTTTCAGCATCTGGGGCATGATTATGATGTCAAAAATGCTCGACAGCTCACCATACTTCACACATTACTTAGCATAGGGAGTTGTTTCTGGTCTAGCCTTAAACACATTCTGTGATGGAATGCTACCAACAGTAGATGTTTCGAACTCCACTGCGATCCACGTGCTACCATCTTTCGATACGTGAAGCTCACCGGGAGATACCGAATCGGTTAATACACTCGCTCTAGGGTCCTCGTATGGAGTGTAATCATCAGACGTTTGACTATCAGACATGCTGTGATCTTCTGCTGACTCATGGAAGATGGAGTCCTCATCAACATCATAATCGTTCTCGTCTCCAGACTAGTTGTCATCGATGGTTGTAAGTTCTCGTAAAACCTCAAAGGCTGTTTTCCTCAGAAGTGTCATTGTGTACAAAAATGTCACTGGAATTTATCTGACTGAACGCACAATATCACAGTAAAATCGTGATTCGGCTAGTTTTCACTCCCGTTTTGAATGCTATAGTATATAACTGTCAGAAATGATAGTGGTGGCTAAAAATAAAAAGAGGAACCGGATTAGAGAGAAGCGGTCATTTTGACCGCTAACGGGCTTTCTAGGTAGTATGAACACAGCTACCTCTTTTCTCGAAAACTATAACAGATATGAAAACGAAAATTCACAGTAATGAAGAACATCTAAAAATATTAAAAGTCACGAAATCTCTTTGAAAAATGTCCATAAATGTAGAAAATATGCACATTTAAAAACGCGGGGCGGTCAAAATGATCGCTCCGGGCGTTCTAGTGTTAATCATCTGACTTGCATCCTTAAGCCAATTGAACTTGGTCGTTATTGCATTTGTATTGCATTCAGTGTCTATGGGCGCACTGTGCGCGTAGTGTCCTTGGATTGATCTAGCCTAAATCAGCCAATGAAGGTAGATGGAATAACGCTTGCCTGGACAGTATGGGTTGATAGGGTGCTGGGGAGACGCGTGGGCGTTCTAACCTCTATTTAGAGATGAGGGGCTACTCTAAAGCTAATTCCGAGCACTTTATGGGCACAAAGTTGCTCAAACTCCCATGGTGTGACTGGGTTGAGGATTAAGTGGGCGTAAGTGGGTTAGCATGTACGTAATGGCATGCTTTGCACAAGGCGCCAGTGGGTGGGGTGCGAACACGGGAATGCCCTACCCGATCAGCGATATTAAGGCTAGATTGGTACTGCGTTTGGGTCCATACGTTGTGCAGCCTAATGGTTAGGACGACCTATCAACGTCTGGACTTGAAGGGGGCCTGCAATTACACAAGTTAGATGTGTCCGGATATCAAGACAGTCACAGATGCATGAATGAATGATGAAGCCTGTGGTGCCAAATGTTCTAACGCGCTTGCGAGTAAAGAGACAAAAGGGCCTGCGCAATTAGCAAGTGCAATACAGGTTGGAATGTGGCCCATTTACGTAAGTGATAAACGTTTGAGTAGCTTTGCTGAGTGGGCTAACAAAAAAATACGACTACGATAATTTTGTTAAAAGATGAGTAGGCACTGCATTGTTACAGAAGGCGTCACTTTCTGTTTGGGTCGCTTTATTACGCCGATTTGATGGTTCCTGAAACAAATGAGGAATCGCGACGGGGCTGTCGGCAGTTGGCATTGGCCGATCAGTACGTAGATGCCTGGTGGCTGGACATCAAAAGACTGGTGATTTGCACACTGCGGACTGGTGCCGACCAAGCGTAAAGGCAACTGAGATACATTCATGTAGCCTTGTTCAGTAGTCGAAAGACTGACAGTGCTTCAACTGCTCACTAGCAGGTGAGGAAATTGCAACTGATCCCAAGCCAAACTATCTTTTTATTTCGGCAAATGCCGACTGACAATCTTTTGACCACACCACCTTCGTTGTACTAATCAGAAGTTCATTTAGCGAGTGCGTATTAGGGACAAAATTGCTGTAATAGTTTAGTAGTCCCAAAAATGACTGGGGTGTTTTCTTGGCCATCGGAACTTGTAGCTGCTGAATTGAAATAATTTTTGATGGGTCGGGACGGTAACCACTGGCATCAGTGATTGAACCAAGGTACGAAATTCAAGGCATAAAGAGCGCGTATTTGTTGATTCGTAGGGTAAATCTGAGACTTCTGATCCTGTCAAACCTTATATTAAAATGTGCCTGGTGTGACTCAACTGGCTTACGATAATTATGTCATCCTTGAAAGCCATAGCAAAAGACAATCCATTTAGTATTGTGTCCATTAACTGTTGAAAAATTACCGGAGCACACTTACTTCCAAATGGCAGTCTGTTGTATTGATATAAACCTTTATGAGTAGTAATCGTGAGAGGGTGTCTTGGTTCCTAGTCAAACTCAACTTGCAAATATGCACCAGAAAGGTCAATCATCGAAAAAGTTTTGCCACCATTCAATTGTGCAAACAAATTATCCGGAATCGGCAGTGGGTATTGGTGAGTCCAAAGTGCATCATTTAATCCAGTTGAACAATAAGCACATATCCGTACTGTGCCATTGGCCTTCTTAACTACCACAATGTGAGTAGCCCAGATGGAATAATTAACCTTGGTTAGCACGCCTAATTTCCCCAAACGACTCAGGTTTGCATCAACCAAAGGAACTACTAAGACACTGGTCTTTTAGGACGGAATACTAGTTTTGCATCGGATGTGACTTACAAAGTAGCTTGAACTTTGCTGCACAGTCCAAATTATGGCATAAAAACACTAGCAGGCTTTCCCGTAAGCTTGTCAAACGGTCCTTTTTCCTTGCTATCCCAACACTTATGACATCAGTTAAGGACAGATTTGGCACATTGGGTGTTAGTGAGTCACAAATTGAACTGCTTTGACCATCCCATAGTCGCAACGCATCTACCCATCCAATGCTTTATAAATTTAGTTCATTTGCTGTTACAATATAACAAGTTCCTCTGCGTTTGGTGTTTCGAAATGCAAACTCAGAGTTTAGTTCATCCAGAGCAAAAATTGACTTGCCAGAAGCATTCCTCGCAATGCTTTTTGTAACACAATATTATGATTCTCCAAGTGGAGTGTGAAATGATTGTCATGTCAGAAGTAGTGTCGATTTGAAGGTAACTGGCTAATTGTTAATTAATAACGTGATAAATTTTCGACCGTGCTTTCCACGTGGACTATTTGTAAGGGACACTAGTTATGATTGCCTTATAAATCACGTTGACTGATGCTGTTTCAGCAAGTGCATACAGTTCCCCTCCTTATGACCTAGCGTGCCACGATCTTGACATTCCTGGGAGCGAAATTCGCAAAAGCAAGCGAAGTGCCGGACACAATAATTCCAGCATGGTGTTGACGGTCTTTAGGACCATCCACTTTGGTTTGGAAATTGGTTCTGTTTTACTTTGGATTTGGTGATTCTATCATTCTGCCATTTAGAAGACACCTCCATCTCTGGGTTGGCACTGCGGTGAATGGCAATTCGTTCGTTTTCGCTAGTTCAGGCGCCACCGATGTCAGCGCTGTGGTAAAGTCGGCCACAAAGACGGATTTTTCAGACCCAAACCAGTTTCAAGCAGCCCATGAAACCGAAGCAGCGATCAAGAAGTCCTATTTGAACTGTTCATTCCCGTAGCCTTCTAGCTACATTCAAATTGGATGTCGTTTCTCGCTGAAAATTTAGTTCTTTGATAAGCAACGGCCATGTCGTCAAAATGCAACCAGACACCGCTTCCGACAACACCACAAGTTCAAAGAAGCTGTGGAGTTCAATAGGTAGCGCAACTTTCAAACTACCTCTCAGGAAGTAACTAGTGCCAGTGGTAGTTCGGTTCGACTTACCGGTCAGCTTTCTTGTTCCGTCACCTACTGTGATACCACAATCAAAGATGTTTGTTATATGTCAGCCTCCAATCTCAATATCCTTGGTCTGGATTGGATTGACAACCTGGGTTGTTCCGTTCTTCCTCTAAACCCTATTTGTTTTAACTTCAGGCCTAATCGACAAAGTCCAATGACCATGATTTCCCCACGGCTTTTCGCGAGGATCTTGACTGCTGCACGCTGACTCAAGCAACTCTTCCGTTAAAGCCTGGTAGTTTTCCGTCGTTTTGACCATAGCAACCAGTAGCCTATACTACGCTCCCGTTGGTAGATCACGAACTACGCCGCCTATAAGAAATGGGCGTTCTATCCCCAGTGTGTATTCTCCATGGGCAGCGCCAGTTGTGGTTGCCAAAAAGGCAAATGGTTGTTGCGGGCCCGGCAAATATCCCCGCGAAAACGCGGCAGAAACTCCGGCATAATGGCTGTGGAAAGCGAGGTCCAATTTCTCCCCACAACGTAGCAGTGTTCAGCCACTCCGAGACGCGGCCCAACTGCGCACCTGCTGACAATGGTCTTTTACAAACTACTACCCCGCCGTGGTATCTATTGCCCTAACTTAATGACCCTTAGCATTGGCCGTGATTTGCCCTTTGTTGGTCGTAACAGAGCCTTCAGAGGACCACTTACCTTTCTTCCTCTTCGTCACAGTTGGGAGTCGGTCGGGTCACGTGATTTTGTGTGAGTCCTTAGCCGGGCAGCGTTCACGTCTAAGTCACTAGCGCGCGTTTATCGTAACCCCCTCTCGTGTGCGTCCGTTCCGAGGGCTCAGCGTCTACCCGAACACGTGCGGCTAGGATCGTTCTCACGCTCGCTCAATTTCCGTCTCACCAGCGCGTACCCCGGCTAAGCTAACGCCAGCAGGTCAGCGCAGATCCGTTCGATTGATCAGCGTTCCAGGCCGTTACCTTAGGCGTGCTCTGACCGTGTCAGTGGCAATCTTATCAGACGTTACACAATGATAACAGAGGCGTTCCCACAAGTATAACAATGGTTCAGTACGCATATGTGCTGATTTTTCCACCGGACTAAATACTTCTTTGGAAGACCATTGTCATCCACCGATTCCTAAGGATATCTGCACCATACTTAACGGAAGGACTTGCTTCTCCAAGCTAGATTTACATGACGCTTATCTGCATGTGGAAGTATCCCGGAGTCTCCAAATCTGTTAACCATGAACACGTATTGCGGCTTGTTTCAGTGCAACCGTCTACCTTTCGGAGTTAAGTCTGCTCCTGCTATCAATTAACAAGTAGTGGATTCCATGATCTCTGGCGTAACCGGCGCGGTAGCGTACCTGGATGGCATCATTATAATGGGTCGCTCCACCGACGAGCTGTACGGAAAGGTTTTACGTCGAATTGAGGAATACGAGTTCCGGCTGCAACCGGTCAAATGCAAGTTCTTCCTCACAGAAATCAAATAGCTTAATTTCATCATCGACACAAGTGCCCGCCTTCTTGACACAGAAAATAGACGTGTAATCCGGGAAATGTCAGCTACAAAGGATGTGTCATCCCTATGGTCGTTCCTCGGGCTAATGACTTTCTGTTGCACGTTTTTACCCGACTTCCACAATGCCAGAGCACCAGTGAATAAACTGCTTAAAAATGACAGCGTTTGGTCGTGGTCTCCGGAATGTGGAAGCGCATTCAAGCACGTAAAAGCAATGTTAGGATATGACCTCCTACTAACACATTTTGATCCCAAGCTACCAATCGTAGTCGCTGCAGACGCCTCCAAATACGGCGTCCGTGCCGTCATCTTTCACGTATTTCAAGGTGGATCGGAGTAGGCGATCATGCATGCTTCTCAAACCTTTACGCCATCAGAGAAAAATCATGCCCAATTCGAAAAGGATGCGTTGGCATTAGTGTTTGCCGTGAGAAAGTTTCATAAAATGGCCTATGGTCGCCAGTGCAGCTTACTGACCGATCATCATCACCATCATTATACACATCAGCTAGAGGTGGGAAAAACACCTCCGCTATTGTGCCGCAATACATGAAGGAAATACATACATAGATACAATACAATACACAAAGGAAAAATAGATGCAACAGTTGCATGCCAGCTGAGCTACCAGCAACGGATAGGCATCGTTCCGGTAAGCTTCCAGCCAGCTACTAGGCAAAAAGATATTATGTTTTACCCTAGGAAATGAGATCGTAGATGGATGGGGAGGCTAAAAGGGATGGGGAGGGACAAAGAAACTCACAGCATGAACGCCACTGAGGTCGGCTCCTTGCCATGTCAGCAAGTGTATCCAGCCAAACGTGTTCAACATCTTTTGGACCCCAACCAGGGAGCCGTGAAGCTCCAACCGAGGCTAGCTCCGAGGTGAGGGACTTCATTCCCCTGGACCAAGTCATCGCTTGGCCACCCCTCCTCTTCTTCCACCCACAACCCCGGTGAGCAAACAACGCACGTCGAGGGAGTCGGTGGGCTGGCATGCGTAACACGTGGCCGAGCCATCGGAGCCTGGTGCGTGAAATAACGATGCTGAGCGGTTCAGATCCTTTTCCTGGGCCGTAAACAATGCGTCGAACACGCTCGTTACTCACGCGGTGTTCCCACCATATGTGAGCCAAACTGCGAAGGCACCGATGGTCGAACGTAACTAGCCTCTTCATGTCCGCCGATCTTATGGGCCAGGTTTCGCAACCGTACAGTAAGGTCGAACGTACCGCTGCATTGTACACTCTGCCCTTCAGGGCGAGAGTGATGTCGCGCCGCCGCCAAAGGTGGCGAAGGTTAGCAAAAGCACTTCGAGCTTTCGCTATACGGTTCGTGATCTCGTCTTCGATCCCAAGGGCGCTGATACAACTTCCCAGGTAATTGAATTTCTGAACGACTTCTAGCTGATCCCCACCAAGGGTCAGCGCAGGAGGCGATCCCTGCCAATCTTGGAGGAGCGCTTTGCACTTCGATGGTGCAAAGCAAAGCCCGAAGCGGCTGACAGCCAGTGCTAATCTGTCTAGCGCGGCTTGGCACGTCTGGGAGCTGTCACAGATAAGGGCAATGTCGTCAGCATACTCCAAGTCAAGAAGTCGTTCTCCTGGGAGTAGCTCCACACCTTCCAAGTCATGTCCTGTAAATGCAAACTCCATGACTTCGTCAATAGCGAAGTTGAAGAGGAAAGGTGACAACGGGCATCCTTGTCTCACACCGCTGGAGATATTAAAGGGTGGCGACAGCTTGCCGTAAGCCCTCACTCTGCCCGTGCTACGCGCATATAATGCTTGGATAATATTTACATATTTCTCGGGCACACCTTTCCTGAGTAGACAATTCCAAAGGGCACATCGATCAACCGAATCGAAGGCACCTTTGATGTCGAGGAACACGACTACGGTGGGCCGCCAATATGTGTGGCGGTGCTCCAACAACTGACGCAAAGTGAAGATGTGGTCAATGCAGCCACGACCACGACGAAACCCGGCTTGCTCTTCACGAATCTGGCTTTCACGAGCGCCAGTCAGTCTGTGAAGAACTATGGAGGCGAGTAATTTGGAGGCGATGGAGATCAGACTGATTCCTCTATGGTTGCCGCATTCCGAGCGCGAGCCGCTTTTGAAGATGGGAACAATAACGGAGCGGCTCCAGTCGGTTGGGACAGTCTCCTGCTCCCACAGTTTCACTAGTAATTCATGCAAAGCATCCACAAGAGCAGGGCCTCCGAATTTGAAGAGGGCTGGAGGAAGATCATCTGGTCCCGCGGCTTTGTTCAACTTCAACAGTCGGATCTCACGTTCGACTTCTGAGCGAGAGGGTGGATCCAAAGGGACAGCCCACGGAGCAGGGCGATCAGTGACCGGCGAATCGGACAATTCTAGCCGATTAAGTTGCTTTTCAAAATGCTCAGCCCAACGCTCCAAACGTTTTGACAAACTGTGGATAGGCTGTCCACTCTCATCACAAATGGTTTCACTAACACCAGGTCTCCTGCTGCCCGTTTCCCGTATCAGACGGAATAACTTACGATGGTTGCCAAGGGCAGCGGCCACTTCCATCTCTGACGCACGATGAGACCACCAAGATTCGCGGTCTCTCTTCAGGCTAGCACGGAGTTTTGCCCGGAGCTCTTTGCGAGTTTCATTGTGTTCGCTTCCAGCCGGGATATGCCGGCGAGCGTCGATAAGTTCCAGAGACCGAGAAGAGACCCAATGTCCATGTGGGCTTTTAGACATACCACATGAGGATTTGCCCGCTGCTAGTAAGGTCTGGCGAACATGTGACCAGTGACCATCAATTGTCTCCAGTGAGCGAGTACTCAACTCGCATGTCAGCGTACTTTGATACGCATTCAGAACAGCTGGCTTTGTCAGTTGGCTGGTGTCAATGCGCTCACAGCGTCGTCGTGGGCGTCCTCCAAAGCGCATTCGCATGTCAGCACATACAAGTGCATGATCAGTGTCCACACATGTGCTCCAAATCGAGCGACAATTCTGGATGCAGCCTCTCCAGCGGTAACTAATAGCAATGTGATCGATCTGCGTCCAAGGCTGAATCGAGGCTGGTGGGCGCCAAGTCACCCTCCGGCGGGTGCTGTGTCGGAAATTAGTGCTCGCAAGAAATAAACGAGCATCTTCACACAAATGAAGTAACCGCTCACCGTTATCATTACGGGAGCCTACACCGTGCTGACCGCCCAGATGCATTTCATCAGTGGACAACTTTCCAACTTGTGCGTTCATATCCCCCGCCAGAACAACAGTGTCCGTGCTTCTTCTGTGGCGAAGGAGCTGAGTCAGTTGGCGGTAGAAGTCGTTCTTTACCGAATCATCGCTACAGTTTGTGGGCGCGTAGGCAGCGATGATGAATAGGCATCTATTAGTCCCGCGCGACTTCGAAGCTTTAGAGGAGCCAGCCAATCGGACCGCACACATCCGGCTACTGATTGGAATCCAATCAACCAGAGCAGCTTCAGCCCGGGGACTCAGAGCAATGCCAACACCAGCTTGG
The DNA here is from genome assembly GCA_944474145.2 of Dicrocoelium dendriticum. Lineage (NCBI taxonomy): Eukaryota > Metazoa > Platyhelminthes > Trematoda > Plagiorchiida > Dicrocoeliidae > Dicrocoelium > Dicrocoelium dendriticum. The sequence goes on along the minus strand of OX104068.1, from coordinate 68,980,187 downwards.
CCGGTGCTCGAAGCTGCATCGTCACCGGATAGGCGCAATGAGAAAATACTGTTTGCGTCACCTGAAGGGGATCGCAGAGTGAGCACAGAGCTCGAGTCTTGCAGGCGGGTCTCTGATAAGCAGCAGATATCGATCGAGAGGGTCTCCAATGTTCGGGCAAGTGCTGCCTGTTGACCGATCTGTAGTAGTGTGCGTACATTAAGGCATGCCAATCTGAAGGAAAATCGAGGGCTCCAAATGGAAGCCGATGAACTGGAATGGACCGCTTGGTTGGACATGGGCTTGTCGACAGGAGAGGAGTGACGCTTCGCGTTCACATGTGAGTTGAAACTAGAAGATAAATGCCTAGCAAAGCATGTTGGGGGAGGGCCAAGAATCGGGGGGTTGAAAACTGGGGGGATATAAGTGAAGTTGGAAGGGGACGGTAAGAGTGAAAAAGCGTAAGATGGGGAATAAGAAGACGGGAAGGCTTGAGCAGTAGCATCCAAACCCCTATCCACCCTGCTCGATGCAGCAGATAGGGCACCGTTGATTATCCTCTGCGGTGGCCAGAGCATCAGCAATTTGACCGATCATAAGCCATTACTCGCTAGTTTCGTCCCTGAGAAGGGCATCTCAACATATCCCATCAGCAGATTGCAGCGTTGGGCAACCTTTCTATTGTACTATGACATGGACACCTGTTACCAGCCAATTCAAAATTTCGGTCAGGCCGACGCCTTGTCCCGGTCAATCAGTGCAAATCGACAACAGCAGGAAGGTACCATTATCGCAGCAGTCTCCATGGAGTCGGATGTTCGTTCGCACCTAGCTGACGTTGTTCGTGTGGTTCCGGTCACTCTCCGTGACATCAAAATAAACACGCGCATCGATTCTGTCCTCCAGAAAGAAATTAATCGTGTTCGCAACCGATGGCCCACGGGAGCACCAACTGGATACCTAAGACAGCTTTATATTCGGCGAGCAAGCTAGTCCTCCGTAGTTGCATCCTGTTTACTTTTCGTAGGTGGCATCGTCAACCCTTGTTCGCTTTGGCCGATCGTCTTATGTCAATTTAATGGGAGCCATCCTGGTGCAGGAGGAATAAAAGCCATCGTCCGAAGCTATGTCTATTGGCCGGGTACCGACCAGCAAATAGAGACGTTGGTTCAGCAGTGTTTCCCTGCTGCCGAGAGGCTGCCAAGAACACTGCATGTTTCGCTCTACAACCGTGGACCCAATATGATAAACCACTGTCTCGCCTACACGTCGATTTTGATGGTCAAATCAACGGCACTATGTATCTCACCGTAATCGACGCAACGTCCAAGTGGCTCGAAATCATTCTCATCTCACATGCATAAACATCGTCTACCATTCCTGCTGTTTAGCAAAATTTTCAGTCGGTATGGGTTTCCAGATAGCTTGGTTTCAGATAACGCAAGCGAATTTACGTGGCACTTTTCGAGGATTTCTGCCGTCAAAGTGTTATTAACCACAGTCGCACCCCACCGTATTACCCTCATTCAAACGGTCAGGTCGAAAGGTTCGTGGACACTCTTAAATGGGCTCTCTAGACAATGCGATGGGAGAGAACTACTAAGGAAAGCATTCAGGATTTCCTAATGCTTAACGGGGACACTTCAAATCCGGCAAGACCAAACGGATCTACTCCTGCCGAATGACTGATGAGCAAAAAAGCACGCACCAACGGACGCCGCGGAATTTTGGATTATCGTGCTGGATTCCACATTTTTTACGGATCACTCCGTTATACTTGATTTGGTTGTGTGAATTATACACCAATATTGTCCTTTCCGCGTATTTTTCAGTCTGTACAAATTTGGTGGATGTTCTCTGGCTAATTTCGGAGTTCGCATTGATTAGCCCAACTGCTGTCTGTGTCCGCCATCTTGCATTTGTTCTACGGTAATCGGTCATCATGACCACCATACCGGTAACCCGAACCGATTCATTTTGTACTAATCAAAGTTGTGCTAAGGTGTTAAAAGGTGGGTTGGCTTGTACAAATTGCCAAGACCGGTACCATTCGAAGTGCGTCAACGTCTGTAGAACCGAGAAAAAGAAATACAATCCGCCGGGTTCACTTTGGTTCTGTCCAAAGTGCATAACGATTTCACTAGTAAAATGTCTACTAGCTTTAACACAAAAGTACGACAGCCTGATCGTCGAAACTGAACATCGTTTGAATGCAAAAATTGCTTCGCTCGAAGCGAAAATAGCGAAAAATTGTACTTCATCTGTCTCCGTCAATTGCTGCCTCGAATCCAAAGAAAAGGGTTAGGCGTTCAAACGGCCGTGCAGCACTAGCGCCCTTTGGAACCACGAACTAAGTTGTCATTGCGACCGATAGAAGCATACCTAGCCCCATCACCCATATCCCCTTATCCAATGTACCTACTGATTCAACATCGGTAAGACCCACACTTTCGATTGACCAACGAAAGCCGAAGCAATCTAAAGACCGATCCACCTATGTAACCGTTGCATCTCGATATAATCGAAGTGCGACTTCATTAGCCTCACCCGGTACAGCCACAAAACGAGTCAAGGTTCAGGTACAACCTACACAGACACCACTAAATCAATCGATAACCTTGCTTCGCACATTACCGAAGACTAGGCGGAACTACAGGGTCTTGACAATTATATGCACCAACTTTCCTGAGTCCAAGGCAAACTCCTTAAGAGGAAAACAGATAGATGATTTAGAAATCCCTAATGTGCTTGAAAGCAGTGGCATTTCCTTTGTGAAAACATAGGCGTTCAAGTCAGTCCGAATAATGTAATGCGTCACTAGACATGCAACTTCGAATCATTATAGGGAGTCCCTGCTAATGCGAGTAACACTGGAATCAACAGATGATGTCTAAACGGTGCTTTTGTCGGCATACCGCCTTCGGACGGAAAACTGTGGAATACGCATATTTCCTGATGTTCTATGAAGCGAACGCCAGTGGGACAAAAATAATTCAAACGACCACTACACGGAGAGTAGCAAAATAATATTTTTTGTTTATTGCGTGCCCGAGCTACCGACAACCAGCAACAACAAAGCCCATGCTCATGACCTGGAAGAATGACGTTACATCCGTGAAGCTCTCTGTGCGGGCGACGTCATACTTCCGTCAATTACACGGTTACCTGTGTCGCCAAATTACAGAGGCAGTGGTCAGAGTATACTGAAACTAACAGTGCAATCACAACAGATGGCGGTGAATCTAATTTGTAGCTGGCAGTAAGTACGCAACACACTTCCCTTGGGACTACGACTGAATACAGCAGTTAAACAGCTGCAGGCACTCGCTGATCTCGCGGAAACGACACCAACCGCGATTCAACATAACCACAAGAGCCATCCGGAAACCTGTGCTCTAAGACCCGTAGATATCGAGAAGGCTGCCGCAGGTGCAAGTGAGACCGAAAGCAGATTACATTCTAATCGAGATCTGGTAGTTCTCCCAAAAGCGATTAAGAGCCGGCCTCTCATCGATTGGCACAAATCGACCGGTGGCCGAGTGGTCTGCGCGTTTGGTTTGCAACCATAAGGTCAACGGTTCGAATCCGCGTAGGGGTGGGCGTCTTTGCGGTATACTCAGCCCGAGCACGACTGCTGGTGATCGCGCGGCAGCGAAGCGCCGTTACGGCGTACAGCTGACACATTATTATTCCGTCGCAACGAGACTGGATCTTAACATGGTGCGACTTGACCCACTGAGTTATACTGACTGGTGCCTCCGGGCACCTTGCGAGCTACTCCTACCAGCTTGGTCAATGGTGAGAGTTCAGACAAACTCATTCTCCTTGTCCTCCAGCTTGGGGGTTTGAAATGGGATGGCGTCCATTTCTGTAAAACTAAATCACTGCCACCTCCCCGCTGCCTTGCAGACAGGCTTTTGAGCCAAAGGCTTTGGATGAGGACCCTAATCGTCCCGCTGTTTAGGTCTGGGTGCCCTGGCAGTATCTCAGCCCACAAACAGCAACGACTTTTTCTTCCAATATAAACTTCATCCTGCATCGGCAGTCGCACGGATTATCAAGGGTCGCCTTATCTGGTGCATACAGCATGGCGGATAAGCGAAAACATGTTACTGCTGGCGCCTCCCTTCTTTCTTTTCCAACTGTTTCTCTTACTCCCATCCTGACCCCATTACTGAGCTTCCTTCTGTAATACCCAGCTTAACTGACAGTAACCGAAGTTGGCGTTAGCCTCTAGCTGTCATGGGTTCGATCCCCAGTAGGGGACCGATGGATGCGCACCACTGACGAGCCCCAATAGGACGAAAGGCGCGTCTAGTGCATTTCCGGATTGGTAGCTTACCTATGCGGCTTGGAATCTAATTGCGATGAATCAACTTGAATCATACTGAAATCCGTCTACTCATTCGTAATCAGTTACCGAAGTGCCACTGGAGTAGAACTATCTGCAGCCACCTCTTCGCGACACGAACCGGACGCCTATCGGTAACAGTCCCTCATAAGGTCACGCTGTCCCCATTCCATGACGAGGTTTAATGTTCGCACTCTAAGACAAATAGGTCAACAGGTTGCACTCGCACGTACCTTGGACACACTGGGTATTGATGTGTGTTTTGTGTCCGAAACTAGGATCAATGACCTTAATGGGGTTGTTGAATTAGCTGCACCCGGCGTATCCTCTCGTTATTGGTTTTACGCATCCGGAGAAGCTGATGCAGCACTCACGGGTTAAGCTGGTGTAGGTATCATTCTAAGCTCCAAGTCTGAGCCATTGTTGGTTGATTGGATTCTGGTGAACAGCCCTTAATTGCAGCCCGTTTGACGACATCAGCTAAGGCTGATTCACGAAGTTTATTTGTGACTTCCGCTTATGCTCTTACGGACTGCAGTTCAAATGTTGTCAAGAACACATTCTATCACGAACTGAACGCGCTACTACACAGTGCTACTAGTTCAGGTATTATAGCACTTGCAGGGGATATGAAGGCACAAGTAGGGTGTCTGAGCTCTTCAGAAACTCAGTTGGGTGGTAATTATGGGCATAACTCCG
>OX104068.1:68956264-68974662 GCA_944474145.2 Dicrocoelium dendriticum | reverse complement strand
CGCCAGTACGAGTGGCTGAAAGTAAGGACAAGATAGATGTCAAGGTGAAACGCAAACCATTGTCTTCACAATCGCAATTGAAGCTAATTATGGATAGAGTCGGTCAACTAGAAAAACTGCTAAAGGAGGGTCATCCTCTCCACAAACCGCAAATCCCCGATAACAACAAATCACCCTCTCGTGGCCGTTGTCTAATCATCATAAATGCTCCTGAGTCGTCCAGAAACCATCCAGCGAAAGAGGTATTATGGATGATCAAGAGTTTCTACAACGGATGATCTCCCTACTGTTCGACGAAGGTGAGCCAGGAATCAACATCGTATCGGCTTTCCGCCTTGGCAAAAAACAGGAGGACTCCCCTAAGGTCCGTCCCGTGAAGATTGTAGGTCAAAACGATGATGAAGGTCCATCGCATTCTCCGACGGGCTCCGGGTCTTGAAGGAGAACCAGTTTTCATACTACGGGGCCTGCGGAGGAGCGGGTCATCAGCATCATCATTATACACGTTAGCTAGAGGTGGGGAACACCTCAGCTACTGTGCCGCTGTACATAAAAAAAAAGAAGAGAAAAAAATGCAACTGAGTAGCCAAGCCGGCTGAGCTACCGGTAAACGGATGGGCATCGTTCCGGTAAGCTACCAGCCGGCTACTGTGCACCAAAAAAATTATTATGCAAAATTATATAACGCTAAATAATGACATCGTGGATTGGAGGGGGAGGACTAAGAAGGATGGGGTGGTGGCCAAGAAACTCACAGCAGGAACGCCACTGAGGTCGGCTCCTAGCCATATCATGCACATGGGTCCAACCAAACGTGTTCATCGTCTTTCGGACCGCAACCCAGGGAGCCGAGGACGCTCCAACCGAGGCCCAGCTCAGAAGTGAGGGCCTTCATTACCTCTGGACCAGTCATTCGCTTGGCCACCCCTCTCTCTTCTTCCATCCACACACCCCCTTCGCGCGCAAACAAACACGTCGCGAAGTCGGTGGGCTAGCATGCGTAACACGTGGCCGAGCCATCGGAGCCTGATGCGTGAAATAACGATGCTGAGCGGTTCATTTCCTTTTCCTGTGCCATAAACAAGGCGTCGAGTAAAAATGAAGAAAAGCGGTTGATGAACTCAGACCTCGTCGGGATAACGGTAAGACGGACCTACATATCGTGGATTTTCGTGTGCTTCGAAACACACCAAGAACTCGCTGGTGTGCACTCCTTGTAATGCCCGGGCGTTAGAGTTGAAGAACGGACTGCGCGTAATTTCTTCCAATGTGCGCAGTCTCATAAATACACTAGACGAAGTTCAGCTGCTTGCCTCCATGAATCGGCCGGATATTATAACCTTCACCGAAACCTGGTTGTCCTCGGATATCCTGGACTCGGAGGTGCAGATCCTTGGATACCACCTTTACAGGGCAGACCGCGATGGAGGAAGACCTGGGGGCGGTGTGATACTCTTTTGGAAGACGGACTTCAAAGCTCATCTGGTTGAAGCTACCTGTGGCAGCGATGGCGACTTCGAAACTCTCTGGGGCCGTGTTCATGACGGATGCCGATCTCTAATGGTCGGTGTTGTCTACAGGGCCCCATTGGGTTCCGGAGCTTGCCTGCTGGACGCGATCAAAATGCATGGTAGAGGCAAGGACTGCTTATTACTGGGTGACTTCAATGCCCCGAGTACCGACTGGGACCAACTGCCTTGTGCTCCCTCTTCAAACGCTTTTGATTTCACTCTTTTAGAGACGGTTATCGAATGTAACTTATTCCAACATGTCACAACACCTACTCGTATAATTGCAGGACAAACACCCCATATTCTTGACCTTGTACTCTCACCGGCACAATCAGATGTCGCCGATCTAGCCGTTCTTCAGCCCATTGGTAAAAGCGATCATTGTGTGGTTTCATTCCTCTGGACGCGACGACTTACTCCCCACAACCAAGGTCGCCTCCGCAGGAATTTCTGGCGGGTTGATCCCGAACGCCTACAAGCGGCCGCCAGTACTGTGGACTGGAGTATACCTGAACCCCTGGATCTGGACGATGAATGGAACTTCTTGTAGTTTAAAATGATTTCGCTCGTTGAGCAGGTCGTTCCTGTCTACAAAAGGCCTTTTACCAGAGGTCCTCCATGGATTGATCGAGAACTGAGGGGCCTCATGAACAAAAGACGAAAACTGTGGGTCCGATTTAAGCTCACGCAATCCCAGTCTGACTATTCGGAATATAAAGTGTCCAGGAATATCTGCAACTCGAAAAAACGAAAGAAACGGCAAAAGTACGAATTCGGTTTGGCTGTGCAATCCAAAACAACTCCCAAGGCACTTTTCTCTTACCTGAAAAGAAGTACCAGAGCAGGAAGTGGTATACCTGCTCTGTATTCCTTGGCGCATGTGGGTTTACTTGACGATGACGCGGTGAAAGCCAGTCTCCTCGCCATGCAATATTCGTCTGTTTACTCGATGAAGACTTCGTTTCCCAGTGACGCGGTGCCAATACTCCCTTCTTCGTTGGAGCATGTAGCAATGACCGCTGATGCTGTTTCCAAAGGCATTCGTAAATTAGATCCGAACTCCTCGCCGGGTCCTGATGGGTTGCATCCGCTGTTCCTCAAGATTGTGGCCGATTACACTGCCGCTGCTGTTTGCCGGGTATTTCGGCATTCTCTTGAAGTTGGACGGCTCCCGATTGCTTGGAAAGTGGGGATTGTTTAACCCATACACAAAGGAGGGGATCGTCAAAATCCTGCCAATTATCGACCCATCTGTTTAACGTCACTATTATGCAATGGTATGGAGAGGGATTCTCATGCGGGCACTTCTCCACCCTCGAGTAACCTAGATCGTCATCGCCTGTACGGGTTGCGAAACCTGGCCCCTACGATCCGGCGGACATGAAAGAGGCTACTTACGCAGTTCGACCATGCGGTGCCTTCCGCCAGTTTGGCTCACATCTGGTGGGAACACCGCTGTGAGTTAACGAGCGTGTTCCGACGCCTTATTTACGGCCTAGGAAAAGGGAATGAACCGCTCAGCACCGTCATTTCACTCACCAGGCTCCGATGGCTGGGCCACGTGTTGCGCATGCCAGCCCACCGACTCCCTCGACGTGCGTTGTTTGCTCACCGGGGATGTGGGTGGAAGAAGAGGAGAGGTGGCCAAGCGATGACTTGGTCCAGAGGAATGAAGGCCCTCACTTCGGAGCTGGCCTCAGTTGGAGCTTCACGGCTCCCTGGTTGGGGTCCAAAAGACGGTGAACACGTTTGGCTGGATACACTTGCTGATATGGCAAGGAGCCGACCTCAGTGGCGTTCCTGCTGTGAGTTTCTTTGTCCCTCCCCATCCCTTTAGCCTCCCCCTCCATCTACGATCTTATTTCGTAGGGTAAAACGTAATTAAATTTTTGTTTTTGCCTAGTAGCCGGCTAGTAGCTTACCGGAACGATGCGTATCCGTTGCTGGTAGCTCAGCTGGCATTCAACTGTCGTATTTATTTTTCCTTTATGTATTGTATGTATGTATGTATTTCCTTTATGTATTGCGGTACAATAGCGGAGGTGTTTTACCATCTCTAGCTGACATGTATAATGATGATGATGATGATGATGTGCGCAGCATGGTTTTCGGCGGGCGTGCTCATGTTCTTCGAATCTGCTTGTGCCCCGTGAAAGATGGGCGGAATCATTAGACGCTGGGAAACGCCTGGATGTTATTTTTGTCGACTTCAGCGAGGCCTTTGACAAGGTTCCTCATGAAAGGCTCCTTTATAAACTACGATTAATCGGTGTTTCTGGGAACGTCCTCTCTTGGATCGCTGATTTTTTACAGGACCGGACAATGAGGGTCGACATGAACGAGACTTACTCCGCTCCTGTGCTCATGACTAGCGGTGTCCCACAGGGATCAGTCCTGGGCCCAGAACTTTTCAACATCATCAATGATCTCTCGGCGGAACTTGAGTTGGATTGCTTGATTTACGCTGACGACTTGAAGTTGTGGATGAAGGTATCCTGTCTTGACGATGCGGACCGATGACAGGCTACTCTTGATACGTTACATGCGTGGTCAGTGCTCGGTCCTCCCCATTGGTGCTCCTAAACCTTTCGGAACGTACCACATTGGTGGGGCGTTGCTCAGAAACTCAATCCTTGAAAAAGACCTCGGCGTGTTGGTGTCATCTGATCTACGGACTACATAGGACACTTTACGAAGGGTTGCTGCTGCCAACAGGATGCCCCACGACATACGAAGAGCCTTCTCGCGTTTGACTCCGGAGATCTTCCGACTGTTGTTTACTTCCCACGTGCGCCTCATTCTCGAATACGGATCACCTGCCATCTTCCCTCTCACCAAGTTCGAATGTGACCTCATTGAGTAGGTCCAACGGCGTGGATCGAAACATATCTTGGAGGTACGGGACTTGCCTTATCCCCTGAGACTTCAGCGCATGAACCTGTTCTCCCTGGATTATCGCCGACGTCGCGGCGACCTGATTTTCACCAGGCGTATCCTGAGAGGAGAGATGGGGATGGAGCTACTGGCATGCTTTCAATTCAATGCAAACAGTTCAACTCGAGGCCACAACTGGAAACTGTTTAAACCCAGAAGGCTCCGGGTTCATCCTGCTGTCGCTCTATCAACTCGCGTAGTCAACGATTGGAACGACTTACCGAAGCATGTGGTCGATGCCCAGACAGAGGAATGTTTCAAGCGGATGTTAGATTCTTATCTTTTGAATACGATGGGCCCTTGAAGTTTCCACTGTAGCTGTCACGGTCCCTTGTGGATTACCGCTTAACATCGAATCGCGGCCTCCACACAATGATCGGGAAGTGATGGAGCTGACAAAGGATTCCTCCTTCTGCTCTCTACAATCCTATGATCCTATCCTCTCCTAGTCGGAACATTGACGTATTGCTCGAACGCATTTACATTCATCCAATCTACTAGTTCCTTCTCTAAAGCACCCACTCTGTTTTCAGCATGCTGCCAATCAGCATGCGGAAGGTTTAGGTCACTGCCGATTAGAAAATTAGGTGCGGCCATTGCCGCCTGTCTTAGTAACGTACCAAGGTCTCTGTCCTCTTCTCCCGTGGAGGATGGGCTACGATACATACTATAATCCCCAATCTACCACATGCTCTTAAATAGCAGGCTACCACCTGAACGTTAGCAGAACTCATGGTAAATGGAGCATCCCAGTGTTTATATTGGCAGTTTATTAGCAAGAGTACTCCTCCACCAGTCTGATACCCGGGCCTGTCAGCCCTGTAACACGCAAAGTCTACAAGCAGGTCACCAATAATTTCCTCTGGAGAGAGCCAGGACTCCGACACAGCGGCCACATCAACATGCCCACAACGCGTCACTAACTCCCCCCATTTGTTACACACACTACAACAATTAGTGTACCGCACGCTTAGTCTCTCCGAACGCGGTTGTTTCCCCTCGGACGTAGAGCCCGAGGGGATACCCCGTGTTTTTGTACCATTTCATTTCGATCAACTACCTGGGTCGATGAATCAGCGCTGGGTTGCTGTAACGCATTACGGGATAATTCCTTTCCTGGCTTCGCCCGCCTGGGCTTGCTGGATAAACTCCCGATGGGTTTTCTCCCATTTACCTGAGTCGACCTAACAGCGCTGCACTTCGGATTTTCTGTACGGTCCAGTTTAAGTGTGGCAAGTTGTTCATTTATTCTATCATTTTGTGAAATGGGCATACCACCCATGGACTTTGGTGCCACTACTATCGAGCATGAGGCCTCGATTGTTTTTGAACGCACCGGCTGAAGTCCCATTGCCACACCTTCACTATCCTCTTCCGCCATAGAGGTGTGATTCACATTTCCATTAAGAGCAAGTTTCTCCACAAACAAATGCAGGCCAAGAGTTATCTCACTGGCGTCTTGTGAAGGGGGTTGTCCAGACAAACTGACTGCCCTTGCCACAGGAGAGCAGACGCTAGAGTTTTGCTTAGGTGTCTGCGTAAGGTGAGGCTCACTATCGTGACTTCCAGCATGTGAGACCGCAGATTCGTTAGCCAAGCTGGTATTAGTACCTTCTAACCGGCTCAGCCGAGGGGCTTTAGCCTTCGAAGTTAGTGTGTCCGGTGCTATTTGATGCCGACCATTTGTCTGACTTGCAACCACTGCATAAAGTCACTGCCCACAACTGCATACTGGCAAGTCGACTAGACTCATATTTTAAGTTTTTCCCGACACGTGCAAGAACATTATGCTCACAGACCACATAACCTGACCTGACCTGACCTTTTCACTGGGCTTTTAGTGCCTTGACCGCTTACACTACGCACGACTGAACCCAAGGTATCGTTGTGATACACAGCTGCCTGTAAACCTTGATCATGCCTGAATTGGTGTGTCTATCAATTTGAGATTAAACTATTTATTTATTTATTTATGAACAAGACGTACTGCTTTGGAAGTGAATCTTTGGAGCAACGGCCTATCAGTAGAATGAGAAGCGATGCAAATGACTACGTTTTGCTGTCGAAGGATTGGAGGGGACCTAATCCTAACCTACCGTATTTTGCCTGGGATGGTTGGCCTTGATTTGTCCTGGTTATTTTGTCCTGCTAGATTGTTTAGTCTCCGCGGGCATTGTATGAAGCTGGACAAACCGCGGTCTGATAGAGTTAGAGCGGAGACACGGTTATTGCGTCGAGTCATCGTGCGTTGGAACCTGCTTCCAGAAAATGTTGTCAAAGAAGCTACGGTTAATGGGTTTGAGCGTCAACTAGACGCTCTTGGGTGGCAACATGAAACCTTTCCTTTTTCCTGACTAATTCCCATCTCCATACTTCGATTCTATTTTCTTTACTTTTCCTCGCCATTGGTATTATTCTCTTCCTTTAACTGATTTCCCCTACTCTCTTACCTTCGATTCTTCTTCCTCTCTTACTTACTTCACGTAACTGACATAGCTGGGACAGCTAATGTAAGGAACGTGGGCATTAAATTGGTGGACCAGGGTGTTCTCCTTTTAGACCCATCAAGAAGTCAGAGCACCCCCTATCAACTCCTGGATCGACGACCCGCTCAAGAAGGAACACTTACGGGATTCATCCTATCGTTCCAGTCCCACTTGAACTTGAACGCCGTGCATTTGCTATGTTGTGTATGATTGTATCAGGTGTGCAGAGGGACGCTCAACCCGTATGCAAATATTCACATATAAGTGGGGAGCGTTGCGAACGTTCATCACCCACCAAGTGAGAATACTGAATAATGGTTCTTCAAGTATTATTACAGGACGAAATGAGGGCACTACGAGGTATACTCTCCAACGGCTGAGTAAAAGAGGGAAACAAGGTTTACGAAGAATGTACGGCTACAGCGGCGTGTTCGTGATTGAAAATAACTACATAAGTTGAAGGTGCCACGTTCTTAATGGATGAGCATGTTGTTCGCATTCCGTGCAGTGTTGCGTCACAGGTCATGACGTAGGAATTGGCCCATACGTTGTCTGAAGATTACGGAATCACCCACTCTACCTATGACCTTGTAGCCCGCCGCTAGGAATGTACATAGTTTGCACGTTGTCTATGCGATGTGGGAGGGCAATGCACGGTGACAGGGTGGCCATGAGAAGGCCCGTTGCTCCCTTCTCTAATTATGTCAAATGTAGATGAAACTGGAAAGCGAAGGGAGACCGCACCGGGTGCTATGACGGGGACGGGATATGCACGTACGTCATAGGGTGACCAAGGGCGGTAATGCGGACGGCGGGTTGCGGCGCATGTGTGTTATGTCGCTGAAAGGGTGGGCATCATTTAAATTGCATGTTACCTTTTGCTCGCATTCACTAACGCCTGATATAGTGGTACCAGTCTGCGCTAGGAGGGCCAGGGGCAGCGGTAACCTTGACGGCGGGGGCGGCGGAGATGTACTTTGGCTATGGAAGGGATGTCATCATTGAAATGCAACGTTACCTTTGTACATGTATCACTGATGAACGCTCAACTGGGGCCAGTACGTGGGGAGACAGTGGCAGGGTTCACTTGGACGGCGGCGCATGTTATTTGGGCTGTGGAAGGACTGTCGTTACAGAAACGAATAGGTACCTGGAACTGGGTTTCACAGATGCATCATATTGCGGAGCCGGTACGTTTGAGGAGACGCAGTGACAGCGTTAAGGGGAACCGCGAAGGGCGGCGCATAGCAAGGTGGCTCTGAAAGATAAGTGATCGTGGAAATCCAATGGTACCTGTGGCTATGAATCAATGATGCATCACACGCCGGTGACAGTATGTGTGAGTAGGCGCAGTGGCAGCGTTAAGTAGGACGTCGAAGGACGGCGCATATCACTGGGGCTCTGAAGGAGAAGTAATCATGGAAATCCAACGGTACCTGTGTCCTCATGGAAATGCAACATCACCTATGGCTGGTAATCAATCGTACTTCGTATGTTTGTACCAGGAGATACGACTGGTACCAGGTTGCGGTGTAACGTGGAACGCCCGAAAGCACGGCATGCCAACTTGCCCCTGTTAAGCGGAAATAAACATCGAAATCGTACCTCACCTGTTACGACTGGTCGTTGTTGCTTAATATCGTTTTACCAGCAGGTGGGAGAAGGGCCAATGTAATCGGTAGTCGAGAATGGCCTTGCATGTGCACTTAGGCTGTTAGAGCCTAGTCAGTTTGGAAAGGGGACCTTATGTGTGGCTCAGATTCACTCATGCTTCAAAAGGTAGCTCCGGGCATTGAGGCCATGGACATCAGACTCCAAGGGTTGAGGGAACGGGAGGTGGGTCCCAATGCTCATTGGTGGCGATAATGAGGACCGCACCTCCGTAGAAAGCTGAAATAGACAGGCAGTTTCGCTTGCGTTTATGGTTATGCGTACTTGGCCAATCGTATAAGTGGGAACACTAGCAAGCGATGTTCAATAACCCACCAGGAATACATTGCTGCACACGAACAGGGTAAGCGCATGAGGCATAAGCGCAAAACATTGTTTGAAGATAAATAGTAAACAGGAAAGGACATGAGGCACAAACTAGTCACACAGCAGAGGAAACCGCGAACTCATCCGACGTATGTCTACTTAGCTGCAGCGTCCCCTGCGTCCCCTGTGCAGACATTCAATTCCATTAACCTAGTCCCTTTTGTCACCAAAGATGCCGCAGGTTCAAGAAGGCAACTCTGGCGTTCACAACTTTGAGAGGACGCCAGTTTCTATGCCCATATGGTTGTTAATGCGGTGGCGAAAATAAGTTATTTACTGAAGCGCAACAAGTTCCTCCTTATCTGGGGGGATTGGATAAGGAAGTGGCTGGTGGTCCCGCAGCAAGCAATCGTACTTTGAAGATGTGATGTGCATAACAAGTGCATACCACTCTATCCAGGCTAATCAGGGTAAGTTGTGCGGCCGCAACAAGGTCAAAAAGCATGAGGATATCCTGCGAATAGTGTAGGTCAGGTAATCTTTCACTTGGCATCACTTCAACCCTTACATCGTGAGATGCCGAAAGGAAGCACTCCACGAAATAGAATGCACGACGAAATTGAACAAAACTGGGGAAATCGGGCAAACCGGGACAAATGGCACCTATCGTCGGAAAGCTATACGCATGACCACCGTAAACCCTGACGCGGGCTGTAGTGTTCGGGTTAACAGCACGCAGCATGTTCACATATCTCTTGGGAACACCTTTCCACGCAAGTATGTCTAACAGATTCCATGGATCGACGGAATGGAACGCACTTTTGAAATCCAGAAGCACAGATATTATCGGTTAGCGGTATGCGTGACGCTGCTTTAGCACCCGTCGCAAAGTGAATACATAGTATACACAGCCATGTCCTGTGCGGAAACCGGCCTTCGCTTCCGTAATCCCAGGTTCCTGTTCAGTAGTGAGGCAACGAAACGAGAATGGGTGCCAGTAAGTTTGTCACAACTAACGTTAGACTAATACATCTGTGCGAACGCCCATTTTGTATACTGACACTGTAATCGATTCCTGTAATTAGTGGGGACACTGTTTTCCTTCCAGATACGTTCGAATAGAGAGGTCTGCTTTGCAACGGACCAAAACTACATCCTTAAATGGTGCAGGTGGGAGGGCATCCTGGCCAGTGGCACGACAGGGCTTAAGCAGTGTGTGGCCATTTCGGTCATGGGGCTGCGACGGAGACTGTAAACTAAACGCGCATTGCTCGTCCTGCATCACCTGAGTAGTAAGCGGTCCGTGAGCAGGGAAACAGCGGAACTTATCTTTAAAGTGTTCCGCTCAAGGAGCCATCTCGCGTTACCTATTGTGTATTATTGCACCCGCGCTGTCTCTGATTGTCTCACTGACGCCTGATTTCCAGGGACCAGTGAAGCGGATCAGCTGCAAGAGTTCGCGATAATTTTTAATTGTTTTAATCCCTTTTTAATTTTTTTAAAGTTAACTTAGCCGCAGTAATACATACATGTGTATGCCGGCTCACCATGGTATCCCTCACAACTTTGCTGAAAGCGTCGCCCGTATACTTCACAACTTATCCAATCCACGTGCTCGCAGCTCGCCGAGTCATCATCCTCTTGCTGACACAGAGCGCAAACCGCGCTGTCCGCATCTTCACCAGCCGTCGCCCTCCTTGTATTCCACGTGTTCGTGCTGTGACGAGCGGAAGTTCTTATTTTCAGGATACGGAATTTCAATTGCCGTGACATCATGCTGGGACCCGCAACCTCCACCACAAGGGATATCAAAGGTGATTTCCGTTTGTGACGCCTGCCGCCACTGTCAATACCCCTCGAAACACCAGCCGCTGCCTCCCCAAACGGGACCCCCTGGTTAACTTCCGTCTCCGGTGCAAACCTCCTGGACGAAGAAGGGTTGCGGAACCCAACCGGGGCAGCAGCATCGAAGGATGACGTAGCCACTCGTTGAAAAATGGGCAAGTCCTCGCGCGATAACAGTTGCAATGGTTCCACAATGGATGATCGCGCAAACAATTCCACATTACTATGACTAGCTAGAAGCTCACGCATGCATGCCATAACGCCCATTGTGCGGTGGAACTTCTCCGTGCCCATACTAAACAAATGCGCCTCCAAGTCACCAACCTATTACGAGTGATGCGAATTTTTCCGGCGCGACCAATGACCCTTCACTAAGGGATCGCGTCTGCCTGACCGTCACCGTTCCCTCCCTGTCCTCGGAAAGGGTCGGCACTGCTACACTTTCCGCTGTCAGCACCCAACGGCAACCAGGAAGCACCACCCCATCGTCACATGCGTGCAGGCTAGCGACATGCACACTGTGTCCATATGGAATGCGCCACTGACGATTAAATCCACGTCGGCATGCGCTGCCATTCTCAAGGACCGCACGTTACATGCCCCGGCGCTTACCATCCTCTAGCCAATCCACCCCGCCCGGGTTCACACTGCGCTTACGAACTCTAAGACTATGCTGCACGTACTGCCGCCGGGCGTGTGACATCTTCCTAAAAATCACCTACCCACTTCTTACACCCTGCTCAAACTCGCACATACCAAGCTTGTCTCTTACAAGGACGGTTTCCCGCTCCCCCAAAATATCACTGCAACGTTGCACTGTCACCTGAAACAGGTACGGTAGAGTAGACCGCTCACTCAGTCTGTTGCTAATGCTAATTCTCATACTAAACGCAATTGGTGCTGTTGCACCCAAATAACACCACGTGGCCCATCAAATGCGCTGCCCATCTAAGCT
Source organism: Dicrocoelium dendriticum (assembly GCA_944474145.2). NCBI lineage: Eukaryota > Metazoa > Platyhelminthes > Trematoda > Plagiorchiida > Dicrocoeliidae > Dicrocoelium > Dicrocoelium dendriticum. Next base: position 68,962,954 of record OX104068.1, on the reverse strand, counting down.
GCCATGGGATCCACGTGCGACGGAGGTACTGGAAGCATTCCGCGATGCGCACCGACATACCGTCCATGAGGCGATGATAATGTGCGCAATCGTGCGTATACAACATCGATGACAGCATGTTGAACAGAGCCGTTTTATCCTCTGCGTTACAGAAGGGAAGATGGGAGCAACGCCGCTGCATGACGCGCCTAATGTGTACCTGGCAGAAAACTATGTTTGCAGTGGGGTACGCGTTGCGAAATGCTTTCACCTATGCAGCGCACTTGTCCATTACCAACGTTCGAGCTCAGGCAACCCCGGGGGCCAACTTCAGCATAGTTCTCAATGCCTCTTGGTAAGTAGCCTCAGTCTCATTGGTCGAAAGCGCATTAAAGTAGCTCATACCAAGGCCGCTAACGTCCACAAACATACAATGCCATAGGATGTAACCGCCGTAATTGGTCTGCTATGTGGAGTCCGCCAAAATTACCTCCCCGTATTGGCCCACCAATTCCAGCATACGCGAGGGGACGAAGAATAGGTACCGAATCTCATTTCCCTCATGCATAATTTTAACCTGACCATTTCTTCGCAACAGCTGCGTAACCTCCTCCACTTCCGTGACACAAGCGTTACGATGACGCCGCCGTATATCATACAAATCGCGCCTTTTTAAACGAAAGTTATATTGAAGAACTACAAATGCACGCAGCTCCTGCGTCCGACGAAACGTCTTCACTAGGTTAAGCACCATGCTTTCCTGATCCGCTGTTAGCCGCCGATTTTTGGGATACAGCTAGGGCTTCCCCACGTGAAAACTGTGCGAATGGCGAAGACAGGCGTTTCCAATCTCGTAACCTTTCCCCTTAAAAACCGCTGAAAAGCATGCAGGGCAATTTTAACACCCGTACCTGCTAAGGTATATTCATCAGGCGGATACACAACACTTACCACTTTCCAGCAACATTTGTGCGCTCGCTATGCACGCACACAAACTGAATATATCGGTACGGGCATCCTTCCGATAGCACCTGTCCAGTCTCCCTTCGGTAAGCTTCCGCTCCGCCGAATTAACGATGTCGCCGTTTCCATCTGAAAAGGTTTCACATCCTAATTCATCGATGAAAAGTTCAGATATGGACCCTTGAAGATACGTCGGAATGCACAATAGTCATCCACCATGGCTGCTTTCGCTAGAAGCGGGAAGAGTATTAAGCACCGTAACCCATTTAAACCGTTCACTTTATTGTTTTCTAATCCTTCTCTTAGCATATTAACAACGACGTAAACATAATAGTAAACACACACATGCGTCGGAAGACCCAAACTTTGCATTTATCAACATACAACTTTGTGTACCACAATCACACTGCCAAAAGATCATTGCTCGCGATTAGCGGATCCGACGCTCCGCATGATGACAGCGTAGCCTTCGAAACAAGATGTGTGAAGTTGGGGCCCTAATAGACCACTCCCATCCTGATGTACTCGCATTCACTGAAACCTGGTTGTCTTCTGACGTCATGGACAGTGAATTTTACGTTCCGGGCTACGCAATACTGAGATCTGACCGCACATCTGATCGCCGCGGAGGTGGAGTCGCCTTGTATGTCAGATATTGTGTAAACATATCAAAAACACATACGTTCAACTGTTGATGCTCTTGCAGTTGAAGTCTGTGTTGAATCAACGCAACTTAAACTTGTGCTGCTGTATAGGAGCCCTGATATCGCTTCTAGGAGTTTCACTGACTTCATCCGCACTCACTCTGCGAACAGATGCTTGATAAGGGGGGACTTCAACGTCCCTGAAGTAAATTGGCATGACCCATCTTATGAGGCAGCGACAACAGGGTTGACTGCCGAGCTTGTTGACTTGACACTGGAAGTACCCTTACACCAATTTGTCGATCGACCCACCAGGTACATGGTGGGTCATGCTCCTTCTCTGTTGGACCTAGTTTTCGCAGTCGGTTGACTTTGTGTGTGACCTTGTGTACGGTCCCCCTTTGGGAGCCAGTGACCATACGTGTTTGTCATTCACTTGTGCTCTCATTAGAGACTACGATTCACGCAGGGTCCGGACTCCGAACATTTGGCACGCCGACTTTCCGTCTATTAGAGCCAGGGCAGTAAGTTTCCCATGCATCATCTTGCTGAATGATGATATACAGACGGCTTGGGCTACGTTTAAGTCATTCCCCTTTAATATATCGCACCCCTACATCCCTCTTTCGGTAGAAGAGTACCAAAGCGAAGCCACCATGGTTGGACTCAGTCGCACACCACCTAATGAATAGACGGGCAAGATGCTGACGAATCTACCGGACAGTTCTCTCAGAATGCATATTTCGGCGTTATCGTGAAGCTCGGAATGCTTGCAAGTGTCATCTACGAGCTACTAGACTTAGCTGTGAGATGGAGCTGGCTAACTCAGCCTCCGCAAATCCCAAAAGATTCTTCGCCTACGTCAAAAGGCGTAGTAACATTGGTTCATCTATCCCAGGGTTATTATGCAGCAACGGCGCCTCTACCACCACTGATCACGAAAAAGCATGGTTACTCAGTGCGCAGTATGCAGGGACTTTTGTTCGGGATGAGCAATTGCCGCATCTTGACCTAGCAATGAGAGTCCCCCAGGACTCCTGTTTAACACACGTCACAATTTTGGAGGCAAAAGTTCTCCAGTTTCTTCAGGCGCTAAATCCGCTGGGATGGATGATATTCACCCCAAGCTTTTGTGCGAACTCGCAAGCGAGCTATGTGGCCCAGTGACGCGTTTGTTTCAATTGTCGCTTCGCGGCTGCTCCTTTTCTAAGGACTGGAAGGATGCTATCGTTTGCCCGATTTTTATACAGGGCGACAAGCATCTTCCTGCCAATTATAGACCAGTAAGTTTGACAAGCGTACTGGTCAAGTTATTGGAGAAGTTGGTGAGTGATGTGCTTGAAGAGCACCTGCGGGAGTATGGTCTGCTCAGTCCACTGCAACCCGGCTTTCGCAAGGGTAATTCCTGTATGACTTGCTAGTTGCACGCGAATGTTGGGAGGATGCTTTGGATCGGGGTCATGCAGTAGATGTGGTGTTTATTGACAAGCCGTTCGACGCTGCATCACATTCTCGCCTTTCCTTGAAACTTCGTTCCTATGGAATATCAGGGCGTTCACTAAAATGGATCACCACGTTTCTGGAAGGGAGAGAGATGTGTGTTCGTGTGGGGTCTAGTCTGTCTTTCCGTCAGTCAGTCCTCAGTGGGGTCCCTCAAGGTTCGGTGCTTGGTCCGTTGTTATTTTCCTTGTATGTCAACGAGCTGCCCGAACTGCCTTAGGTACCATCTCTCATGTTTGCAGATGACCTAAAGTTTTGGCACATAGTGTCTGACTTCGATGGACCCCAGACTGCCACGTGCCCTCGATAAACTGGGACTGGGCTGCTGTGTGGCAGTTGCCCATAAACTATGCAAAGTGTTCCATCTTACGAGTAGGGCCAAATGGCCCCCAAACGCATTATCTGCTTGGCGGTAATGAACTACATCATGTTTCCCAATTGGTAGACCTAGAGGTCACATTGTGTTCAGAACTTAAATCCAGTGAGAACTGGAGGAAAGCTACGTGCAAGGGTTTCAGAATGTTGTGGATGATCCGCAGGGCACTCGGGACCATCACGGGCGCTATGTTTGTTAGTTTATTCTCAACCTTTGTCAGGCCACACTTGGAGTACTGCATCCAGGTTTGTCCACCTTGCTTAGTCAGGGACAGGATGTCAGTGGGGAGTGTTGAGAGTTGGAACCAAACTGATTCATGGACTACGGAACCATTCTTACCCAGAAAGACTACTTGCGGTGGGAATATTCTCAATGCATTATTGTTACCATCTAGGCGACATAGTCTTGACCTATCATATACTTACTGGTAAAATCGGACCCGATTTATCTAGGCTTTACCAACCGGCTTGGCTTCCATCGCTCCGAGATCACTCGATGAAGCTACACAAACCTCGATCGGATGGAGTCCGGGCGGACTTTTCTTTATCACGCCGAGTGGTGGATTCCTGGAATGCACTGCCCGAGAACGTGGTATCGGCACCAACAGTGAAAGAGTTCGAACTCCGACTCGATGCCCTTGGCCTTCAATTCTTAACATTCCCCTTCACGTCCTAGCTTATTCGTCTTATTGAATTATAAAATCTATTTCCTAGACGCCCTTATTACTTTCGTACTTCTCTTTCTTATTTCACCTGACCGGTGCGGCGGGGACTGCCAACGCAGTTCGCGTGGGTATTAATTGCTTGACCGTGGTGTAATTCGCGCGCGTAGACCTGACTCTTCTGGATTCCAGTTATCGCGGACGAATAATACCCTGGATCGACGACGCGCCACGGAAGGAACATTCACGGGGATTCATCCTACTGTTCCAGTCCCACTTGAGCTTGAACTTCTAATGACGCGCCACAGTTCATACCTACAATTCGTTATCCGCTTGAACAACCACAGCAGTGATAAAATACACGTTTTATATGATCACGTATGCTAAATCCCCATAAACCTATTCAATATACACTTTCCAACCTTAATAAGTGACATAGCCAACGTTTAGCACAACTAACATACTGTAGCCGGTCCGCGGGCTTCACGTTAACAGGTAAGAGGTCGATCGGTTTCGATTCCTGTTATCTCTACCTTCCTATTCCACTCCAGCACTTTCCCTTCCCTCTTCCGTGCTTCTTTAGCTGCCACCGTTACATCGGTATCTTACAATGGCCACGTAGTGGATGTTCTTTTCGTAGACTTCTCGAAAACATTTGATAAGGTACCCCACTTGAGGCTATCACAAAAGCTGAGCTCCTACGGCTTATCTGGCCGCGCCCTTCACCGCGTATCTGCGTTCTTTCAAGGAAGAGCGCAGTGTGTACGTGTGGGTCGCAGCTTATCCTTTAGGCAAGCGGTCCTTAGCGGTGTCCCACAGGGCTCGGTCGTTGGACCGATGCTGTTCTCCATCTACATAAACGGTCTCCCTGAAGAGCTTGGGATATCATCTCTATTGTTTGCTGATGACCTTAAGCTATGGAATGTTGTAAATGTTCCTGGGGTTCTGAGGTCATACAGCATGCCCTGGACAGACTCTGGGACTGGTCTACTTTGTGGCTACTGCCCACAAATCAGGCTAAGTGTTCCGTCCTTCGTAGAGGAGCGACTTTCCCGCCTTCGAGCTACGTACTCGGTGGGGTCGAACTCCCCCTTGTCTCTAACTAGTTAAACCTAGGCGTCGTTCATTCCTCGTCTTTGCATTCTGGTGACAACTGGAAGAAGGCCGCAAGTAGGGGTTTCAGAATGTTGTGGTTAATACGCCGTCCTTTCGGGGTCTTAACTGCCGACATAGTTGTGAAGCTGTTCTCAGCTTTCGTCCGGCCCCATCTGGAATACTGCGTCCAGGCTTGCCCGCCCTGCCTTGTTCGGGACAAAATGGAGCTCGAGAGGGTTTTGAGAGTAGGTACCAAATTGGTCGATGGGTTACGGGGGCAATCGTACCCCGAGTGTCTACTCAGCTTGGGTATGTATTCAATGCACTACCGACGGCTTCGAGGAGATCTAATCCTTACCGAATTTTGACAAGGAAGGTTGGACCGGACTTGAGTTGGCTATTTAGCCCGGCTAGGTTGCCTTGTCTTCGCGGTCATCCCATGAAGCTACACAAGCCGCGTTCTGACCGGATCAGGGCGGAAACTCGGTTATCGCGTAGAATTATCGAGCGCTGGAACTCGCTTCCAGAAAGTGTAGTCACTGGACCAACGGTTAAGGGTTTCGAGCGTCAGTTAGACGCTCTTGGGTGGCAACACGAAACCTTTCCCTTCTCCAGACCATATCCATCTTCAAACTTTTAGTTCTTATTCTGTCATTCTCTTCACTCTTTGATGTTATCCTTCATTTTAATGACTTACATTCCCTTTTGTCTTCCATTTACTTTCTGCTTCTTTCTTACTTCACTTAACCTACACAGCGGAGACTGCTAGTGCAGGGAACGTGGGCAGTAATTGGTTGGTCAGGGTGTGTTTCGGGTGTTTCGTTTTAGATCTATCAAGACCTAGCACCTTATCATTTCATGACTCAACGATTTTCTCAAGAAGGAACACTCAAAGGATGTTCCTATCGTTCCAGTCCATCTAAATCTACTAGGCGGCTCGAGCGTACAGCCGTCTACGGATAGCGACCTCTTGCGCGTTCTGTTCTTTTTGCAGATATTTGTGTCATCCGTTTGACCATGCCGATCGTCTCGGTCTCACCCAATACACCAATGCGGCCACTGAACACCTGCTCGATTTGTACTCAGTGTGTAGGACCTCGTTCCAAAGCCATTATAATGGCTTGTTCAAGTTCAAGTGGGATCGGAACAGTAGGAAAATCCCGCGAATGTTTCACCTTGGAAAACGTCGTTGATCCAACAGGGAAACCGATGCCTTGATGTTCCAAAGGATAGCCAAATCAACACACACGAATCACGTGGTCAACCAAACAATGCCCACATGCCCTGCACTAGCCGTCCCCGCTGTGCTGGCCACGTGAAAAATAAAAGAAAACAGTAGTGTCAGTAAAGGAAGGGAAACAGAGGAGAAGACAAGCTTATCGAATATCGTTGGCAATATTAAGATGTAAGTTAAAATGTGTTAACGAAGCGTAGGCCGTAGTAGACGAAGAAAAGTTTAAGATATGAAGGGG